>CM023958.1:8802518-8883279 GCA_013407115.1 Glycine latifolia
TATATATATATATATATATATATATATATATATATATATATATATATATTTATTTATTTATATTGAACATTGCTTGAGGAGGGAAACCAATGTTTCTGTAAATCAATTTGGATTTATGTCAGGAAGATGTACCATAAAAGTTATTTTCTTGATGCGTCAATTAATTGAAAGGAATCGAAAAAAGAAGAAAGATTTATATATGATGTTCATAGATCTTGAGAAAGCATACGATATGGTCTTAAGAAAAGTCTTATTGTGGACTCTTGAGAAGAAAAAAATATTATTAAAGTATGTTAATGCAATCAGGGATATGTATGATGTGGCTACCATATGTGTGAAAGTTTGTAATGAAACATGAAGGGATTTTTCTATTACGGTAGGTGTACATCAAAGTCCTACTCTTAGTTCTTATCTCTTTGTCTTAGTGATGGATGAATTATCAAAAGATATACAAGAGGAAGTTTTGTGGTGTATGCTTTTTAATGATGATATTGTACTTATTGATGAGATCAACGACGGTATTAATAGGAAATTTGAATTGTGGAGAAACACTTTGGAGTCTAAAGGATTCACGATAAGTCAGAGTAAGGCTGAATATATGAAGTGTGAGTTTTTGTTGGGAAAAGATGGTGATCAAGACCTTGTGCATCTACTTGGTCAAGAGATACCTAAGAAAGAAGTTTTTAGATATTTGGGATTAATTTTGCAAAAAGGTTGAGAGATTGATGAGGATGTAAATCATAGAATCAGAGCAAGGTGGATGAAATGACGGAGTGCATCTGGATTTTTGCGTGACCGCAAAATTTTCCTTAAGCTAAAAGGAAAATTCTATAGAACAACGGTAAGACCTACAATGTTATATGAAGCTGAGTGTTGGCCAACACATAGACAATATGATCATAAAATGAATAAATTAAGAAGTGAAGATATTCAATGAAAGGTAGCAGTAGTACTGGTGAGCAATAAGATGAGGGAGTATAGATTAAGGTGATTTGGGCACGTAATGAGACAACCCTTGAATGTTTCTATAAGAACAAGAGTTTGTTATCAAGAGCTCGTCACAAAAAGAAGTAGAGGTAAAACGAAACTTACCTGGAAAAATGTAATTAAACAAGACTTAAGGAGTGAGATATAGATTGGCGGAAGATGTGTCTTATGACAGAATGAAGAAAAATTATAAGTTTGATAGAGGGTTAGACCCGTTATTATCTGTATGTTTCATATCGGTCCTTTTTTAATTCATTTCCTCTTCATTTTTTCTCTCCTTCTGTTACTCTTCTTTTCTTTTATCTTATCTTTCTTTTGTCTTATTTCTCTTTTTTTTTCAACTTTTTTGTATCTATTATTGAATTTATTTAGCCTGATCCTAATTAACTTGAGTTAAAAGTACTGTTGATATTGATATATATATATATGAGATGGGATCCTTTTACACCGGTGTAAAACTTGATAGTTTTACACCATTTAATAACTTTTTACTGGATAAGTATTTTACAAAATCCACCGTTAGATTGAAAGCTTATATCATGTAGATCACATATCTCAAATTTCATATTAATCCGAAATCATTTGAAACCTAATTGATATATATAAAAATTAACGGCATATGTACTTCTAAAATATGTGAAAATTAGACTATTTAATTACATTCATATTGATGTTTAAATTTTGTGAAATTTGAGACATATGATCTACATGATATAAGCTTTCAATCTAACGGTGGATTTTGTAAAATACTTATCCAGTAAAAAGTTATTAAATGGTGTAAAATTATCAAGTTTTACACCGGTGTAAAAGGATCCCATCTCTATATATATATATATATATGACAAATTTCTAACTTGTTAAATGGGCAACATGCTTATTAACCACTCTGGTACAGCCACACCCTTAAAAGTGGATGTAAAAATTTAAGAGATGAGCTTAAGCAAAATTGTATCTAGATTTTGCTCTTCCATTTTTTATGGAAATAGTATATGGTATAAAAACGAGAGTTAAGAATTCACATGTAGCAGTTTTATTGGAAAGTGTTGTGCATTTATAACCACCATCACACCATAGTATGATGGCATACGATGTCTTTGATTTGTTTCTTATTTTTATTTTAATTGGTATACTTTGGTACATAATTACAGAGCTGATGTTATTTTTACTTTATTTTTTATAAATAAAATGAGTTATTATAAAATAATTAATTAAAAATACAAAATAAAAATAGGAAAACAAACGAAATGCACTATTAACTTCTCATCCAATTTAATGAAATAAGATTCTTCCAGAGAAGCCTATGGTTTTCCCAAGCAGCCAAAGATCTAGCGACATTTCAATGCCAAATATAGTGTGGAGTGTGCTCCTATCCAACATGAATCCATATACTGTAATCCCTCCCCTGTTATTCTCAAAGTAATTTACTGCAAAAAAGGTCAAAGATATATAACGTGAGTAAAAAATAAAAATTCATGATAATCATCGTATGATTATTCAATAAATAGTAGTATATTCACTTAAAAAAAATATTAGTGCTTGACAATTTCTTGGGTGGGGACATGTATAGGATAATAATACATTTTATTATATGCTTACCTTTACTAATTAAAATCTAACTAAAACAAGGGCCGAAGCGGACTATTCTTCAAAAGATATATGTATATTTGAATTAGTTTAATCTATTTTATATAAATAATGGGTTTTTCTAATTTCCTAAATGTTTAAAAATACTTTATTTTAAATTAAGCTAAATCCAAATATGGGTTAACTCTACAATTCAGAAAAGCTTAATTATTGTGTACGTTAACACATTATTACATGACACTAAAACTTATTTCCAGTTTTACACTAAAAGTGTGTACAAATTATTTTTAAAATAGGATAAAAATATATTAAAAAACTCTTCATAGTGTCTTCTAACATATTTTCATGTTCAAAAGCTGTAATATTAACGCCTTATATAGGTTACGTGCTTATCTAATAAACTTATGTAATACATAATATGTTCTTTGAGAGTGACTTGATAATTGGCATTCCATATTGGGATTAAAGTACTATGGTCAACGGCTAACAGGTCACATAATATATTAACTCTGATGCTTATCATGATCTGTTTGATGTTATTAATTTGATCTTAATCCTTCTATGTAGTAAAGTACATTCTTATATTAATGATTGAGTCAAAAGATGTATGGCATGTTTGGTTCAACGTTTCATAAATGATTTCTTACTTTTACAAAAAAAGAGAGTAGTTATAGTTTCGACAAAACTTAGGTTTGAAACTTAGATATAGTTTTGTGTTTTGCTAATATTTTTCAAAATAATCCAACGTCGCACACACATGCCACTTGGCAGCAAGCCCCGTGATCGCTTGGGCTGTGTGTTATTTTCGTGGCACTACGCAACAAGATGCACAACGCAGAAAGGAGTGTAACTGAGCACAGCTGCACAACATAAAACCCTCCAAAAAGTTAGGTCCTTTTTTTAATATATAAGAATTAAGGACATATTTAATTTTTTTTACAACAACTCATATCCTATTTAATCAGAATTAGACCCATAAGTAAAGTTAGGTCTCGTTTGGTTTCCCATGTTTCCGTCGATTACTAAATGTGCTGTTCCCTTTTTGTTCTTGTCTTTTTCAGTATTATTTTATGAACTAGATATATGAAGGAGCATGAAATCATTAAGGTAATGTCTAACTAGACCAAAGGAACATGGAGGAAGTCAGAATTGCGTCGAATTGGACACGTCTTCATCTTACTTTAAATGATTTCAATCACATAAATTTTATTTGTTGAACTTAATGAAATTTTGTATGTACAGTCAAGACGCCCGTACATGTGTATGTTTATAGAACGATTTAAAGAAAGAAAAAAAATAGCAACTTCCATGCTCTATTAGTATAAAATATTTTTACCATCTATGTTCAATAATAATATCATTAAATGATCCCATTAGATATAATGAGTATACAACATTAATTATAATAATAATATATCAAAATTAAACTCTTAAATAAAAATGAGTTTAATATTTATGTATTGATCATGTAAAATAATTTTATATTATCTGATTAAAATTACTATTTAAATTACTTTAAAATAATTATTTTAAAAATTAATAAATTTATCATTTTATGATTGATTATGATCGAATGATTTTATTGTCAATGTATAAATTTTTTTTCTCATAAAAAATAGAAAAAGGAAGGAATGATTCTATTGAAGAGTATTTTGACAAATTTTATTTTCTTGCTTCAACTCTTCAAAGTTGAAGCGTGTACACTTCACATATTTTTTAGACTTATGAGAAAATATCTTAATTTTAAAAAGTTAAAATTTAAAAAAATGCTATTATTATTTTGATGTATATATATATATATATATCATTGAATAAAGGAAAAAATAGGAAGAATAAAGAACAAAATAATAAATGTGACAAGTGATGAATTAAGAAAGGAAAGAGCAATTGAAGGAATTAAAAAAAAAGGTGTAAAAAAAAAGGCTGTGAATAAAGTAATTATAAAATATACGAATGAGTTTATAAGAATAAATATTAAACTGTTTATTATAACAAACAGAATCAATTAAGTGATTTTTTTTTTTACATTTTTTTTACTGATGTGATGGTGTCCACTGTCTAGCAGGGGACAAAATGAAATAATCAAAATGGCATGATTTCATTGGTGTTGGAGATGGAATGTAGGTTTATGATCTGGCTGATTATGTAAAATGGGATTTTTAATGTATGAAGCGTGATGACAGTTCACAACTTCACAAGATAGCAAAACTAGAATTTTGGAACATCCGAATGGGTGCTCTAGGTATAATAGTATTGGTATAATAATATTGGAAGTGTTAATCTCAAAGTAATGTTTTAAAATTTTTGTAAAAGAGATCGATAATTATTTTTCGAAAAAATCATTTAGCTCATTATTTAAAAAACTATAAAATTGATTTATATGCCTTTTTTTTTTAAGAAATCATGTATTGAGATAAATGTATTGTATTATTTTTGTTATGAGTCAAAAACTACAATATTTCCTAACTTATTGGATTGTGATAAATAATTATCATTGATTTAATAAAATTTTATACATGATCATATTTAAATATAAATTTTCTCGTTATTTTTACTATAAACGTAACATCATGTCCTAACATAATTGCATCAATACTTTAGATTGGATAAATATATTGTATATATATACTTCCCCTCAATCAGCGGAATTAGAGAAATTTTGTAGTGGAAAATCTCATAATAGACCAGCTGGTAGTGGGACCACCACTTGGGAGGTGTAGAGTAAGGATGAGGTGAACCAATACAGTGCCTCCATTTGGATACAAAACATTGATACGTGTAAGCTGCCATTCCTTGTGTGTGTAAACCATGATATCACAAGCAATAAACAAAAGCAATGAAGTTTAAACTTGGATCAAGCTCATTTGCAAGATTTGCTTCTTTTGGAGCCATCCCATTCCTCCAAATTTATTTATAATCCAAATGATTAGTAGACAAGGTACCAGGTTAGACCCGTTTTGTGATTGTCAACTGGGCTGGTTTAAAAGTGGTTGTGCTAATGAACCAAACACAGAGATTGCATTTAACACAACATCATACGGTTTAGATTTAATATACTTTTCACCTATTCGTAAAAAATATAAAAAAATAAAAATTTTAAAACTTAATTTGATCTTGACGAAAACCTACTACTGCAACAAATCTAAATTCTAGAGATATGATTGGGTGGGTAGTTCCCTTCAAGGTTAAACTCTGAATTAGTGATTGGTCTTGTGCCATGTGGATATATTCTTTCATGTTACTTGTGTATATCAGTAACATTGGTTAGTAGTATCATAATAACCACTATAGATAGTAATAATAATAGGTAACTTTAAATTAAAGTTACCAATAACTTTAAAGTTAGTTCATATAATTATGAGAATAGTAAAATCTTGGTATATTTGTACCCCAAAATCAGTAATGTGGTATAATAAGGAGTTGTTAATAACAGTTAAACATATCCTTTGCTCTAATGATTTTTTGAGTCTTGTAGTCATTGACTTAGTTCGAGATTGGCTCTCAAGTTTTTCACTTATATGGATTATTTTTTCTTTTTAATCCCCAGTTTCTCAGATGCTGTTTTGATAGTTATAAGTGAGATGAATAAACAAAAGCTTTAACTAAGCAAGTAGCTGAGATTTATTAGTTAACTAGAGAAGCAAAATTGATGAACTATACATTCATTGTTGCCCTGGTTAAAGCTGAATTCATTTGTGAGTTACTGTTGGCCCTATTCCCATTGTTAATGGTCCCTACCAAGGGATCGACTTACACTTATTTTTTGTCCAAAAATACCTTTTTATGGAAATATGATTCTATTGTACAACTATATACAACGAAATTGTATTTGCAATTATATTAAAGGTGTAAAAAAAATAACAAAAATACGATTCCATTGAAACAATACAGCATAATCGTATTTTTATTGTTCATTAGAGGGGATGTTAGAAAAATAACAACAGAAATACGATTATGTTGTACTGTTTCAACACAGAATCGTATTTTCGTTATATTAAAAAGGAGTTAAAATATAACAACGAAAATACACTTTCATTGTACTGTTTTAATGAAATTGTATTTTCATTGTTATTTCAACGGCGGTGGTGTGTGTCGTGGACGGAGTTGAGAGGTGGCTTTGCGACGACAAAGTTTGTTCTAGAAACAAGTCCACAACATGAATGTAAAGCGTTGAAATATACCTGCAATGTGGAGAATCGAAGGAGGAGAGAGACTTCTGTGCTGAAACCCTTGATGACTGTGGGAAGAAGACTAGAGATGGAGAAGAAGAGAAGATCTGGAAAGCAGGGTGCACTGTGGGAAGAAGAGAAGAACGAATGAAAGGGGATGCATCTGTTGCTGCTACGAAAAGTGTAGATACATATAGGGAGCTGTTGGATTCAAGTCCCCAACTTTGGTACACTTAACTAGCTCAATAGCAACATTGTATATATTATAATAAAAAAAGTGGATGGGCACATCGTATGTTATTATAATCTAAAATTTCATCTTTTTGAGACCCTAGTTTAAATATAGAAAAAGCTTTTTTTTTTTTAAATAAAAGTTATTTTTATGAAGTTGAAATTTTGTATCTTATGATTATTTTCCAATAACTTATTTTTCCTTTCACTTGTTTTTATACTATTTTACTATGTACAAACTTATTTTTTTACATCCAAACAAAATCAATTATTTTTAAACCACTTTTCAGCAAACTTAGTAAAAATTGATTATGATTATAATTAGTTATAAGAATAGTCAATTATACATATATTCAATTATTAAAAATATCTAATTTTTACTGCTATTTCAAACACATGTAAGGACAGATCTAGAAGGGAACAAACAAGGGCTCGGTCCTCCCTTCCCCTTCCACGTTTGGAAATTTTCATGTATATACATATATATTTTTAAGTTAATTAATATAAAATTATATAAAATTAATTTTTATGTTGTTATTATAATAATGATTAAAGTTAATTAGTGCAAAATGGTGCAAATTTAGTTGTTTATGATTTTATTGCAATGATTAAAATGATAATTAGTGTAAAAGTATTTAAAACAACTAGTGTGTTTGTTGCCATTATGATAACAATTAAATTTATTATCATTTAATATAAAAATTAGTTTCAATTTTATGTGTAAAATAGTAAAATTTTAAAATTATATTATTTATTAAAAATTTGACTTTTAAACAATTATAAAGAAAGAAAAAAAGTTTCTAGCCCCTTTATAAGATTTCTAGATCTGTCCTTGAACACACGATATATGGTTGTGTTTTTACCAATAGAAAAAAAAAATAAGATGCTGAAATTTTGGTTTCCTTCACATTTAATTATATACATTGATGAGTAATGACAGTAATAAAAAAAAACAGTGAATAACATTTTGATTTCAAGTTCTTAGTTAAAACCTTCATAAAAGAGAAGAAATGATGTTGAGATTCAGTGATTGTATAACTTATGTGCAATGTGCGATCAATAATTTCAAAATGACTAATATTTAAGGTTTTTCATAAATTCAGAACACAATAAATATGTTACTTATTAAAAAAAAATTTCTAAAATATCTTTACTATCCATAAATGTATTATTTGTAACTATTGAGGGATTAATTTTGGTGGTTGAAAAATTGGTACGCACAATGCTCAAAATCATTAGATTGATCTAATTTATTTGGGAAAATTTTGGAAACAAAGTTTTAATGTTTCCGTTGGCACCCAAAAAAATTACTAATGGTCAATCAACTGATAATTGATGTTAGTTGATTAACAGTTAGTTAAGTGATCAACTGGAGAAAAAGTTTGTGCTTTAGACATTAGCTACGGAGGATTCAATAGAAGTGACATAAACTTTTGTGAAATTCAACTACTATCCCTCCAAATACTTTAATGCAACTATATATCCAAAGTATGCATGTTTATTTAACACCACTAACCAATTTCGCTTCACTTACACCCAGCAACACCAAACCCTATCCTCCCACCCCCAACATCATACACAACCTCTAGGGTTCTTTGTTGTATATTTCCAAAGATGGTAATGTCACTATCATCCTTGTTTGCAGTGAAAGCTAAACATGCCTTCTTGTCCTTCGTCACATAAACTGTCCCAATCCCTGCAATCACGACTGTGACATCGTCGGCGAACACAAACTCTATCACCGGAAGGTGAATAAACTTGTAACGACTAACATCATAACATGTATCAAACACAGACACCTTTCCAGTCGCCGGATACTTCGACATGCTTTGTTGAAATGCCAATCGAAGTGCATAGTACACCGTCGGTGGTAGCCTTGTTACCATGGTGCCAGAGTCAATGATGGCTCCAGCGCCGAAGGAAGCAGGAAGTTTAGTACCGCCAATGGTTATCATGGTGATGTTGATGCCGTAAAAGGAGGAACCAGGGATGATGGAGGAGAATGAAGTGTATTTGATGTTTTCATCGTCAATTTCATCCCCAAAGGTGAGGTGGCCGATGAAATTAGAACGGGAAGGAAGACAGTAGGAGAAGATTTTCTTGTACTTTGACGATGTTTGTTGGACAAAAGAGATGGGATGGCGACCAAGGCCCATTACTCCGCCGGAGTAGCCCTTGTTACTTTGGCTACAACCAAATAAGAAGTTGTCGATGATGTCAGTGGTTGTCACTGTCAATCGCTCACGGCTGAAGTAGCCGATAGAGTAAGATTGATCTTCGTATATAATAATGTATACACATGTCTTTGTAGATGAAGAACATGCCTGTTGAACTCCTGCATGGAAAATTAAATAGGAAAATAATTAGACACTTATGTCTTACTCGACACCTAAGGAGGGAAAGAGACACAAAAAGGGAAGTGTATGATAGATAACATAATGAGATAGGAAAAGAGATAAAGAGAGATGATAAATATATTATTGTATTAATGAAGTGTTTTAAATAGAAAAGTTATTTTATGGAGTTGACTAACCAGAAGAAATTAATAGGTGGTCTAGAATCACTATGGTCTTGATTAATCTTCATATGACACACAATTAAGTATATTAATTCTTTTTTGTAAATTGAAAAACTCGAAATACTTATTATATAGTTGTTGCGAAGATCTAGTCACGTATTGGCTTGGAACTACTTAAAAATTTCTTACTATCTGTGAGATTTAATTTAAATTGTTTCTATTTCTATTTTCAAATGTCAAAATACCCATATAACAAAATATAACCAAGATTTTGTGGTTAGGTTTTCTAGCATATATGCATCTTGGAATTTTGAGAAGAACTAACTATTTATTTGATTCCTATACTTGTACTATTTTTATGTTTTGATCCCTATACTTAGAAATTATTTGTTTTAGTCTCTATCACTTTTAGTTATGTTTTACTCCCTACCATCAATTGTATCTTAGTGCCATTAGCTAATACTAATAACACGAAAAATTGAAACTGGCAATGTGAAATCACCAATAATTTTTTGACAGTTTTTAAAGTGCTAGAAATTGATCTAAGAAAATAAACACAACTTTATTTTGGCAATTTTACACTACTAATTTTTATTTGTGACAATATTAGCTAATGATTTTAAGAAACTATTGATGGTAGGGAACAAAACATAACTAAAAGTAATTGTATAAGAACTGGCACGTGTAATTTTTAAGTACAAAGGCTAAAATGTAATATTGATGTAATTATAGGCATCAAATGAATAATTCAACCTTTTGAGAATTAAGAGTTTACCTGTGGCAGATGAGAGCTGAGTGCAAACCGAAGATGTGCAAGTGATATTGGAATATGATGAAGACTTCAATGGATAAAAAATTTCATCTTGGTCGACGCAAGAACTAGTGCAGGGTTTACACTGAATCCAAGTTAGATCACTACCAGTATCCAGAACAAGTGACAAGTACTTTTTGGGTGTACCAAGACCAACGAGCACAACGTAGTTCCCAAACTCAATACCACCACCATATTGGATTGGTATGGTACCTGAATCCAATCCCTTCACACTATTGTCATGGCCCAAGTTCATAGAGAGCCTAGAATGAATATACTTTACCCTTTCTTGGTCTAGGCTCAAAATATTCTTATCAATGTGTGTTATTGTAGCTTTTGCTTTGTTATTATGATTCAGCTGAGAGCATGGCCCATATTTGTCTACCACTTTTAATGATGCTTTTTTTGGGGTACCTGGATTAGATTTAATGGCGTCAAATAATCGATGTTAGCCATATTATGTTAACCTGAATAATAAAAATGATTTAACATAAAGATTTGGCTTGAAAAGAAAATACTTAAGACATAGAATATAGATTTAAAATTGATTAATTAATTTATGTACTAGCAATGTAAAAAAAAAATTCACACTATTATTTAATTAAAATTATTGTATATAGTAAATTGATTAATTTTTATAATAATTACCTTAAAAGTTACACTAATGACAATTTCTAATTTGTTTATACTAACAATAATGTATAGAAATTAAAAAATTTCAAATTCTAAAAACCAAATTTTAATGACTTTATAATTTATTACATATTTATATGTATTTCATCATAATATCAATTATTAATTTTCAGTTTTTTTTTTAATTTTCAATCAACAAATAAAGTTCTGCAATTTAAAATATACCCATTTCTCTAAAGATTCAAATTCTTAAATTAATGTATTATATACTTCACAATTTTCTATTCCTTGCCTACAAGTGCACCTAGAATAACAAATAAATAAGGGTGAAAATAAATTAAGTCAGATTAGATTTTATTAGGCAGTCTCAAATTGGTAAAAGTTATATGGTTTAAAGCTTTATCTATTTATTTGCCACTAGCCTTTTTAAAATCTTGATATGACTTACATTAAACTTTGCTTGACCTGCAAATTTGTTTAACGACATATTTTATCATAATTTAACACTAATATAGATTTGAAAATAAGCATGCTAAACTTTATAAGAATTAATTATAATTTATTTATATAATATAAACATATTTTTAAGATCTATTATAACAATTACGATAACTTATTTAAAACATATTTTACAATAAAACCTCTAAATAGGATATAAATTTATTTTTCAATAAACTTATAAACTTGACTCTTTGTGTATAGGTCAACATATTTAACACTTAAAATGGTAAATAAAACTATGATTTTAATACAAAGAAATTTAATATAATAGATTCTAAGCATGCTTGACAAATTATTATTATATTTACTAAAATAGATTGATGTGTTAATTCTAAAAGATTTTTGAATAACCTAGAACTTGACTTGTTTAATGAAATAGATTTTGATAAAAACTTTTGACTTAGTTTATTTTCATCAAAAGACTGACTAAACCTGATGCAAGTTAAAATATAAGTTCTTATCAAATAACCTAACATATTTCTACCCGTAGCTGCAAGCAACTGAGAATATTTTTTAAAGAATAATTCGTTTTGGTACGGAATTTGAAAGTAGGAAAGCACGAACACAGGATGACGATTTTTTATTGGGTGATTAACAAACTATAAATAACGATAAAAGAAAGAAAAAGAAATTAAAGAGTGGAACAATACTGATGTGAAACTTTCGTTTTTTTCAGAAATTTCGATTTAAAAAACAAAGCTACATATATTGGAAAGTAATGTGCTATGTTGTAGTTCTTATTTCTATAAATGAAAAATGAAAAAGAAACAATTTTTTTTATAAAGAACAATCCCATCCTTTATATAAAAAGAGGGGAGGGGGTCAAAAGGAAAGGATTAGTTTTTTCATTTTTATATTTATAAAAACTTAAAACATATTTAATCTGAAAATAGATAAAATTGATTCTGTTTATTTACTTTTTACATATATCTCACAATTTTCCTTCGAAATCCCCCCACTATAAGAAGATTCGGAGCTTCCTCGCTTTTCTCTCCCTCACAATTCTCTCACGCTTATTATACAGGATTTATAATGTCTTCGATCTTCAAATCAAAACGCCTAGACTATAGAATATTTCATGTGCCATATATCATTATATAATATACAAATAAATATAGTACAAAGTAGCATGCATGCATGCATGTAAAAAAATATGCTAAAATGAATCTTAATATATATATATATATATATATATATATATATATATATTTGAGGGATATGGAAGGAAGATTGAATTGACCTTTGGTAGAAGAGGTGCAAGAAGATGATGCAAAGAGAGAGCTGAGGTGAACAAGATGATGATGATGATGAAGATTGTTGCTTTCCATGTCTTCCCTTCTTGTTTGAAAGGAAAGGCTGTTCTCCAAGGAGCACAAGGAAAAGAAAATTACAAGAGAAGCTAAGAGAACAGAAGACATTTGGATGGCCATATACCAACAAGAGGCAAGAAATTAAAGATAAGTAGCTAAGCCTAGCTATACACAATACACACTCTGTCTCGGATATTAAACTTAATTTATAGGCCGATTATAAGAAAGTCTATTCAATTGATTGAAAAGAATATATGAGTATTATAAACCTTTTTATTTTTGTTTTTGATTCCTTTCCATATAGATCAAAAAGAAAATCTATAGATGATTCATCATTGATCTGATATATACAACTTAGTTTAAAAAGTAAAATAATTTTTAAAATTAGCCGTCAATAATATATAATATTAATTATAAAAAATATGTAAATTATATATATATATATATATAATAAAGTATTAATTATTGATTTCTTCACGAACAACTCAAATTACTTACTTTATTTTTATCCATTTTATAAGACTCACTATAGTACTCAAATTCATAGAAGTCCAATAAATTATCAATTCTCACACTGATACTAATAAACATATAACGAAAAACACTAATATTTCACTGATATTGAGCTTGGTTAGCAAGTGTCAACACTGTTACTTAGCATTATGTACATGGGCATATTAATAAAAATTAATTTGGCAAACACAGAGAGAATGCTAAGAAGGGAGGCTGAAATAATGGCAACTAGCTAGATTGACACCAAAACAATAACCCCCATACCAACATACTCTAAATCATATATATATATATATAATCAAGGAAACAAGAGCCAATGAAGGGCTGAACCAAACTCATTTGGAAATCGAAACAAGGATCTAGCAAAACCTGTGACTCCATTAGAGGAGAAAAAAAGAAAGCTATCTAAACCTGTAACTAGCAAGAGCCATCTTATCTTGTACAAAAAACCCTATATAGATTGAGTCCCACAAAGAGATCTCAATATTACCAGCACATGAGTAGCGAACCTATTGACACAAGAGTTTCCTTCATGAAAGATATGGCCAATCAAAAAAAGACATCAGAGGCAATAGTCAAACAGTTCTTCCATCTGTTTCGAATACCCCAATAAAATTGACTCATACAAAACAACACATAATAGAGTATTAATATCGTCGTAATTTTTTTAAAAGCGGGATAGAATTTTGGGGGTATATTTTTCACAATAAACGAGAAAAATTATATATATATATATATATATATATATAATAACTAGTATATTTTAGTATGTATAATGTACATGATAAATATTTATTTTATATAACTAAAAATTATAATAAATAAATACTTAGAATATAAAAAATATTATAATTAAAATTCATAATAAAATATTTTTTAATATATAAATTATATTTAAAATTTATATTGTGATAGAATGTTATTTTAGATTTTATTAGTTTTTTAGTCCTTAAGTATTTTAAGATTTTTTTTTAGTTTCTAAACTTTTTCTACTGGTCAACTCCCCTTAACATTTAACAGGATACTAAAAGTAAAAGTAAAAACAGAAAAAAAATTAAGGACCTAAAACTAGCTGAAAAATCCAAGATATAAATTCTAAAAATTTTAGAAACTAAAAAGATAATAATTTTTTATATTTATTTATTGGTAATTTATTTTAATTAAATATAAAATTCAATTTAGAAATAACAAAAATAGATTGGAAGAAATAAGAGGTCATAAAAAAACCCCACTAAAAACACTATTGTTAGTATTTTCTCAAAACGATCTCATTAAAAATTAGTTCATAAAGATACTCTTATTTAAGATAATTATTCTATTTTATAGTTAAAGAACATTACGAATGACATTGTTCAGATGTGATTCCCTAATGCTTCTTTCAATTACTTCCCACACATAATACTAAATTTTAAAAAATTAATGCTTAAAACGCCTAACAACTTATGGCTTGTGATATATCTTGTGATTCACTAATGCATAATTTTCTTACACATTTAAAAATAAATAAAAAATGATTTTTTTAAAAAAAATACCTAATACACCATATCAAGTATATAACCGAACTAGAATCGGGACTAAATATAAAAAAAATGGGTTTCTTCACTAACCAACAAAAGTAATGCGCATATAAAAGGAATACGAACCGAAACAATTCATATCTAGAGTAATAGTTGTCTTTTAACTTTTTCTTTTTGCTAATATAGAATCCTATTTGTCTAGAGTTCCACTAAGTTCAATCGATCGAAGTGCAGCACTCATCTGTAACCATCCTATCAATCTACGAGAATGGAGAGATATTGGCAAAAATATCTTATTAAACAATCTCAGGTTCTTAAAAAATATTATCATCATTTGGCCACATGAGAGTTAGTTTAATATCAATTTTGCTCGTATCCACTTTCAAGAATCTTCGATCAACACTGTAATTAGGAATAAAAATAGGTCATAACTTACTACTTAACATATATAAGATCTAGATTAGATCAATTTGTTTTCAGACAATAAACCAGATTAAGATTTTTACTAAATTCTATTTAGTTAAAAAAGGTCAGACTATTCAAAAAGGTTTTTAAGTCCAACTTACTGACCTATTTAAAAATACATAAATAAATATTCAATTCATTATTATTATTATAAATTTGCTAAGTTGCATTAAATCTCTTATTATTTTATTTTTAACATGTTAAATATATTGATATAGGCAAAGAGTCAAGTCAACACTTATAATTAATTTTAGTAAAAGATAAATTTACGTTTTATTTAAAAATTTATTATAAAATACAATTTTAAATAAATTATGATGAATGTTATATTATACAAGTAAGTTAAATGTGATTATTGTAAAGCCTAACATATATATGTTCACTTTTATCATGGTATTAAAGTAATGCGCATATAAAAGGAATTCGAAATAATTCACATCTAGGGTAATAATTGTCTTTTAACTTTTTCTTGATTCGGTTTGCTAATGTAGAATCCTATTTGTCTAGAAATCTACTAAGTTCAACCGAAGTGCCGCACTCATGAAATCTACTAAGTTCAACCGAAGTGTCGCACTCATGTGTAACCACCCTATCAATCTACGTTTACGAAAAAGGAGAATTGGAGAAAATATCCTATTAAACAATCTCAGGTTCTTAAAAAATATTTGAGTAAGTTATATTTTGCTCAAATTTCATTAACTATTTTTTTTCTTTTTACATTCTAAAAAATCTCTTAATTATTTAACTTTTATTACACTCAGACTCTCTTATTCACAAACACCATTTAATAATTTAACAGAAATTAAGCACATACTGATCACATAATTCTTAATGAAATTTTATGTCTAGAATATCTTCATATTTCTCCTCTCAACCTAAAAATAATAGTCACTCATGAGATGATTATTTAAATGGAGATTGATAATAACAAATAGTAGACGGTAGGATAAATGTTATTTTTATTCGATAACATAGGTAAAATTATATTTCACTAGGAATTTGGTTATTGGTCTAATATTTTTCCTTGTGTTCTTGAAAACTCCTTGCAACTAATTATTATTATACTAATAAATTGTCAATAATATTTACAATATAAACTGAGTATAAAATATGACCAAAAACATTGTCCCAAAAATTGCACAAAACATTGGTTGGAATTCAAACGAGGTGTATTAAGGACACAATGGGCGAGACAATTTGAATAGATTGGTTCATAGTTAACTTAACATCTTTTTAAATAGTTTCTGCTTAATTGCTTGAGTCACGTTGATTTGATGGAAAAATATAACTAATCATAATTCTCTTGAAAATTTTGTGTGCTGACACTACTAGAAAAAGGAGTTTTAACATCGGCAAGTTAACATCGGTTTCCAGAAAAACCGATGCTAATGAAAACGCGGTGACAATTTTGTAATTATGTGGACAAAGTTAACATCGGCTTTCCTAAAAACACCTGAAAATCGATGTTAACTAGTCGTCGTTAACATCAGTTTTCAAGTGTTTTTAGGAAAACCGATGTTAAGAAGGAATAGTTAACATCGGTTTTATGTGTTTTTATGAAAACCGATGTTAACGACTACTAGTTAACATCGGTTTTTGAATGAAAATCGATATTGTTCTTGTTATTTTAAAACAATCTGGGGCCCCAAATCATTTACCCTCACTGAGCGCGCTTTCTCTTTTGCATCTTCCTCAACCTCATCAGCTCTCATTCTAGTCCACCATTGTCGTCGTCTACAAGCTCGTGGTTGTTGTCGTGCACGTCGCCATTTCCAGTAGCAGCTCTCGGTTTCCATTGTTGAAGCTTCAGCTCGCGTCTCCATCCGAGGTTAGTGTCATCGCATTTCTCTGTTTTCCTTGTTGCCCAATGATGCTAATGTTGTATTTTGTTGTCGCTGTTGAATTCGGTTTGGTTTTGCATTAATTTCGTGTCATGTATGAGTTCAATGTGTTATTGCTGTGAATAGAACAAAGTTGCGCACTAAGTGCTCGATAAAATGCCTAATCCAGAAGCTCTTTTGTAAACTTGTTAGCTAGCTAGTCAACCTGTTAGCATCTAAAATGCCTAATCCAGCAGTGTGCAGTGGTTCTATACAAAACTAATACTTAAATTTCTGCCCTAACAATTCCCTAGGTAGTTACTAGTTAGTTCATTTCGCATATGGTTTGTTACTTTAGCCAATGTGATGGTGATTTGTTTATGTAACATTATGCTTTCTACAGTTTTCGGCATGGGCTGTGTCTGATTCAATTGGGAGGAGGGTGGGGCAGGGTTATTTTTTGTCACTAAATGTGGGGTTTCTTTCACTCAACCTTTCACCAATTTAGGATCTTCCTTAATTTCATCCTTCACCAGCTAGTGTTATTGCACTGCTGCTGGATTCTTGTGTCACTTTTAAAGCACTGCTGCTGGTACTCTTCTTTCGTTCTTTGAATGGTGCAAGACAAAACTGCCATTTAAACCAAGTGTAGTTTCATGACTTGCTCTAGATGCTTTGTCACACAACTTATAATTGCTTTGGCTAACACTCACACTCATACACTCAATAAGCCAAGCCAAGGATTATTTCTTCTATAAACATGATTGCCCCCTATTGCTCGAATCAATTTCAAGAAACCACTAAGTGCTTGTTGTGTTATTGTTGTGTGATAATTGAGTAAAAAAATAGCTAATTTCAGTCATGGTTCAACAATTCTTCTGATTCTTATTGACCACAGTTACATGCTCCGCATTGGGTAGACCCAACCTTAGCTCGGTGATTTGAAGTCCAAGACCTTCTTTGACCATAAGGGTACGTGTGTACTCTTTTGTTTGTCTTGATTGAAACCAACTTTTATAATATGACACTACATGTATCATATGTATGCAGTTCTCATTTGGGTCTTTGCATCGTCATCCTCCGTCCTTGTTGGAGATTGTGATTGACCATCCTCTCAGGTAATTACAAAAGTGTTTCATATTGAAATTTATAAGATAATATGTAATGAGTGCTTATGTAACTTGTTTTGTCCACATCCCTTTTAACCCTTGCTTTATGTAAATCACTTGCATTCCATCAACATGATTGGATAAACAACCTATATGTTCATTGTAGGTTGTAGGAGAGGGAACCTTTTTTCCCGTTTGCCTCGTCATCAGGAGCTTCATTGTTGGACATTTCACATAGATCATCATCACAGGTGTGAATGTGTTTCATGCAATCGCGTATAATTAGTCTTATGACTATTTTAAAAATATTTTGTATGTCAAGTATGCATGTTGTTTTTCTATACAATTAATGTTCATTATGAGTGAACCTTAGTTTCCCGTTTGAGATTCATTACACTGATTCTTCCGGATAGTTTGGATTAATCATTGTATTGATTCTTGAATTGTCCGTTTGGACAGTTTGGGATGACTCAATTTTTTATAGTATATTCATATGTATAGGTTGCATTTCTTTTCTTAAATTTCATGAAAATTCGGTACAATGCATTTCACTTTGTTCTCTGGGTGCATACTTGACTGTGGTGGAACTCATGTCACCGTTTTCATGTCGTGTACTCGGAGACCAAAGCGAAATGCTGCCGAAATTTCGTGAAATTTAAGATAAGAAACGCAACCTATACATATGAATATACTATAAAAATATGTCTTCCTGAATGGGATAGGGTCACACCTTGAATGAAAAAAAAGAGGTTTTCATGCATGGAATAACTTTGTGAGTATCACAGAGTTATTAGTTATATGGATAGAAGTTGGATGAATGCAAGTCGCATCACGGTTGAGTATGAGGAAGACGTTGAACAATTCTTGCAATTTGCATCCGAAAGAAGTCGACCGGATGGGAATGAAAAATATTTATGTCCCTGTATCAATTGTTTGAATGGAAGACGCCAACCACTGGACGACATACAGGAGCATCTTCTATGCGATGGGATTAAGAAGACTTATACGACATTGATATGACATGGTGAATTGACATCCATGCAGAGGGTCTCGCAAACTGAACCGCTTGATGTTGACATCGGAGATCGATTAGATGATATGATTCGTGATCTGGGACATGAGTCATTTAAGCAAGCACATGCCCCAATGTATGATACGTTGGAAAATGATTCGAAGAAGCCGTTGTATCCAGCGTGTAAAGAGTCATTGACATTGTTGTCCGCGGTGTTAAATCTGGTTAATCTCAAGGCCAGATATGGGTGGAGTGACAAAAGCTTCAGTTCACTGCTTGAGGTAGTTAAGGACATGCTTCCAGAGGAAAACACATTGCCAAGCAGTTACTATTTGGCGAAGAAGATACTTTGTCCGATGGGTATGGAGTATAAGAAAATTTATGCCTGTCCTAATGACTGCATATTATACAAAAATGAATTTGAACAAATGGATAAATGCCCCACATGTGGGGTATCACGGTACAAAGTGAAGGATGATGGCGACTGTGGCAGTGATCAGAGTTCAAAGAAAGGCCCTCCCGCGAAGGTGTTGTGGTATCCTCCGATCATTCCAAGGTTTAAGCATCTTTTTGCTAACCAAGATGACGCAAAAGACCTTACATGGCATGCAGAGGGAAGACACTGTGATGGAATGGTCCGACATCCGACCGATTTAGTTCAGTGGAAGATGTTTAGGGTGCATAATGACAACTTCCCCTTGTACATCAAGCATGAGGATATTTCGGAGATCATCCATGGTGGTCAATGTCTCAACATCTCCGTTTTACAGTTGTGGATTCTGTAAGTCACTTTCAATTGACTAGCATTACTTGTTGAATTGTTTTATGTTGATCCATAATTGACTTTATTTTCACCGTACAATAGGCATATGAATGAATTAAGCCTGCAGTCGGATCATGCCAATGTGTATGGATTCCTCGAGCCATAGTCCATACAGAGATCTGGCCAATCTCAATTTCAAATCGAGGACTATATGAAGAAATGGATGCAGAGTTCACAGAAAGATGTCTACTTTGCACCGTATTTGAATGGGTAAGTTTCAATTTATATCACAAAAAGAGCAGTTTGTATGCAGTATAATATATAACTTGTTTTTGGACAATGCAGTTCACATTGGCAACTAGTAGTTATTTGTCCTAAGGCCAATGTAGTGGTCTGGTTCTGTTCGTTGCATAACAGGCCTGATAACTACCTTAAAGGCATTATTAACAGGTACTTCCTAATTTGTAACACATTTATGTTATTTCTATGGCACGAATATGTTTATTGTACACTATGCATGCTTGTTTCTCTTAAGCAGTGCTTTGAAGGGAGTCCTTGACACTCCAGGAAATAAATCAAAGGCTACTACTAAATGGATTGCGCTTAAAGTAAGTCTTCTAATAAATCATGCTTTATGTATTGAAAGATATATTTATGGCAATTTACACTAACAGCGCTGTTAACTTTGACTATGTTTTTCAATTTAGTGTAATAAGCAAAAAGGGAGCACTGAGTGTGGCTATTATGTTATGCATTGGATGTCGACCATAGTCCAAGGCGGCTTCTCAGATAACTGGGACATGGTAATTAATTGTCTAATTCAAAACTAATTCTTTTTTACTTGTTTTTGTTTTGTACTTATTAAATTATGTTTTCTTATGTCATGCAGTATTTCACTGGTGAAAGACCATTGGAAGCCGACACCTTGAAGGCTATTAGGGTTGAATGGGCGAATTTTTTTCTTAAGATTAGAGATGACTTATTAATAGATTAGGTGGTTATTGGATTTCCAATACAATTGTATAAACATTAGTTTAGGAAATTCTTTTATGTACATTGAGGCTATTGAATTTTATTTGTTATTCAAATATCAATTTATTTGAATGTATTTTGAAATTGGCTGGATCTGGTTTTTAATTTACAGGTTGAAGAACTGCTAAAATTTAAAAAACAGACAAAATATTAAAAAAAAATAATTAAGAAACAACATCGATTTTCTTGAAAACCGATGTTAACTTAAAATACAACATCAGTTTTGCAAAGAAAACCGATGTTGATTTTATTTAACAACATCGGTTTTGCAAAGAAAACCGATGTTGATTTCATGTAACAACATCGGTTTTGGAAAGAAAACCGATGTTGTGGTGTAACTTAACATCGGTTTTTCACAGAAACCGATGTTAAGAATCCATCATTATGAGACCTTAAATGTTTCAATTTATCATATATCAACATCGGTTATCTCTGGAAAACCGATGTTGTGTACGTTTGTTAACATCGGTTTTGAAAACCGATGTTAAGTTCCAGACATTCAACGTCGCCTGATTCAACATCTGTTCAAAACCGATGTGGAAGGCTCTTTTTCTAGTAGTGTGACATTTTGAAGTGTCTAAAATCTCAAATATTGACCTTGTACATTGTTCAATAATAAAGGTAATAATTTCATATTAAGCTCACAAATGGTTGCTCCATAAAGTAGTAATATAGACCTTTTTACATAATCTTGTCATATAAAATCCAAAAAAAACCTTGTACAACTATATATCAACTTGTTTCTCAATGTATATATCAGTTTCACATTACAAAAAGGTATAACATCAACATTATTTTAATCAACAATAATAAACAAATGATTTTCAGTTCATCTATTGTGTTTCTTGTGGTCACAAACATCAACACTATTTTAATTACCAATAATAAACAAATGATTTTAAAAATCATAAGTGGTCCTAAACTGGTCTCCCGTTGAAATCCCATTTAGAAATAGACAATAATAAACAATCAAAATTAAATAAATATTCTTAAAAAAGTAACATATATACAAGGTCCAATAGTCACTTACAAGCAGAACCATAACGTGAACAGAAATCATGGATCAAGAAGAGAAACAAAGACGCTCATCAATGTCGAAGAGGAAGACAAACGAAGGCGCTCGTGAACATCGCGAACTGTAAGAGGAACAGTAAAGAACTCGCTAACTGGAAGATGAATGGTGAAATACTCGCGAACGATGAAGAGAAATGAAACGGTGAAGAACTCGCGAATGGTTAAGAGAAATGGAACGTGAACGTCATGATAGAAAGAAGAACTCGCACCCCCTGGACGCTGGTGAACCCTAAATTCTCAAACTAATTTGGACAAGATAATTTGGGTTTTACAATTAAAATGTAAGGACAATTTCGTCTGCTAACATATTTCAATTGACATCAGTTAACGATGTTAACATAGGGGGTAAAAGTAATGTGCAAAAATGAAGGAGTATCGAGTAAAATTTGAGCAAAACACAAGGAATACGAGTGTAATTTACTCAAAATTTATCATCATTAGGGAACACATGAGAGTTAATTTATTATCAATTTTGCTCCTACCCACTTTTAAGAATCTTCGATGAACACCATAATTATGGATAAAAATAGATTATATAGCTCAAACTTACTACTTCACATTTAAGAATCTTTGATGAACACCGTGATTAGGGATAAAAATAGATTATATAGCTCAAAATTACGACTTAACTTATATAAGATCTAGATTAGGTCAAATTTTTTCAGACAATAAACCAGATTAAGATTTTTAATAAATTTTATTTAGTTAAAAAAAGGTCAAACTATTCAAAAAGTTTTTTAAGTCCAACTTGCTGACGTATTTAAAAATACATAAATAAATATTCAATTCATTATTATTATTATTATTATAAATTAGCTAAGTTGCATTAAATCTTTTATTTATTTTATTTTTAACATGTTAAATATGTTTATATAGGTAAAGAGTCAAGTCAACATTTATAATTAATTTAATAAAAGATAAATTTATCTCTTATTTAAAAGTCTTATCACAAAATGTATTTTTAAATAAATAATGAATGTTATATTATATAAGTAAGTTAAATGTGGTTCTATTAAAGTTTAACATGTATAGGTTCACCTCTATCATGGTATTAAAGTATCAAAAGTAAACCTTTAAATTGTCTTGTAGGTTAGGCCAAGCTTTCAAGTAGGTTAGTTCAAGCCAATAAATAAAAAACTTTAACAAGTAAAGACTAGACTTGGATCATATGTTTTTGAGTTTTGACTAAGGCTAGAATCACACTTAACAAAGCCTAATATATGAATACAACTCCTCTCCACTAGTAGAAGAGAGATGGACACAATGAGTGTTCGGGACATACACCTATGTATTTCTCTTTTTCCTACTAAAATTTTTTAGCACTGAAGATAATCCATATCCCTAACATACATATGCTTTAACTTAACAAAACCTATTTCCACTCCTAACTATAACTAAGATTTGTGTACACATATTTGAGTTAATGTTTAGGTCCTCTTCATGGTTTACTCATGCTTTTGAAAATTGGAGTATAAGAAAAAATATTTTTTCTTAGTCCTAATTATAAGAAATATAGACTACTTTATTTCTAAATTTTCTTTTTATTCCTAATTAATTGCGGAGCCAATTAATGATATACACTCATTTCTTCATTAAAGTGAGTGCATTTATTAGACTGTCAACAAAATAAGGTATATTCATTGGTTGAAGATAAAAATAATCATCTCTTAAATCATTTAATGTTACAAGTAGTCTTGGAATAAAATTAAAAAGAGTAAATTACACTTGCACCCCCTGTGTTTTGCTCAAATTTCACCAGATACCCTTCCTTTTTTCACATTACTTTTACCCCTATGTTAACGTCGTTAACTAACGTCAATTCAAATTTGTGAGCAGACGAAATTGCCCTTACATTTTAATTGTAAAACTCAAATTATCCCCTCCCAATTAGTTTCAGAATTTATGGTTCACGTTTCTCTTCATCATTCGTGAGTATTGTTCATTTTTCTCTTGTTGGCGAGTTCTTTTTCAGCGTCCAAGGGGTGCGAGTTCCTCTTCCTCTCATGACGTTCACATTCCATTTCTCTTCACTGTTCGTAAGTTCTTCACCGTTCCTCTTCCAGTTTGCGAGTTCTCCACTGTTCCTTTTCCAGTTCGTGACGTTCACAAGTGACTCCGTTTGTCTTCCTCTTCGACGCTCACCAGCACTCTGTTTCTCTTCTTGTTCCACGATTTCTGTTCATGCTAAGGTTCTGCTTGTAAATGACCATTGGACCTTGTATATATGTTACTTTTAAGGATTATTTATTTAATTTTGATTGTTTATTGTTGCCTATTTTTGAATGAGGTTTCAATGGGGGACCATTTTGGGACCACTTATGATTTTTAATATCATTTGTTTATTATTGTTGATTAAAATAGTGTTGATGTTTGGAACCACAAGAAACACAATGGATGAACTGGTTGTTTATTATTGTTGATTAAAATAGTGTTGATGTTTTGGACCACAAGAACACAATGGATGAACTGGAATATATGGGTTCTAACAAGGAAGCACATACACATTAAAAAATAGGGAGTGTCATGTCCGACACATCGACACGCTCAGACATGATGTCTGACACGCGATCAACAAACCTGACATGTTGACCATTTTCGACACACGAGTTTGACCGTGTCCGACACGGTCAAATGACATTTTTGTAAAAACATAACATTTTTTTTAAAACATTATATTTTAAAAAAAATTAAAATATATTAATAAAATTATAATTTAAAAAATAACATTTAATAAAAACTAAACCCTAATGTTTTGATTTGTGTCCTATATCCCAAATGTTTCATGCAGCACTTTATATATGTTTACTTGCAACGCATGCTTCCTCTTTGAATTTTTTTTGGTTATATTGATGGGTATTATTAGTTTAGTTTATTTTTTTGTTAAATTATTGAATATTAAATGAAATAAACACTATATAATTAAAAATATTATTTAATAACGTGTAGAAATCTATATTTCTTTAAGCTTGACGTGTCGGAGAGTCGTGTTGTGTCACGTGTCGCGTGTCGTGTCGATGCTACTTAGGGTCCTGAACCAGGCAACATGGATATTTTGGTCCACTTTACAGACCAACAGGGCAAACCTAGTGAGATATGCGATGTTGATCCTGATAACTTTGGAATATTTGACACACATGATTGTGTGAACAACATTGCTAATGATTAATACTTGTCACCTTGTCATCTTATCACTCTTTTATTTTGCGGTTCTGTTCTACTGCTAGTGGTAAAATTCTTCATCTTAAAACTAATCATGATGTGCTGAAAGTATTTGTTGATAATCAAATTCACTTTATATTCATATATATGTTAGTAGAACAAAGGATGAGTTTTGGAACCTAATTATGATAGAAAATGTGAATAAACCTGTGAGTGAAAATGTGAATAAACTTGTGAGTGAAAATGTGAATGAACCTATGAGCGAAAATGTGAATGAACATGTGAGTGAAATGTGAATGAATGGATGATTGAACCTGTGAATGAATGTATGAATGAAAAATTGAAGAAGAAGAAGAAGGAATGATGTTAACACTGCGTACCAACAAGGTGGATTCACGTTCAACAAAAAGCTGGATTCACATCCAATTACAGAAAAAACAAAAAGAAACAACAGTCTTAAAATATTTTCAAGTTGAGAGGAAGAAGATGATGGTATTTTAAACATAAAATTTCATTAAAAGTCATGTGACCAGCATGTGCTTAATTTCTGTTAAATTATTAAATGATGTTTAGGACGGAGGGGATTTGTGTGTAATATGAGCTAAACAATTAAGGATTTTTTGTAGGGTGCAAAAAGGGAAGAGTATCAAGCGAAATTTGAGCAAAATACATGGGATGCGAATATAATTTACTCAATTAAAAATTATGACAAATTAATCAATCTAATTACCTTTATTGATCTTCATGAATTAAATAATTATTTCTTATATATAAGACTGAAGGTATATCATGCTAATAAGCTTTCTAATTAAGTATATTGATATAAGAACATTTAGAACATATTATCTAACACACTCTTTTAAACACATACTCTTTTATGGGTTGAAATTTATTAAAAATGACAAAATTTGATAGGCCCTCATGATATTTAATCACTTTCTCTCTTGATTTTATAGTTTTCATGAATTTTAACTAATTAAAGAATATGTTTAAAGGAATGCACTAAAGAGTGTATTTTCTTTTTGTATTTAATATGATTAATGTGATTAGATATTGTGGCTAACAAGAATCATACGCTGATATTATTCAAGCAAAAGCTCTTCGGCTATATATGTTCTCTCTCTCTCTAGTGGTGCTGTCCTTTTTATTAAGTTTATTTGATAACTTGTTCTTTTTAATCCCCTTAAATTTCCATTAATTAATCAAATGTGTGGATCATAAAATGTTTATTCTATTTTATATGTGTATTAAGAATTTACATGATAAAATATAATTTTTAAAATTAAAAAGGAAATTATTATAATCTACTCTCTATATATAAATTAGAATACTCAATGTGGAGATGGAGTCTTATTTTTTCTTACTATTCCAGTTAATTCACTAATTATATTAGAAGTGACAAAATCAGTCGAAATACTCAGACCAACTCATATATATATGATGAAATCACAGGTTGAATTTTAAAATTTGAATCCGAATTAAATAAAAACCATTTTAGCCCTATTTATTCATGGTGTATCATGTAAGTTTAGTCCTAAAAACTTGACAAAATCCATAAAAAAAAAACTTTTATAGAGCTTGAGCTACATTTTAAAGGTTCAATTTGAATGAGTTTTTCACAACTGTATTGGGTTAGTCCACATTGAGTTAGATAGCTTATTTTGTTACCTCTAATTTATATTATCTCCCTTTTGTGATTTCACCGTGAGTTTCACTCACAATTATCAAAAGTAAAAAAGTTTTCTATCATATATTCACCTTATATGAATGTTGATTTTTTATATCTTAATTTAGTTTTAAATTATAAAACTTACATTAAAGAATTATTGACGAATTGGAAAGTTTCTTATAAATATAAAATTTTAAATTTATCTCGATCTCCAGTGATCCATGTCACTTTTTATTTATTTCAAATACAAAAAAACATTATAAAAGTTTGAATTAATCTTATTTAATATTATTTACATGACTTTTTTTTATTTTAAATTATAATATAAAATAATTAATAAATTAAAAAAGTTTCTTATTGCTTTCTATATTTTGATTTAAAATTTAAAGTACATCATGTTTTATATTTGAATTTTTTTTATTAATATTAGTATAATATGAAAGTCATCTATATATTATATAGGTTAAAATAATATTTTTTCTAAAGAGATATATATATATATATATATATATATATATATATATATGTATATGTATATATATTATGTTCTATATTTATAAATGAACAATATAGAAATAAATTAAAACAGCACTACGCCTCATCCTTCCCAAAATTTCTTCTGGAAGTTTCTTATAATTAATGAGTTGTCATAATTTATTATTATGACAATTAGTTTTTTTCTCAACCAAAAAAAATCCGATCTAAGTCGAGATGATAGATTAATAGGTTAATGAATAACAAGTGAATTTGACGTGACTTTTTGAAGTAGTTGGAATTAATCTAGTCTAACCTGTTAAGCCCTTTGACTTTTGATTAGGGTCATGAATTTTTATTTTTAATTATGAACCAAATGACCTGACTTAACCTTTTATGTTAATTTTTAATTTTATTTATTATTATTATTATTATTATTATTATTATTTACAATTGTTTTAGAAAATATGAAACAATATTTAAGTTTTTTTTTACTTATCCAACCTGTCATTAATCAGGCTGGTTCTATCCAATTTGAGTTTGATAGAATAAATACACAAATTCAACTCAATCCAACCTAATTCAACCCAAAGTATTTAGGTTAGTTGGATAATACTTTCTTTATTCCTAATTATAATATATTATTGATTATTTTTTAAAATTACCCTTAAATTTTTTTTGGATTAACAAAGAAACAATATTATTAAGAAAGAGGAAAATAGGTAGAAGGGGTACCAAGCCTTACACGATTCCATCACATGTTACAAACTATTATCTCTCTTTAAGTACAATTTTCTGGATGTAAAATTATTGTTTTTCCATAAAGTAAATTTCAATGGAAAATATTAGCTTTCGAAAATAATTTTGTTGAAAATAGTATGAAATCATCTAATACATTAATCTTATGGAAAAATGTATTACGAAAAACCTATATAAAAAATATATTTTGACAAACCTCTGTGAAAACATATTTCGATAAGATTAATTAATGTAATAGGTGATTCCCATACTATTTTAGATAGGATTTTTTTCCCCAAAAATTAGCCTTTTCTAGTGAAATTGACTTTATTGTAAAATAAAACTTCTACACTTAGAAAATTTTACTTAACAAAAATAACAAATGTCCCCCAAAAATGTTGTGTTTGAGAATTTGTTTTTGAGACCATAACATTTTTGTATCTTGCCATTTACTAAAGGTTATATGCTTGAAATTTCCTTTCATCAAACATGCATTTTTCTTCTAAAATTTTGAGCAATGTTTGGTAATTTTCATCATTCATTGCTTGTTTTCATGCCTTTTGAAGCCATTTGCTCTTCTTTTTCTTTCTTTTCTTTTTCCTACCAAAGTAGCAGTTTTTCTATCTTTTCTAATTGGATCTTCTTTTCCAGCCGTTCTAGCCATTTCATTCAAACTATTGGCCATATCAGCCAAAATTCAAGCCATAAAGCTCAAATATGTGTATTAGGTGCTCATATTGAACCACTGTTTGCCAAATCTTCAATGGCCTTATGTATCAACAAAAACCCTATTTTAGGACCTTTAGTAGTTTTGTTCTTGTCATAATCATGCGTTTCTCAATAATCCTTTCCAATTTCTGAAACTTCAAATGCTTTTGCTGCAAACTTATCGAAAACTACACCACAACGGGGGGAAATCATAACCTTTTTTCTTCTTCTAAATCATTCTTTCACATCAAAAAATCCAGTAAAGTGTCCCCTCCTAGTGGAAAGACATTTTCTTCTTCCTTTTCAAAATCTTCCAAAACCTAATTCAATTTATTTCCAAATATGGGTTTGACTTTTGTCTCATCAACAAAATCCCCCACCATCAAAATTTGCATTGATTCAGCATAGTTGGTTTGAATTTGAAAAGGATTAGTGTCAACTTTCATGAGTTTTTCTGTGAACTTTAGTCTTCCTTCATCAATTGCTTTTTGAATCATGTGCCTAAAATGCAAACAACTATTAGTGTAATGTTCGTAAACATTGTGATATTTGCAATATATGTTTTTCTTTCTTTGGTCAAACAAAGATATTTTATGATTTTCACTCAAAGAAATTTGTTTATCCTTGAATAAAACATCAAAGATTTTATTCGCTTTGGTGATATCAAAATTATATTTTGAATTAAGAAATTTATGTTTTTCTTCTGGTTTCAACATTTGACAAGCATAAGGAGGACCAAACTTTAATTCTGCCAAATTAATTTTATTCCCCTCATTTTCGATATCAATTTCCTAAAAATTTACAGAATTTTTAGTTTCTTTAAAAGTGTCAACATAAGCCACTCTTTCTTTTTGTATATTAATGTCAAATTTCCTAATTCTTTATTTTTCATATCTAATTTGTTCAATTCTTCTTACTTTTTTTTACCAATTGTGTCATATCCCTCATTTGTTAGTTTACTAACTTCTTATGAATTGAAAATTCTTGGCCCACAATAACCATTCTAACCAACTTACGTTCAAGAATCTAAGTATAACATATAGATTTCATTTGTTGAAATCCATTCAGATACTCATCTATTGAAATTCACTATTAAATCTTTCAATAGTTACCAAATCGATAAGACTAACTTGACTTTCTCCTCTGAAAAAATGTCTATGATACATTCTTTCAAGTTGTGTCCAAGTATATATTGTATTTGGTGGCAAAGTTGTGAACCAAGTAAATGCGTTTTTTGTCAAAGAACTAGAGAAATAATTCATTTTGAGAAATTCATCTATGGCTAAATCACCACATTCAATCTGGTAATGAGTGACATGTACAATAGTAGATTCTCCTAATTCTCTTGTAAATTTTTTAAAATTTCCAAAGTTTTTATCTTATTGGTAATTCTGCTTGCAGAACATAATCATGAAAAAAAGATACAAAATAAGGTTGATTTACATAACCTATTTCAAAAGCATGCCTATTTAAGGCTTGGTCTACCATTAAATTGATTTGTAGTGGGGTTTGGATTATGTTTTGTCCTAACCTTGCATTTTGAAAGTTTTTCCCGTTAGGTATTTGGATTCATTGCATATTAAGCAAAACTTCATATGCATTTTGATTCCTATTTACGATAACAAGAGGTTGAAAAATGGGAGGTCGGGCAACAAGAGGTCGAACCCCTTCATTTGGTTGTCCACCTTGATTATTATTAACACTTGGCTAATCAATTTGGTCATTTACCACATTTTTTTGCACAGGTTGATCATTTGTTGGAATTTCTTGAATTATAGGTATAACTATTGGTGGATTTGTAGGAATGGCTAATGCATCCCCAATTGCACTCAAGGTTTCATTCATTTGTTGATAACTTTCGTTTGTAGTTCTCAACAAAGGATTCAAAATTGATGCCATGTGATAAGTCAAAGTATTGACCATTTTGTAACTGTTATGATCAATTAATTTGTTTCCTAAATACTGCTAAGATTTCGTTTGATACCCTTGTTGAAATTATACTACTATCTCCTACCGTTTTATCTTCAACATTATATGCATGAATATTCCCCCCAAGTTCTAGATTTGTTTTCATTCTTTGACTATGAAAAATCGAAGGAATAATGATGTAAATAGTACATGATGGAGCTCGAGTTTATTCATTTCTCAGGGGCGAGTATCTAAGGTTAGTGAAAAGTAATAAGTTAGAAAAACTTCGCAAGTCTATTTTTGATAGAAAAATAGAAAGGATCCAATTTGAGCAAGGTTAAAAAAAATTGGTTGGAATTAGTAAAATGGTTTTGATCAAAAGTGTAGCTGCAGAAATTAACCTTCTATTTGTAGGATTCTTGATTGGCTTTCGGGTATACTCATGTTTATTTGTAGAATATTCATATCGGGCATGCCCTAAGGCCTTGAAGTTGAAACTGGTGGAGTGTTAGTATTTATAGTTTCATTACTTTGAGGCAAAGTGGTTTTGAAAGTAATTGTCTAAATTTGTGAAATCACTACATCTTTGCCTCTAGAAGCCATATTTTTGTTAATAGGGTAACAAACAACCACAACAATTTCATTGTTTATTCATAGTAAATGGAATTGGCCGATTTTGATCAACCTAACTCACAATGTTTGCATGATTAGAGTTGTTGGTAATGTTGTTATTTTTGTTGTGGTTCCTATTACTATTTTTTGAGTTATTAATCATTTTATCACTTCTTAATAACATACAATTCTCTTTCAAGACTTGTTCTTAAGATCGAAAGTTATATCGAATGTGCCAATTTGCTAATTGTAAAAATCATAAATAGTTTTCAATAATAGTTTCTATCTATAAAAATAATAATTTTCGCTAGAGATTGTTATTACTATTTTATTTAATACTTAGAAAATTTTCTTAAGTTGAAAACTATAATTATTTGTTTGATTAAAAAAATTTACAATTGAATATAAATTTTATGTCACTTTTAAATATTTATTTGCTAACAGAATTAATAATAAAAATTATCATTTTTATAAATAAAAACCATTTACAATTTTCACTGTTAACACAAACAATAAAGGTTATCAAATTCATATTTCCTCTCCCCTAATAGATGTATAAACTTTCATATCTAAGAAACCGAAACCAGCCTCCAAAACGTATACCCCTTCCATGTTATTGTGTGTACCTCCCCATTGATTTATACCCCCATCAAATGAACAATGTCAACATAGAGTATCTTTCCATATGATACTCTGGCAAGGCACTTAGCTAATTCAAATATGCACCCCACGTTCTCAACCTTCCCCACCCAGCAAGCAATGATGGGATCATGCCAACGGCTACCAAAACCACTCAGCAAGATAAAAAATCACATGCTGACTTACGAATTCCTAAGCTCATCCAGACACAAAGCAGAGCATACGGACCACTGAAGTAACGAAAAGTTAAAGGATACCTGTTTGCTTTTAAGCCACGACCATGCATGAAAAATTACTCTTAAAGTGATTAATGCATTGGAAGAAAATAATAATAGGGAAATTTTAATTTTTTAAATTAAACTCTTTCATTATTCAATTCTCAAAATAAAGAAAAATAGATTATTCATAACATTTATTGTATATGAACTAAATTAATTACTCATTTCGTCTCATTAAATTGTGTAAAAGAAAAAAAATTGTTTCAAAATATTTGTTATTGTAATTTTTAATGTAACATTAATTATGTTTTTTCATTTATATCTCTTATAATATTAATGATGAACAATAAAATCTATAAATGAATTAATTATGATATAAGTTAATTTTGTAAAAATTTTACTCTCTTTCATCTATTTATTATTTTTTCTTGATCTATGTAAAATAACTTAAGACGACTATTATTTTAGGGTAAAGGGAATAAATGTATTTTGGTGAAAAATAATTAATGCAATGAACAAGTAGAAAATAATCTTATAAAAAAATAAAAAATTTCAAAATAATATCTTATAAAAAGCAACAATAGGAGTATTATCCAACTTTCTTAAGATAATAATTATCTTACCTGTGTACACTTGTAACACACATTGCGTTAGCCTTTGTCTACATTTCCGTCTTCTCTCTTTCTCTCTCTAACTGTGAAGTAACATTGTAATATTCATACATAATCTTTCTATTAGAAGCACTATGGAATATAAGATTGAAGAAAAAGAGAGACTCAAAGCAGAAGTACTTATATAAGTTGCTAATGATGCATTTGCTCTTCAAATTGTGTTCCACTTTTTTGTATCAGAAATGGTTTAAGGTAGTTATGAGAATTTAGTTGATGTTGTTCAAGGTTAACAATTTAATGGACCATATATTATTAGAATAAAATTTCCCCCCATGTTTGGCTGGTATCATGGAAGTACTTGAAACCATGAACTGAGAATTTAAATGTGTATTTACTATTGTTGGCATTCCATTTATTTTTAGACAGGGTAATTGGATTGCTTACTGTATCTTCTCTATGATAGGTTGGTGATGTGAAGCAGCAAGTTAATTTTGTCCACAAGGCACCTAAGAAGGTAAGGATTGTAATGCAGACTACTTGAGTAGATTTTTCTCTGTTGATCAAATTTCTGGACATTCCAAGCTGAAGATTACTATTCCTAGAGAGCCTGACCTAGAAACAGCTCACAGAACACAAAAGATTAGGTTTGAAACTGCCTCGGCATTACAGAGTGTTCAGAGACGTTTTCCTTCTATAACTTTGAATTAAATGTATCATTTTTTATGGGACATTAATGCATATTTTACTAATTATGTTAAGATTTTGTTTTTTCTTCTGCATTATAATTAAATTATATGAATGTCTGGTCCATCTGTGTTTCAGTCCTGCTTCAATCCTGCTTCAATTACTTTCTGGGTGGTAGAGCTACCAAGGTTTTATTTCACAATTGATATATTTTTCCTTCTGTTGTCTGTCTTTCCAGTGGAGGTTTGCATTTGTGTTACATGGGCCATCCTGAATACCTACAAGATTTAGATTTTGTTTCTGATCGGTTTCAGGTCTGTCAACCAGTCTTATCTCTTGTTGATTTTTCATTTTGGTTGTGTATGTACAAGTCCAAGGCTATCAATGAAATCTATTTAGGCATATTGTTTGACTTCTACATTATTAAGTTATTAAAAATTTGCACTGTTTGATTTTTTAGAGAAGGATATATATGGTGTTTGGGAGCAATATCTTGGACTGGAACACGTTGACAGTGATCCAAAAAGATCCTATGCAGTCAACCAGGTAAATATTGGGGACTAGCTTCTTTCTTTCCTTTGGGGGATTGCCCAATAGCTGTTTAGGTGGTATAAACTGGGCTTCTATGAACTGTTTCCTATTGGCATATATTGATAGGGTTGAATGGTTTTGGGTTTCTAGAATCTAAGTTGCATTGTGGGAAATATTTTGTTAACCCAAATCATCTTGAATGTATTCTAATTGATTACATATATGAAATTAAACGCATTAAGGTCTAATTGATATAAGAAAACTATCCAGAAAGGCAGAGAAACTAAGCATAGAAGAAACTTGTTCTAAAATGGCTTATTTTGTCAAATACTTATTTAAGAAAAATGAGGTTTTGAAATAATGTACACCTGATATGGTATAAAATACAACAGTCCAGAGCAGCCTAATTATGTGTTGAGGTGAAATTAGGGATCACATTAAATCACATTTGAGTGAATGAAATTGTGAAATATTTCTGTAATAATTTTTTCTAGCAGTGCCTATTAAACTTGGGTAATATTCTGTCAAATAGCAACCATACCAACAATACTCTATGGGCTATAGTAGTGGGTATTGAGAACTAAATTGTCAACAAAAGAAAGATAGAGTAGGCTTATTTATTTTGAGAAAACATTTTTTTCCTTTCATGTCCTGTTTCCACAATAAATACAAAAATGTTCCCTTGTTTTCACCTTGTTTCTTATTTTCAATGGTTTGTACAGAAAACAGTGAAAACATCAAAAATCCTATTTTCATAAATATTTGGAAACAGGAAGCAAAATAAAAATAAGTTATTTGTAATTAACTATGAAAACTAAGAAATGAAAATAGAAAATGTTTGGACCGAACAATTGATAACTTAATCCAAATGCAATAACAACTGTGAATATAAGTCACTAGGAATATTTGATGTTGTAGGTTTCAGAAGTCTACAATGATTATTTCTCAATTTTGCAGAACCATCACACGTTTGAGAAGTCTGTAAAAATCCACAACTAGGAAAAATCAGTATATAATACCTTATGGCAATGACACTTGCAGTGTTTATGAAGGTGATCACAGAAGTGTAGAGTACAGGAATTTTTCCCCATCTATACCACTTCATACATTTTATTTCCCAAACTACACCACTTTTCAATATATTTCCCAAAATACACTTTTTTTTAGGATTGAGAAGTCTGGGATAGGATTGAGAGGTCTGGGACTGAGTACCCGACTTCTCATCAGTTTTCTTCTTTTTTTATTATTAAATATGTTTTAAAAAAAAACATGTTATGCTCAAGTTAAGAAGTCGAACTTGGGTATCCGACTTCTTAACTTTCGTGTTTTTTTTAAATAAATATTTTTTTTAAAAATTATTATTTTTAAATATAATTTTTTGAAAATATTATTTAATTTTTTAAAAATTGATAATATTTTTTGTTTAATAATTTATTTATAACATAATACATTACATCATAAATAAAATACATAAACAATAATATTTGCCTAAGAAAAAGCTGAAGATAAAGTTATGATGGGACAATTTTTTCTGTTATGGCCTTGTTGCCGGTAGATTCCACATTTTTTTTGGTATTCTGTTCAATTTCTTTGTCCATTTCAGTGGGAATGCGATTTGAAACTGAATGACCCTTTGCACTCCTCTTTTTCCTTTGATCAGGATCCCACTGTTCTCCTTCATACTATTGGCATATTAATTTGCGTGGTAGTAAACCAAATGAGTTGTCGTAGATGTACAATATGTTTTTTAAAGTACATAGCGGTGACATATAGTTCATATGATCAACATTGACAGATTTATAGATAGTCATTACGTGAGAACACGGTACTTGTTTAGCCTGATATTCACTACAATCGCAATTTTGGGATTGTAACATGACCCTAAACCTTCCAGGTGGTCTGGGTGTTTCAAGTCGAGCTTGGGTCTTTGTTACAATAAATGTGTGGTTGTGTCTGTCAAATTCATTAATAATATGTGTATTTGATTCTTGCTGACTGTTATTCATTGGCTCAGAGACGACTACAGAATACTGCGAGTCGGAGTTGATCATTGTCTGGGTTTGTCGACTTTTAATAGCAAAAAGTTTTGCGATCTTGAAGTACGTCTCCTTAATCAACAATCACGCCGACAAATATCTTGTGCTTTTGAACATGGAATTGATCGACTTAGAAAAAAATTTAGTCATATGTGACCAATGTTTTCCCTCATCAAAGCATTGTACCCAATATTTTTTAGGTAACTGATCAAGTCATTCAGTTGCACTTGGTTTAATCGCACGGATATCCCCAAGATGAAGCTAGTGCATTTTCTCCGTGTATGCGTACCTTGTAAATATTCAATAAATTTAATACGTTATGAAATTTGAATTAAAATATATTTTAAAGTGAAAAAAATATATTAAAGATTCTCACCAGCTCGCATGAGTGGTTTCTTCAGATGTTTGCAGTTCGGGTTACCGCGAAGGAAATTTTGTGCAATGTGGCGTAGGTAGAAGAAATGGGATGTGTCCCCAACCCATAAGTTACTTGAGTTGTTGTAGGCACTTATAGTCGATAGGTGTCTATTTGAAATGAGAGAAATGTTACTTTGCGGAGTAACATGCCTTCTCAAATTCTTTGGAAAGAACTCCTATGCTGAAGTTGTCTCCCCTTCTACAATGACATATGCAATTAGGAAGATATGGTTAGCATCGTCTTGTGCTGTAGCTATCAATAATTTGTCAATATACTTCCCGTAAAGCCATGTATCTTCTAGTTGTATGATGGGTTTGCAATATGCAAACTCATTAATGCATGGATCGAATGACCAAAAGACATGTTTAAGCATTTTTTTTCCAAGTACCATTTCTCCATTTTCGAAGAGGGAGAAATGGTACTTGGAAAAAAAAATGCTTAAACATAACGTTTGGTCCGTAGGACCATGCATTAATGAGTTTGCATATTGCAAACCCATCGTACAAGTAGAAGGTACATAGCTTTACGGGAAGTATATTGACACATTATTGATAGCTACAGCACAAGATGATGCTAACCATATCTTCCTAATTGCATATGTCATTGTAGAAGGGGAGACAACTTCAACATAGGGGTTCTTGTTCTTTCCAAAGAATTTGAGAAGGCATGTTACTCCGTAAAGTAACATTTCTCTCATTTCAGATAGACACCTATCGACTATAAGTGCCTACAACAACACAAGTAACTTATGGGTTGGGGACACATCCCATTTCTTCTACCTACGCCACATTGCACAAAATTTCCTTCGCGGTAACCCGAACTGCAAACATCTGAAGTAACCACTCATGCGAGCTGGTAAGAATCTTTAATATATATTTTTACTTTAAAATATATTTTAATTCAAATTTCATAACATATTAAAAAATATTGGGTACAATGCTTCGATGAGGGAAAACGTTGGGGAGATATGATTACAAATTTGTCTAAGTCGATCAATTTCATGTTCAAAAGCACAAGATATTTGTCGGTGTGATCGTTGGTTGAGGAGACGTACTTCAAGATCGCAAAACTTTTTGCTATTATAAGTTGACAAACCCAGGCAATGATCAACTCCAACTCGCGGTATTTTGAAGTCGTCTCCGAGGCAATGAATAGCAGTAAGCAGAAATCAAATACGCACATTGTTAACGAATTCGATAGACACAACCACACATTTATTATAACAGAAATTCAAGCTCCACTTGAAACACCCAGACTACTTGGAAGGTTTAGGGTCATGTTTCAATCCCAAAATTGTGATTGTAGTAAATATCAGGCTAAATATTTACCGTGTTCTCACGTAATGACTATCTATAAATCTGTCAATGTTGATCACCTGAACTATGTGCCACCGCTATATATTTTATAAAATATATTGCACATCTACGACAACTTCTTTGGTTTACTACCACACAAATTAATATGAAGGAGATTAGTGGGGTCCTGATCCAAGGAAAAAGAGAAGTGCAAAGAGTCGTCCAGTTTCAAATCGTATTCCCATTGAAATGGACAAAGAAATTGAACGGGATACCAAAAAATGTGGAATCTATCGGACATAACAGAAAAAATTGTCTCAACATAACTTCAAGTTTTTCTTGGACAAATATTATTGTTTATGTATTTTATTTATGATGTAATGTATTTTGCTATAAATAAATTATTAAACAAAAAATATTATCAATTTTTAAAAAATTAAATAATATTTTCAAAAAAATTATATTTAAAAAATAATAATTTTAAAAAAGTATTTATTTTATAAAAAACACGAAAGTTAAGAAGTCGGATACGTAAGTCGTGACTTCTTAACTTGAACATAACATTATTTTTTATATAAAAAAAACTAATTAGAAGTAAGGTACCCAGTCCCAGACATCTCAACCCTCCAAAGAAAAAAAGTGTACTTCGGGAATTATATTGAAAAGTGTAGTTTGGGAAATAAAATATATGAAGTAGTGTAGATGGAGAAAAGATCCTGAAGTAGCGATACTATCAATCTTCTTAAGAAGAATGTCTCAATTTTATAGATTTATAGCTTACAGGATAAACATATAGCCTTGATCTGTCTTTTCTGGTTGTTTAATCTCATTCTCAATCACTTGTCTTGTAGATTTAGTTTTAATTCCTTTGTAAATGATAAATAATTTTTTGGGATGAATTTTGTATATAAAATTCTATTACGAGCTTTTGCATTTGTATCTATTGGAGACATTATATATTTATGTTGGTTCTTAAATGTATTTTTTCTTTTTCTAACCTTAAACTTAGATTAGAGGTATTGGTTTATGTAAAAGAAAATATTAGTTAACATTAAATAATAAAAAACCTCAACTTTAGAAAACTATTTTCAAAAGTATCTACTTTCTAAGATAATTTTTTCAAAAATTATCTTTTTAAACATTATTTAAGCAAAAAGTCTATGATTTTAAGAGGATTTCTAAAAATATTGTTGTAGAAACTAACATTGTAAGACATTTTAAAAATTGTAATGGAAAGTGTTGGTTTTCCATGATAACGAATTCAAAGACGATTGAAAATCGTCGTAAAAAATGTCAAATAATCGTCTTTGAAAGTATTTTTTGTAGTAGTGGTAGTTTTTATTTATGTAGACGTTAATTATAATTATGTTTTTTTTTTCATATGGTCCTATGTAGCTACAAAGTTAATAGAATAAGTTCAATTTTGTCTTTTTTTTTTTAAATTAAACAATCATTTTATCTAAAATATATCAATAAATTGAAATTTTTGATATGTATAGGATTTAAAAATTTTGACATTTGGTTTATATGATTCGAGCTAACAAGCTAAATCAAATTGTTCATGAGCTTTTGTCGAATCAAATTCGAACTAAATCTTAATCAGTCGAACTAAACTTGACTCAATCCTTGAGGTTGGTACCTCCACTATCTTGACATCAATTTCCTTTTTATTTTGAGATATGATGTTGCATAAGAAAAGGTTCTATTTGGTAGCCAGGTCTTGTTGGCTCCTTTTGGGTTAGTCAGTTCTCTATTTGGAACTTCTTAAATATAGTAACAAGCTTAAACAAATAGATCCCCTTTTTATTATTCATCAAAAATCCTCAAGCGTCAATGGATTCCCACAGCCATGACATTAGGCAAATTCTTGTTCCCTTGCAAGATCTTTTACTAAATGATGATGTGATTCAGTGATTTTTTTAATCTACTTGTGCAATTCTTTGACACACATTGTCATATGAACTGAAAAACAAAAGCCACCATCACAAAGATGATCAAACTAAATAACAAAACGAAATAATCCAAAACAAGACGTTTCTGCTTTATTCAAAAACCTTTAATTAATAACAAGTTCACATTTTTTTCATCTTACATATGTACAATTGCAAGCAATCGCACAGCTTGAGAGTCATACATATTTCACCTCCTCCATTCTTCTACATGCTACACATTATATTATATTCCCCATATATATTGTTTTCCCACAATTAATCACTATTTCCCCCACATTATTGTTTTCCCTTTTCCATTTCCACTGTTACATTATGCCATAGCAACGACAATAGTAGTAATGAAACCTAGAGCCAATTAAGATTCCTTTCTCCCTAACTAGCCCAAAGCATGTTTAATTATCAATCACTTAATTATTCATTTGCACCCACCAGCACCAAACCCAATTCTCCCACCTCCAACATCATACACAACCTCTATTGTTCTCTGTTGCACGTTCCCATATATAGTAACATCACTATCGTCACCATTTGCGGCAAAAGCCAAACAAACCTGCTTGGCACTCGCCACGAAGAGTATACCCTGCGGCGGCAGCTCCACCGTGACGCCGCCGGCGAACGAAAAATCTATCTTGGGAATGGAAAACACCTTGTAACCACTGAGATCATAACACGTGTCGAGGATGGAGAGTTCCCCGGCGGAAGGGTATTTTGACATGCCTTGACGGAAGGCGGAGCGGAGGGCGGTGTAGGCGGTGGGGGGGAGGCGGGTGATCACGGTGCCAGAGTCGATGATTGCACCGCCGGTGGAGAAGGTGGAGGAGGAGACTGGGAGTTTGGCACCGCCTACGGCGATGCCAGTAATATCGAGACCGTAGAAGGAGGAGCCGCGGGAGATGGTGGAAAAGGGGGTGTACTTGAGGTAGTGTCCTGTGGCGGCGGGGCCGAAGGAGAGGTGGCCGGTGGAGCTGGAGGTGGAGGGGAGGCAGTAGGAGAAGATTTTACGGTATTTGGCGGCGGTTTGTTGGACGAAGGAAATGGGGTGGCGGCCGAGACCAATGAGGCCGGCGGAGCCGCCGAAGAGGCCCTGGTTGTCCTGGCCGCAGCCGAAGAGGAAGTTGTCGACGATGTCGGTGGCGGTCAGGGTGAGGCGCTCGCGGCTGAAGTAGCCAACTGAGAAGGAACTATCGCCGTATTGGATGCCGTATATGCATGCCTTGGTGGATGCGGAACATCCTGGATCGTTTCCTGCATGAAAAATTAAATCATATTAATACAATCAAATTAGTTGAAAATTATGTTAAGTTTAACTTTTAATTTAAAGTAATTTTTACAAAAGTAAATAAACATATTGTACAAAATATGTAAGTTTTTTTTTTTAAATAACAAGTTAGAAGGCATCTACAATTTTTACATAATTAGAGATTAAATCCTTAACATATGCTTAAAAAGACTCAATTTATTTGTGACTTATGTCATATTTTATGAGTAAAATAATATTTAATTTAATTGATCAAGAATGTGAAAATCATAAATCACGTATCAAAATTAAATTCTTATATATAAGCTAATTACTGTTAGAGTGTGATTTTCTTACTCAGGAAACACTTGAGAGGAAATTTATCGTAATATTGTTTACTTTTGTGACACAATATATGAAGTTATTAACCAATAGCTATCTTTTGAAAGTAGGAGAGTATGCGAAATGGTTAAGTCAGTGAGCTTAGTCATTATTTGAAATAGTATTGACTCGTTGAATCATATAAGTTGACCATTGATAGAAGAAAAAAAAAAGCGCCTTTAAGTTTCAATTAGCAGGGAAAATCGTTTTCTAAAGTGGAACCAAACTATTTAAAGTTTTGTCTTTATTGAATAAGTAACAAGTGGGAATACAAAATAAGAAAAAAAACTCATTTTTATAATTATTTAGTTTAACAAGTTGAAATATGAGACGAAAGAAAAATGTATTGCATTTCTATCAACTCAAACGGCCAAACATCTAATTAAATATTGTATATTTGGATAAGTCTATTTCAGAATCATCATATTGTTTTCTATCCGAACATTTAACTCAATGGTATCAAACACCTAAGTCCCTTAGTAATCTTGATTCAAAATGTTTCTTCTATAAAACACATATAACCATGATTTTGTTGCTAAGTTTTCCAGCACATATAATCATCTGGAAATGTTGAGAATCAAATATTTACCTGTAGCAGTAGAGAGCTGAGTGCAGAGGGGAGATGTACATGTAATATTGGAATATGATGTAGACTTTGATGGATCAAATATTACATCTTGCTGCTTGTAGCAAGAACGAGCACAAGGTTCACACTGAGTCCAAGTGAGATCACTGCCAGTGTCAAAAATGAGTGACAAGTCCCTCTTGGGTGTCCCAAGACCCACAACCACAAAGTAATTTCCAGAACCAATAAGGATACCAGACTTGGCTGGTAGGGTAGCTGAGTCCAATTCCTCAACACTACTATCTTGGCCCAAGTTCTTAGAGAGCCTTGAGTTAATGTATTTCACCCTTTCTTTGTCTTGGTTCAGAATGTCACTGTGTGGTGTTGTAGACTTAGCTTTGCCATCATGATCATTTAGTTGGGAGCATGGCCCATGTTTGTGTACCACTTCTAATGATGCTTTTGTTTTGAGACCTGAATTAGAGAATTGGAAAATTAGTGGTGCTAAATCATTGATGGTTAATCATCATGCTAAAGCGAATAGTAAACTTGATGTAACATAAAGATTTGACTTGAAAAGAGAATGATTGAGAGAAAATATGGAGTTACAAATTAAAGGACACCAAATTTTAGTGATTCTGTAAATAAATAAAAAAATAATTCCAATTATATGTATTCATTATAATTATTAATTTATCCATCAATAAATATATTGTACATTTTCTCAAGTACACCCATTACCCTTAAGATTTAGTAAATTTTTCAAGTAAAAACATATTTAATCCTTAAAAGGTTAAATATGTGTTTTAGTCTATGCAAAAAAAATTTAAAAAACATCTCTCAAAAATAAATTATTTCTTTTTTAACTTTTAATTATGAAAATGTATCATATTTGATATTTGCCTCATAAAAAAATCTATATTTAATTCCTCGTGCACGTATAGAAATAAGAATTTGATGCAACACATTTCCATAAATAAAAGATTTAAAAAATTAATTTTTAAGATATAAAAATAAATATTATCCTGTTTTCAGGAGAGAAAAAACATATTTAACCTTAATTTTATATTTAACTAATCACTTAGTGCAAGTGTCTCATTGACAATTTTAAAAAGAAAGCAGCATATATTGGAAGTACTGTCTCATTGCCAGTCTTATCTTGGGTCGGTTAACAAGAACTATCACAATTAGTGGGTGTATTTATTTATATCCACAAAGTTTTTTTTCTATTATTAGTTAGGTACAGCCGTGATGAGAATTAAAACAATAAAATACCACATAATTGAATTAATATTAATTTTGCATAAATGAAAAACCTTTTTTGAATTTATGAGTTTCTCGCTTACACACATATTTTATTGTTGGAATGAGCAGTCAAATATAGTTAAATTCTTTAATTAATTCAAGGAGTTCGTGGGTCACAAGTGCTACACGTCTAAGTAAAAGTGTAAAACTATCATCAGACAGCTACATATCACCTAATTTTTTGGCTAATCATAGTTATTTTTGTTTGGAGCGTATCTCTCAAATAATGTCATGCATGCACTTATAATTAAGGTCTAACTAATTTATCAATATACATGCTCATACTAATTTTTTAGGGAAAAATATCTAGTTATTTTTCCGTTAAATTCAGTAATTAATTCAAAGCAAAATGGTTACTAATAATTTTTGTTATGAAACATATGGTTAAATTAATTTCAAGTTGATATTGTATAATTCGAGTTTTGATTGAAATTTAGATCCAAATCAGAGAAATAATTATACAACCCGACTGTAACTCTAATTCAGTCATTCTCACCCTGCTGTGTAACAACTGTAGTATCCCCATTGTGTTAATTAAATCATTGAACAAACATTTTGGTTTTATTTTCATGTTTATTCTAATTGGAAAAACTTGTGGAGTTAAGATTCCATCTTTATCATCTCATAAAGATCTTTTGGCCAAAATTATGTCAATATCTTCGGCAGTACAAAAACCTACGATTTCGTCTTTGTACCTTAAAGTTTGACATATGGGTGGGTAGAAAAACATGATGTTTTAATTTACAAGTAAAATAAGCCACTTTTTTCTTTCTAATTAATTTATAATGGGTTTTGGGGGGGTACCAACCGTGAATGAATATTATTTTCTTCGAAGACTAGTTAACAAAAGAACAAAATACAAAGTCCAGAAGTTCAACTATGTTATTCAAAACTTTTGGATTGTTCATAAGGAAATTTATCGACTCTTCATAGTCACAACTCACAAGGCTACTAAAAGTGATTTTCTGACCCGTGACCATATGCGTCTCATAGTCATAAGCTTAAGTCCTATCATATAGACATATATGATCGCTGACCCGTGACAATAGACTAAACAATTTGTCCCTATCATAAATTAAGGAGCAAAAGAGGTAAAAAAAAAAATCACTTTCCAATCGTAAGAATGGTCGAATATGTAGAACATATATGTTTAGTAAAATTAGTAGATAAATTAATTGAAATCTGAAAAATAATTAGAAGTTGAAACCTGAAAATTTAGACGTAAGTCGATAAATTAGCTGACTAAATTGAATGTATTTAGCAAAATTAAATGTTAAACTGGTTGATAAGTATAAAATGATATAAAAGGAAATATTTAATTACTTGATCATAACTTGAAATTTGGTAATTATGTATATTTTCAAGTAATGATCACTTTTCATATTTTAACTTATTTCAAATAATTTATATATAATTTATCAACTTAAACGTAAGGATAATATTTTTATTATTATAAATTTGTTCCTTAAATTTTGAGGATAAGAACACCCATTATTATATACTCTTTCCTATGATGACACGTACTTTTATTATCATTATTCAGATTTTTTTTACAGTGTCAACACTATTTAAACTTATTAATCATTTAAAAAATGTATAAAATTCAATTTTAAAAATATCGGTTTCAGTTTTTTATTTTTTATATTTAAATTTCTATTTTCACCTGAAATCTCAATCAATTGCACAGTATTTATTTTGATGTTTTTCAAATTTATCCTTTTCACTCTAGATTTAAGATATATATATTTATTTATTTTAATCAAATTATGTATATTAATTTTACATTATATATTTTTTAAAATTTTCATTCAATTAAAGATATTTGCCAACTAAAAGTGGATTATTCGATTAAGGAATATGTGATTGGTGGGTAGCTTTTCTTTCCCTTTATCTCTCTGTATCTCGAATATGTGACCATGTGTGGCATTGGTGTGTTTCATGTGAATATTCTCTGTGACAAGACAAATGACAATTATGTGAGCCTTCCTTCGTGCCACACTGCCACACCCCAAAAGGCAAATACAGTATAGCTTAATTGGCACAGTTATTCATTTGCTCTCTCTTTCATCCAAAATTTTCCAATTTGCCCACTCAGGCAGTTGCAGGATTTAATTTTTCTGACATCAAAACGCCTAGACTATATAGAATGTTTTATGCACTATATACCATTATAAATATACATATAAAAATAGTATAAAGTAGCAACCATGCATTCATGTTAAAATATAGTCCAAAACAACTTAATATAGTCCAATATAGTTTATATACTAATAATGCAAAGAATTTCTACACTCCCAACCAGTCAAAAATCGTCATATACTCATTTGTGGTAAGTTATTTAACTTTCACAAAAATTACTTACAAAAGTCATTTCTACCTTAATCTAATTGATTAACACTGAAAAAATACATTATTAAAGCATAAAAATTAAACTCAACTTATATGTAGTTCTTTATACAGTTTTAACATTGTTCTTCAACTAGAATCAGAATTTCATCTCCATAATCAATGTTATGAAAGTTTACATTAAATATTAACATAATAAAATTCTATTTGTGATTAGAGAACATTTGCATTAAAACACTTAAAAAACTACATGTTCACATCAATTTAAGGGGAAGAGAGGGATGTAGAAGGAAAATTGAAATGACCTTTGGTAGAAGAGCTGCAAGAAGATGAAGGAAGGAGTGAGCTGAGGTGAACAAGATGAGTATATTGATGAAGATTGTTGCTTTCTATGTCCTCCTTTCTTGTTGCTTGAAAGGCAAAACTCTTCTCCAAGGAGGAGAAGAAAAAGAAAACAGCAAGAGAAGCTAAGAGAAAAGAAGACATTTGAATGGTCATGCCAAGAGGTAAGAATAGCTAGGCCTAGCTATACAACTCACACTCTGTCAGGATGCTTGGCCTTTATGTATAGGCTATTTCATCAATGGGGGGTCCAATTAGATTATCAATTCTTGCACGTCACTGATTAAATATATAGCAAACAACACACTATTTCATTAATTTTGAGCTTGCTTATTCATTCCTTGTCAAATGTCAATACTATTGCTTAGCATTATGTAGACAAAATTTGACGAAATTGGCCAATCAAAAAATGGAGCACACAAGAGTATTTTTGTCATTTCAAGCACAGGCCCGCACTTTGGTGCCTAATTTTCATGAAGGAAATTAAGAACATTAATGTATTAATGCTAAGTGGGGGTTGCCTTGGGAAATTTTCCTTTATTCAAACTTTGAATTGCTAATCTGTGGCACTACTCATTGTGCGTATAGTTGTGATTAATAAATGTTTTTGTTAAAAAGAAAAGGATATTAATATGATTCACACTTAATTATATTCAAGTAGATACATATAGTTATCCAACCCAGGACCATTAGATCGGTTTAATGGTGGTGGGATTGAAATAGTATGCATAAGGTCATACATTTAAATTAAGTCTCGATGCAATCATTATACATAAAAAAGTGATATTTTTAATTATGATTTTTTTATTTATAAGACTCAAATTAAAATTTTTATGTAAGAAGATTGAATCAAATAAACTAATCACTACAAATAATATTTTTTTTTATCAATAATTATACTTTACAATAAAATAATAGTCACATTTTTATTATAATAAGTACTTTTAAAGTGAAAAAATATGGCAATTTAAAATACAACATAATATCTAACAAATTATATTCTATAAAATTTTAATCATTAAAAAATCTATTTATACAATTTCTGCAAATTTGTCGAAAAGAAACTTTGACTAACAAAATAAAATATCAATTAATAAAAGTAATATATATATATATATATATATATATATTATACTTTTATAATAATAATAGTAATGTAAAAAAAATCATATCTAGAGTAATCATGTCTTTTTCTTTTTTTAATTGATTCGGATGCTAATATACAATCCTTGTCCTGCGTAGAAACCATTATGTTCAATCGATGTGCAGCACTCGTGACCTTCCTTATCTGTCTACCTTCACGCGAATGGAGAGATATTGACAAAAGAACCCATTAAACAATTAAGTTCTTCAAAAATATCATTAATCATTTGAAACACAAGGGAGTTGGTTAATTCTCAATTTCCATCTCATCGCCCATTTTTAAGAACCTTCTACGAATTGAACTCCATCACTAAGATCCCTTCTGGCTCCTATTCTTTCTTTTACAACGCGGATCTTTTAAGAAGGTTAGATTTAATAATGTTGAGGAAAGAGGTCCATAATTTTTGTTGTAAAAAAAAGGTCCATAATTTCATGGCCTTTCCCGGGCCTACATATAATTGAGGAGTAACCAATTGGTGAATGTAAATTAAAGCTAAAAGGGGGTTTTATAATCAACTTAACTACTTGATAAAAAGATTCTGGTGATACATGTTAGTGAGAATGACACATGTTAATATCAATGAAAGAAATATCTCACTGTACACGCCTACAATCTTTAGCCACTAAAGCTTCAAGATTATATATATCATGCTAGTAAGATTCTGGCTAAGCATTTTGCTATTTGATTAATTTGGTTACATACTATGGCTATGACATGCATCGTATATTGATATTGCTTGAGCTAAAGCTCTTAGGCTATATCTATCTTCTCTCCTTTTTATTTTGAAGTTAATGAAAAAAATCCTTTTTAATTTCTTAAATTTTATTTTCTTTAGTCAATTTTTTTTGCGTGTATCATACACATGTTCCCTCCGTACCTATATCTTTTTTTTCTAGCTTAGCACAATATTCTAAGTGGATTGAGAAGTTACATAATGGAAGTAAAAAAATAGAGAGGAAGTTATGTAATTTCTTTTGAAAAAATATAATATGCGCAATATTTAATATTTATTGTTAAACAATATAAAAATAATTACACGGTCTCCTCGATCCACTCCCAAAATCTGTTTAAAAGTTCCCTATAATTAATTAATTCTTGTTGGGTTCAGACTGTGAAGTCATATATTACTTAATATATATATGATGTCATTAACCCCATTGGATGAACTCACTTTCCTTAATTAACTTATTCTATAGAGTACCGGAACATTAACTTTAAGAAGAAAGACACTCAACCAGCTTATTTAAATAACTTTGAGTAATGATACTGGCATAAATTTGCATTTATGTACATACTCCAATGCTAATTCATTGAGTAATACTTCATGTCCACATAATTTATCTTTAATAGTTTAGCTGATTGTGCATTATTTGATAATTGTGTTTGAACAATTTGATAGGCAACACAACTTTTTAACGGTTTATCTAGATACATCATAAAATTCAACTTTTGCTGTCCTAGTCATCTAAATTTTGAAGTTTTTCAGATAAACAAGATTTAAAGAATCTAATTTACTTCTTATTTCTTGCTAAAGTTCTTCCACTAAATCCAATTATGCAGGTGCCAAGTCCATTTTATAGTGCATACTGTGGTTTTACTTTAATAATAATAATACTATTGTTATTATAATATGTCATATTTTAATTGTTTTTTTTTTGTTTTTAAATTCCAATAATGTTATCCCATGCTGCAATTATGTCATCTTCCTTATTTTCAATTGGAAAGATTATATTTAAGTGCCGTCTACCACTTGAGGTTACAATAATATTTAAAGAAACGTTTGTAAAACTAGCATTCTGGAAATTTATTGTGCAAATTTGACATAATCGTTAAAATGAAATTACATGAAACACTGTTTAACAGTATGTGCTACATAATTATCAAAGTTATTAGATTCTGATTGGTTATCAAACCGGTGAAAGCACTCATTCAAGATTTAATGATTCAATTGAGATCGAACTGATTTTAATAAAAATATATTTTTTAATAAATATAATATCCTAATAATATTGAGAGAGAAAATATAATGTGCATAAATTTATAATAATAAAAAGTAAATTTCACTTGAAAGTATTATAATTTATAATTTTTTTTCTTTTTTTATTTTAAAATAAAAAACTAGGTCATTTTGAAAGTTTTTTAAAAATAAAAAACAATTTTAAGAAAAATCGGTAAACCCTATTAACCCACCGAGTTTATCGATTTTTGATAGATTTAGTGGTCTTGAGTCGATTTAAAGATATACTGATTTTTTAGAAATATTGGACCGGACATGTGATTTGTTTCCAATTAAATCGGTCAGTCCAATTCGAATTTAAAATAGTAAGAATTACTTGGAAAAAAAATTCAAAATAATAATATTGGAGAACAAGTTAAATAGCAGGGGAGAGACAGAGAGGATTTAAAAATAAAAAGACTGAAAATATAAGAAAGTTCTAAGTCAAATAAAAAGAGCTTTAAAAAATGAAAATACATTAGGCCTCTAAAATTTAAAAAAAAAAAAAGAATAAATATAGGCAATAAATAAAATCATACAACCTCTTGAGACCTAAACTTGAAATACAAGTTCAGGCTAAATATTGAATACAAGTTACTATTGGATCAAATCCCACAATAAGTGTAGGGAAAAAGTTAAAGGGTATAGTATATAAACAAAATCTCCATGAATTTAAAGTTATCTTTATATAAACAAGTAGTTTGATTACATTAATCCAGGGATTGGTAATAAAATTAAAGAATTTAGATTCGTTCGCTTAAGAAATTAAGGTTTGGAAAATTTGTGGATCGATAATAACATAACTTTGTTTATATGAACAATACTCTTTATTTTATTCGTAAACATAGGAATTAGTTGTTTTTTTCAATTTGTACGTAATTCAGATTGAATTTTCCAAAACAATTGAAAATAAAAGATTGAGTCATTAATTAGGTGACTAACATAAAAACAAGTAATAAGCACAAAAAAAGAAGAATAAAAAAATGCAATTACATAAAAGTAGTCTAATTACGTTAAACTCCAACAGAGATGAAATTAACTATACATAGCCATGGGAAAAGAAACTGATGAATAGAAAGAGTCTTGAGCATATAAAGCCACCACACTCTTGTTCTCTCCCTAAAGCTCTCTTCGTAACTCTACAAATCCATTCCTCCTTCTCATTTTTAGGGTGCTTTTAAATCAACATGTACAGTAACACTTTGATATGCTCACGTAAGTAAGCTTAAGATAGCTCTCTTAAGCAAATCCAACATGAAATTGACCTTCCAAGATTAGCTTGCTTAAGCGACCAAACATGGCTTGCTTAAGTGAGCACAATAACTTGGTTAAGACAATTGACTCACTTAAACAAGAAAAAAAAATTTAGAAGCATTTCAAGAAGAAGAAAATAAGAAAGAAAAAAAATGAGATGAGTTTTTCCATAAACAAAAATAAGTTTTTAATTAACTAATTTTTAGAAACTCACTAATATAGTTTCTCTAAAAAATGAGATGACATCTACAAATGAATTAATAAAAAACTTATTTTACTTTATGAAAAAACTTATTTAATTTTTTTACCTTACTTTCTTTTTCTAAAAATATTTCTAGAGAAATTTACTTCTAGACAGACTCTAACTCTAAATATAAAAATATTGCTTAAGAAAGGTCAACAACTTCAAACCTTCATTGCTCCAGTGCTAGTGTTTCAATACATCTCTCCAGAAAACGTCTTTTAATGCAGTTCCAACATCTTTGGTATTGATCCCTACCAACATTCGAAACCTGTATAAGTACGAAGCATGTGAATAGGAATACGATTCATTAATAATAAATATTACAAATCACAGGATTATTGGCCTTTCAGGTGCCCACACGTTATACAAGAAACATCATTATGGTTTAATAAGGGTCATATAAGTGAGCCTAGCACACCCAAGGTAAACATCTCTCTAATTTTACACATTTCATCTTCTCTTACTAACTTGGGTGTTGGAATCCATGTAGGTTTCTCATCAGAATTTGGCATGAAGACCATTGAAGATTCTTTATTCCAACTCAAAGATTCCTTATCTTGAGTTTATGCGTGCTAAACATTTTATTACTGAATGTTAATAGCTCAAAAACAGGTGATTGAAAATTGAATAGAACACAAGTTGATCATTAAAGAATTTATAATGTATAATATATATTGGATCTATTTGGGTAAGCTTCTCTAGAAGCATTTCTAGAAGAATAAAATAAGAAAAAAAAATGAAATGAGTTTTTCTATAAGTAAAAATAAGTTCTACATTAACTAATTTTTAGAAATCCATCAATATAGTTTCTCTAAAAGATGAAATACCATCTACAAATTAGCTAATGAAAAGTTCATTTTACCTTATAGAAAAGTTGATTTCAATTTTTTCTTATTACTTTTTTCTTTTAAAAGTACTTCTAAAGAAACTTACACTCAAACATGTTCATTATATAGTTTAATTAATACATGTAACTTAAAAAGGAAAATTTATAATGTACATGACATACAATGTATTCAAATTCAGAATCACAACATTGATTTTTTTAATTAAAAAAAAAATAGATTCTCATTTCTCAAGCATTCCAACTATTTTTGCAATACCCAAATAATTAAGATAATAACTGAGAGACAGAATTGCACTTTGTTATACATAAGTTGTACTATATATTTATTGTTGTAATGCAGCTTGAGGGTTTCTAGGGACTTGTGTGTCTTACTTGTCACTATCTACACCAAAATGAGTGACTGGCCAACAACTAGCAAGCATGCTCTTCTGATGGGGCGGTGGACCTCACAAAGCCCTCCATTCATACTTGTGCTTGCTCTATATATTGGAATCTTGCTTTCTTGTGGACCACAATTCGTTATTGAAATATTATTGTTTGGTGCATTGGTGCAAATTAGCCGGAATCTATTGATATATATATATATATATATATATATATATATATATATATATGAATGTTATTTCGTTGGATGTAGGCCACAATGCACACTTTCTTGGACTAGTGGAAGAAAGCTGGAATCTACACAAAACTCACATAGATAGAAATAAAGAAAGAAGAGAGGAATTGACATTAGTTATTCTCACCTTTGTCATTTCTATAAGGGGGTCCATTACCATGTGTGTTTTCTTATCCCCCTTAACGTTTTCTATGTTCTAGTTCAGTAGATCCCACTCTGACTCAATCTCAAAGAAACTTCTATCGATTGATGACTTGATGTGTAGTGTGGCTCCGACTTATTAGCAATCAACAATATAAAAGCTTTGATTCGGACTTTGAACGTAGGAGATGAAAGCAATGAGACGCGTACCATTGATTGTGGCCTGATGATCTACCTTACTTGGAAATGGCCAAAGGCAAAGGAATTTCAGTCAGCACACTAAACTAAATGGGTTAGGCCAACCCGACCCACTAAAATTGGGAGCCAAAGTTGGGCTAGAGCCAAATCAGCCCATCGAGCCAATGAATAAAAGTAAATTTCATTTATTCAAATTGAGATAGTCTGAAATTAAGATAAGATAAAAAAAGAATGAATGAGAGGCTGAGAGTGTGAGAGACAGAGACACAGATTGCAGTGTGCTCTGTGCAGAGAGAGAGTGAGAACTGAGAGGGAGAGACACAGACTCACCTGCACGTGTCGCACGCCCGCACTTGTCCGGCTGTCCCCGATCCACTCTGCACGACCACACCCTTCTGACACTCTCCCTGTCCGGTTCGAGCTGAAGTAAAGAACGGTCGAGGCAGAAAAGTACCCCTCAAGCCACATCTAAGTGAAGCAGAAATGGAAGCTTGGTTAGCTGGTCACTGAGTCGTGACTCCCCCACAACCCCTGGCCGCATCTAAGTGAAGAAGAAAGGGAAGCAGGGCTAGCCAAAAAAGTACCCCTGTCCGGTTCTATTTTTTAAAAAATTTTAACTTTTTTTTTTTTACATTTTTAGGTGGGCTGGCCGCTGGTCCACTAACCCACCTTAAAGTGAGGCAAACTAGTATTTTCAACCCATTTTGCAAAAATGAATCAGCTCGGCCTAACCGATTTTTTGATAGACCCATTTTTGGTAACTTGACCCACTTTGTCAATCCTACAGTATTGTATGAATCTAGTATAATTATTTATCAAAGATTTTTTAAAATGTTTGAGTTCATTTACAATCCTACATAGAAGTTTTATATGACCTATGCAGTTAAGGATATCTTCAAATGTATATATCAAATTATGTAAATGATGTAAGATTGTTACAACATAATCAAAATTTTGAGTTTAAATTTTAGATATATAATTTCATTAAAATACTTGAATAAAAAAGTTTTGTTATTTATAATAATCTTATTCAAATTTAACTGGATTCTTTTATGTGAAGTACATTTCTCTATATATTAAAAAAATTACTAAGGATATACTTCTTTTATATATCCTAATAATTTAAGATTCAGTTAAAAACATATTTTATATAATAAAGAATAAAACAGTAATGCTTATGTATATTTTTAATGTACTAAAGGATTTCATTTAATGTAGCAAAATAAATACAATTAATGTTATTTATATTTGAATTGTGAAGTTAAAAGTTGAACTTCAACTTCATTATAAACAAATTAAATCAAATTGTACGATTATCAAATTTGTAATATGAATTTTTTATTATATTTTATAAGATTGTAAGTAACTTTTTCATTTGTTCAGACAATATCTTTAAAACATTTTAGTCACAGAGTTTTTTTAATAAAACATTTTAATTCAAAATACATTAAATATCCATTTATCAAATAAATTATGGTCACAAATATTGAAATTGAGTAACATGTTAAATTGGATAACCAGTAGTTCCTATAGAGGATAGAACGACAGATATCGTTTTGGAGTGAACTTAATTGCCTTTTTTGAATTATCGTTGGAGCTTGATATCACTGAGGACAAAAGAGTTGCTGTCATGGCATCATGAATCACCAATAATTATTGGTTCTCGTGATTATTATTTTATGAATCGTATGTGTTTCGTTAGTGTCTTATAGAGGCAATATATATTGAACTTGCAAAAGCTTAGTTCACACTCATGGGCCATGTAAATGTTATAAGACAACGTCGTGTCTATGTTCATAGATAACTATATCTTGAACATGCCAACATGGTTGTCCATAGGTCAATTCAAGGTTGCGTGACTCGCAGGTTTGTGGTGTCTGTTTGCATTCCAACATCCAAGAAGTAATGGCCACCAATGTCCATGGCCATAGTTTCATTATCACCAATCAAGAGGTAAGATGTTATGATTAGTTAGCAAATTAGCCTAAATCATCATCAGAGAGTAATTATAGCTAACTGACCCACAAATACGTTCCAACTAACTACTTATGACTTAATCATTTTTTTAGGTTATCATTGATACAAAGCATGATTTTGTCTATAATTAATCTTGGACACAAAATTTAACTAAGAATCTTTGATAGAGTTTTTATTCTTAATTATATATTTTTTTCATTTACAAAGATTCAAACTCGATTTCTATTCATATTCATGATTTTTTTCCTAGTATTTAAATCTTTGCATACATGTTCTGTGTAAGTTATTGCCGTTGCTTATTTTCCCACTTCTAGGACAATAGGAACAGACAAATAAATGATAAAATATTGAAGAAACAACTCGCTAATATATTACTTTAAGCTGTTACAAATTATGACAAATAACAGTAATGCAATCAATAGTTTAGAGCATGTTTAGATAAAAGTTGAAAGAGTACTGCAAATTTTAATACAGAAAATTAAGAAGGAAAAATAATTGCTTTGAGAGCATATATTTTTAGATTTTTCCAACTGAAATTCAAGCATGCACCTTTTTTTTTTAATCAAAAGGAGTGGGCTAAGGCAAACAAGGGTTGCATCCCAACTTCCCTTGAAATATATTTATTAGAAACCCAAAAAGAACAAAACACTTGGGAGGAGCAAACCATGCCCAAGGAAAATCCTATCGGAATCTATAAGCTGGGAAAAAAGAAAAGCAGTGAATCCTACCAAAAATTATCAATGCACTTAGTCCTTGATAAAATAAAAGATTTGAAGCTCTTCTGGAATTGCCTAAACTCTATATTAAAATTATTGGAAGCTCCTTGATAAAACTTAGTCCATGTGTTATACTCTCCCATATTGAGTCTATTGGGTAATGAATTTACTTGTTCTTGTTGCCTTTTTTGGATTATACTCTCCCATAGCTAAATTTGTACAAGTATTCCACACACAATGCATCCAAAGAACATCAGAGTGATACTCCTTTTATATGACATGCAATTATTTTAATTGTTATTTTAGGACACCGGAAGAATGTACCAACCTCTTAACCTTTTAAACAAGGCAAGTAAAACTATTCAAAACACAAGGGACTCGATACAAAAATACGTGCATACATCATGCAATTGAATAATCGCACATGTACAAGGTGGCATACAAAAGTGCAATGTATTAATATCTTAGTTGAGCTACACATTTTGAAATCTCCTTTCTTTTTACTCTTCATTTTAAGGTCATCAGCATAAAATAAAGACATATTATATCATGCAACTAAAAACATAACTCAGTCTTGACTCCTAACTAAAACTTGAGCCATCTCTTCTCTTTTTCTTTGCTTGTTACTGAATTTGAGGCAGAGGCATGAACTGCTTCAGCATCTGCCAAAGCCTTGCGGGTTTCATTTAATTTTCTCATAGCACCCTCATACACAGCCTTCTCTTTTCTATTGGCATTCACAATGTGCTCAAGCTTTTCAACCCTCGACTTCAAATCCTTCACCTCTTCCTCATAAGCAACCAATGCCCGTCTATCCACCTTTTTACCTTCCTCAGAACCTTTACTTTGCTGCTTCTTCATTGATCCACTGCCAAAAGCCTCACTGTGCATTGCCAGGTGATTGTTTATTAATGCAAAGACATCTGATGCCGATTCTTCTTCCTCTTTTGCTGCACGATTCGCTTCTGCAAATTTCTTCTCACGTTTTCTTTTGCCACCTCGGCTCCTTTTCTTCTTGCCTTCCTTCTCTTCCCTTTTATGAGACTCCAGTGCATGATCTAAGGACTGCTTTGGTGGTAGCACCTTCACTGGTATAGGGTCCAGCATTCCCTGACCGGTTATACCTAAACCCATTCCTTCTCTGTACCCCATATTAGCCATCATCTTGGAAGCTATGCCTCTAGTGTGGTTCTCCCACGTGGCAAATGTTGCAGTTTCGGTTTGAATACCTCTCCGTAGGTTGGTACTCTCCAGAAATCCTAAACCTTGTGGTTCCTCTTCCTCGTAGTCACTGGAATCGGATTGTTCTAAGCTGGAATCGCTCTCCAAGTCACTCATTTCTGCATGCTCAGACAGTGCCATTTCTTCGACACCAACTTTCACAGAACTTCCGTTGTCTCGGAAAACAACTTGTCCAACTCCAGCTTTTTCGTCCCAGGACTCGAGCTCGGCTTCTCTCCAAGTGCCTGCATTTGCAGTTGAGACTGCCCATATACTTGACCCCACAAGAGACTGCTTCCAGATTGTAGGCACATATTTCTTAAGAGCAGACAATTGAACATCAAGTCCTGTAGATGCAAACATAAGTCATGATATACAAAACAAAATATACGAACAGAAAGAAAAACAAAAACAAAACAAAGAAACAGATTGTGTAAAGCAGCAATCACATATATTGGAAAATAAGCTTGTGGGTATACAAAGGCTGAAAGCATACAAACTACCATTAAAAATCAGGTTTTAAAGGGTGTTCTGGATCCAAACAATAAATTACAGCTCTTCTAATTCTTCAAATGTTAAAACATGAATCAATTGGATTGACAGTACTAAGTTTGTCAATTTTTTTCCTTTTACTTTCTTTGCCTGATCCCCCAATGTTATTGTGTCTTAAAAGTATGTTTTAAGAAATTTAGTAAAATATCTGGAAATGATTCAATGAGTGAACCTTTGAATAATTTCACCCAAGATGCCATAAATATTAAAGAAGAAAAGGATTACTATTTTTTCATCTAGGTGAAAGTACACTAGCCACCTACATATTTTAAAATGTTATACAAAACTGATATCTCATAATGGAAAAGCATCATAATGAAAATGTCACAATTTATTAAAAAAAATCCCTTAACATGCTGATTGCTGAAGTTATGTGAACACTCTAATAATTAAACCTTGGACCCTCGAGTTTATTCACATGAACTACTCCCCAAATCTTAACAAAGACTTGACCCAACAAGTTATCCAAGACACTAGGGTCCAAATGTTCATTGAATATTTGCACTTAAAAGTTATAAGTGCAAGTGACAAAGTGAATTACAAAGAGGTCTATGTGATTTCACCTCTATCCAATTTTGTTCAATTTGCTCAGCAGCTTACCATGTGATAGGCGACAGTTACTACCAAATCGACATCGTTGTTGTAAAAAGAACTTGCACATCTGCACTTTGGCGTTCTAGTATTAGTACAATGATAAGAAAAGCAATTGATTTTACTGAATAATTTGGAACCAAAAATTTGGGAGGAATAACAATGTTAAGGAAAACTTCTTCAAATAAGCAGCATTTTCATATTACTTCACTCACAAATATTTTATACATATAATTTTCAATCAGAATAACCTTTCTTGATTTACATCATACAAGGAAATTAATGGTAGTTGAGGATGCTTTGAATTCCTTGAGATGGCTTGTAACTAAGACAGTGAGATAAGGATAAGAAAGAAACACAGAAAGAGAAACATGAATATGTTGAATTAAAGGGCTTTCTAACTTCCAATTTTTATAGTTAAAAATATCTCATTGACTGTGTAATTGAAACCTCAAATGAAGAAGTTTCATTTTCATTTATAAAAAATTACTGTATGAAACTTGTTTGGAATTATTATTTCTTTAATAACTGAATTCATTTTAAAAGGGTGCTATATGTATTATGTAATATTTAATATTATAATATATCACTTGTAATACAATTTGTAAATCATTCAATTAAAACAATTTTTTCTTAAATATTGCAGTATAGTTCAAATCACAACAAAAAGTTCAAAGCCAAAAATAACAAACAACAGTTAGTCTCTGACTTTCATGAGCCATGTCAGGATTGCCAATCAACCATTAACACAACACTCATGTATGTTATATATAATACATGTAAAATAGGTTGCTAAGGTATAAATTTAAATATGAACAGAAGATCCTAAACTGTCATAACATCAAATCAAGAACAAATGTCCACAGGTCCACATAGAAGTGCAATTGTAGCATATTATACATGTTGCATCTGAATTGGAAAGAGATAATAGTACAAAGATGGAGGACAAGGAATACCTAGACCAGAAAAAGAAAACCAAAACAAATACACAGACAGAAGTCCAAGCAATATGATAGGAATAATATAATAAAGGGAATACCATTTAAAAGAAAAATCCCCAATTATCTGATTTTTCGGTGTCACTGGTTTGGTATTTGAATTCAGAAACTAACATGCTGGAAGATACACATTGTATAAGGGCCAGCACTTGACAGGTATTTACTGAAAATTCGTAATTAAACTATGACAAAATGTACCTAATCACTTTCAACTTTTTGAGGGGTGGAGTTAAGAGGTATTGGAGACAGCATACCTTATCATTTGACCTTCTTTTCTACTACTACATAAATCCAAGGAAATTTGAAAATATAGCTTAATACCCATGACATACCTGTGTTGCCCTAATTTCCTTATTTATTAATTGAATTCAATCCCAAATTTGGCAAACTGTTGTTATTTCAAATTCCCTTATTTTCTCATAATTAGTTACAGTAGCAAGAAACAAACAGGGAAGAAAAACTGTAGTAGTTAAAAACTTAAAATAGAATACCATTTGTCACCAAAGTATCTAAGAGAGAAAATAGGCATACTTGACACAAGATAATCTTACATACCAACATATTCTCAGAAGTAGGAGTAAGAAATGAAACTTTTGCCACTGAATTATCCAACTGGACCACTTGACCATTGTACCAACGCCCATCTTTGTGACGGAATCTACATTTAGATCCAACAGAATAACACTTGTCCTCCAATGGCTCTGGTTCAACATCTGTGGGATCAAGGGGCTCCACTTTCTCTTCTTCAGTAAAAATATTAGTGTTATGCAGCACTGAATCTGCTTCCTGTAACAATCGTGCACGTTTTAGGTGAAGAAGTCCTTCTTCTGCATCCTTAATTGCCTGAACAAGCTCCTCATGAACCTGGGATATCAAACAATTTTAAGAAATTTATGTATAAAACTAGCCTTGGAAATATTAGATTGGTTGACATAATCATGAGGTCAAAATCATGCTCTAGATCATAAAATCCTACAATTCAACATGTTGCACCAGTTTCTGTGATCCTGATCCCAGGTAGAACACAATTTGTGTAGAAACTTGAGAGTGAGAGTAAGAAGAATAGAGAGATATTGAGAGCTAATTTCTCTGATCTGAAAAATCAATATATTGATTCTGAGGCTTCTTTGATAAGCCGACTAATCTACAGTCACAGTAACTGTCTCTAACCAAGTACAGTTGTCATAACAGAAACCTAACCAACACATACACAGTAATTAGTTCACGCTAGACATATGCTCTATCAATTTGCTGTGACTGGAGATGAATCACATGCTGACATGTAAAAGTGCACAGAATCACATGTTTTCAGCCATTCTCAAAATTCCATCAAAAGCATGTTCATGAGTCAGGCAGCAGGGTCCAACAAAAAAAAAAACCAATCTGGCCCACAAGATTACACCCACCCAGTCAAGTGAGCTCAAACCTAATTTAACCCTTCTGCCTTTGAAATAATTTTCCTTCTAGTGATTATGACTTCTACAGAATACAACCTTGGCTAAGCTATGTCACTGTGCAGCTGGGATGATTAACTTAGACTGAGTTCTGAACTTCTGGGCTATGTCACTTCAACTTGGACCGAGTTTGGGGTTTTCTACTTCCCCCATGTTTGATTTATGTGGGATGTAGCTCAATTTACTCTGGTTGTTGTTCCCCAGTTGTACTTACTTACTATACATAATCTCCTAAAGTGACATCGATTATGCATTTTGAAACAGAACATACTTTTAAAATGTTAGTTAAGATTGTGAATTCATTATGGCCTGTTTTTGTTATTCTATATGTATATTATACATGTGTATATATTCTAGAACATAACTTTACATAAATGAAAATGATCAGACCTTAGTTTTATGAGAACGTCTCACATTTTAGGGGTCGTTTGATTCAAGAAAATGTTTCTTGTTTTCATTTTGTTTCCTATTTTCTGAACTTATACAGGAAAAAGTAAAACAGAAAACTATAGAAAGTTGATTTCCCCGTTTCCTATGCAAGCTTCTGAAAACAGGAAATAAAGTGAAAACAGAAACAGTTTCTCAAACCAAACAGTCCCTCATTGGCAAGTTGGATTCAATATAACATCTACAAGTCTGACAACCTTAGCAACAATCCCATGGATAATAGCTCACTAGCTCAGGGCAGGACAATGTTCCACTAGAATGAAATAACCTTGTTCATTATGCCGATGCAGCTCAGCAGATTTAAAATAATAAACAAGATTTGAGTGGTTGCAGTATAGGCTTTGCTTGCCTAAATGCAACACCTGTAACATGTACATAATACTTATCTTCTTGCTGCTAATCCCAATCCTCAATATTCTGCCTTTTTGGCCAACAACACAATCAAATTCGACAAACCAGCATAAAACCTTAAACATTTACACCCATTTACCATTGCAAAGATAAAATATCTAGTAAACTTAATTCAAACAAACCAATAAAAGAAAATATTGAAACCTAACATTTTTTTGTTCCCCCACAGAAATTCTCCTTCAGAAGCAATTCTATTCGAAGTACCATTAGGCATTAACTCTCCTAATAGGGATTCAGTACTTGGTTACTTCATGAGAGACTAAGCCCTTCTATTAGATTCAACTACGGTGGAGTATTGAAACCCAACATATTTGGCTGCATTTCGTATTCACTCCCACATGTTCACAGAAAGTCTCAATCTTTAAGTAGAAACAAATTGCCCACGACCCAAAATCACATAATCCAACAAAATTCTTAGTTTCTGACGCGATTAAGAAATGGGAAATCGAACAGGGCCAGAAATTTGAAAGGGTTATTGAAAAAATCAAATGTTGTTGATTGAAATGTGTGTGTGTGTGTGTGTGTGTGAGAGAGAGAAAGAGAGAGAGAGAGAGAGGTACCGCCAGAAGTTCAGGGTTGATTGGATCAGAGAGAAGAGCTTGATCGATAGCAGAGAGAGAATCCCTTTGCTCTTGCAATTGAAGTTCCAGTTGATTCTCAAGAACCCTCTCTTCTTCGCTACCCATTGCCACCACCAAATTCAACCACGTTACAACGCACACTACTATAAGGTACCCAACAAATTAGATATATGGTTTGAAACAAATGTTTTCTTTTTTTATATACTACCTCCAGTATCGGTCTCAAGGAAGAAAAAAAAAGTAATTTTCATTAACTTAAAAAAATTAAATAATCATGTTTAATTACATTAATCATAATTAAAGATTAATATTTTTTTAACTTATTATTCATTGAAATTTAATATTAAAAATAAAAATGAGTCATTTAAACTAAAACATCAATTAAATAAAAAATATTTTAAAAATAATAACATGAACTAAAACTAATTAGAATTTTTTATATTTAAAATTCATAAAAAAAATCTTCTATTTAAGATTAGTATATAATTATTTATAGGTGACATGTATTCGTAATTTTGTATTTTATAAGAAAAAGACTTAAATACTAATTTTTGTTCCTCAATTATTTAAAATGCATTTAATTTGATTTCCAAATTTTTAAAACACTCCAATTAGATCTTTCAACTGTAAAAACGTTATCAGCCAACTTCTTTCCATCAGTTTGTTGCTAATAACGTAAATTGAGTAATGGTGAAATGTGATATGACAATTTCAAGTGAGTGTCACCTAAAATAATCTTTTCACTCAAAATGACGGATATAACAACAATAACTTAATTGATGTTGAGCTAATTTTCACTTGACATATTTTTTACTTTTTTTATAAGGCTCAAATACCAATTTATTTCCTAAATTATTTAAAATGCCTTAATTGGTCCTCAAATTTCAAAAGGTTCTCATTAGATCCTTTAATTGTTAAAATTGCATCAATTAAGTCTTTTTTGTCATGTACGTTCATTTAAGTGATAAAATTATCTTACATTGGAATTGTCATGTTACATGCCACTTGTACCCGACTTAATGTCATTTCATTAACATCACACTGACGGTATGAAATAATTTGGGTACTAGATTAATGTATTTTAAATAATTTGGGAACTAGATTAATGTATTTTAAATAATTTAGAGATCAAATTAATAAGTAATTCTTATAGAAAAAATAAAGAGATGGATTGGATTATGATTTTGAAGGATTTTAAAAAAAAATTATATCAAGACTTTTAAATGAAATAAATAAGTTTTGTGGTATTAAATAAGGATTTTTAATACACCAAAATCCAATAATATTCAATTAAGATTTTTTATAACTTAAAAAAGTTCTTTAGTGTCCAAAAATATAAAGATTTTAATAAATTTTATGTGATTTTTCAATAAAAAATATATATCAAACAATTTTACAATAGACCTTGAGACTTTTCTATATTCTTTTTTTTCTTTCATTACTCATAATTTCTTCTCCCTTTCTTGAAGGCAATAATAAACATTTATGTACAACACTAGTATTTGGACCCGTGCGCATACGCACGGGTCGGCTCCGCTTCGCTCCGCCGTGCTATGCTAGATTTGTATAAAATATTTTTAATGTTTAATGATTAAGAACTATTATATAATGAGTAATTAATTTAAATTTGTCTTTTAACAAAAATCTTTTTATACAAATTCATCTTAATGTTTATCTCTATCATAACTAATTTCATTTAGTTACGATATTATCGATAAAGTAATTTAAATTAATTAATTTTGGTTATCCTATAACAAAGAATCAAATTATAATTTTCTAATAAATATATAAATTAAATGTTATAATGCTGGTTATTATAAGAATTGAATTAAATAAAAATTCCAAAATTCTAAAATTTTGATTAGATTTAAATAATAAAACTATAAATATTTATATTTTTCTAAAATGTCACCACTTTATTTTATTTTAATATACCCACAATTTTATATGATGAATATTTAAAAATAAATAATAAATTTAAATTAAATATTGTTGATTGTTTGATATTTAATTCTGTTAAATATTTTTTTTACAAAACTTTTTTCCAAAAACTTTACCCATGATGGCCTAGAAAACTATTATTTTGCGTAAATGATAATTGTAGTTTATAATTTTATAAATTAATTATAATTTTATATCTATCATAACTAAAAAAAATTTATTAATAATATTACTAATAAAGTAATTTAAATTCTGTAACTTTGATTGTCTTATAATAAAGAATCAAACAATAATCTTTTAATAGATATATTAACTAAATTTTACTATACTGGTTATAGTAACAATTGAATTAAATAAAAAGAGTTTAAAATTTTAAAATCTTGATTAAATTTAAATAATAAAATTATAAATATTTTTTTCAATTGTAACCATTTTATTTTACTATTATTTAACCATTATTTTTATTTGAGAAAAAATTTAAAACAAATAATATATTTAATCAAAAAATATTTGTTGATTGTTTGATATATCCATGATAACCTAGAAAACAATTATTTTCTATAAGTGATAATTGTTGTTTCTATCATAAAAAAAATAAAATAAAAACTAATTTACATTATGATATGGTGAATAAGTAATTATGTTGATTATCGTAACAATTGAATTAAATAAAAAAGAGTTTAAGAATTCCAAATCATGATTAAATTTAAAAAATAAAACATATGTGTGTACATATTTATGTGTCCATATTTTTTATATTTCTTTAGGAAAACACATTTCAAGTTTGTCATAAATAAAAAAAAATTAGAGAAAGTAGTGGGATGGTTTGAGATTTAAAAATAAAAAGGAAATGACAATATGTAAATAATACTGATTTATTTAAGAAAAAATTAAGAAAATAGTTAAATAATATGATATCTTAAATTTAAAAAGATATTGTTATTTCTAAATTAGAATATTTAATTTAAAAATCTACTTGATTCAATATAATTATTAAGAAAAATAAATCTCATCTTTGTTAATAGATTTCAAAAATTAACAATGACAATAATATTTTTTTAAAAATGGAATTAAGATGCGATCGTAGAGTAGGAAGGGAACTCTAGATGAGATTTAAAAAAGGTAAAAAAGAATCTACTTTATTCAATATAATTATTAATAAAAATAAATCTCGTAATAGTTGTTTTAAAAATTTGGTTTACAGTTGATTGTTAATTTATTAAATTTTAAAAAATGGACAATATAAGAAAAGTCAATAGAAAATTGAGTAGTTTGAGTTATAAAATTAAAAGAATTGACAATTTTTTAAAAAATAGTGATATCTGTTAAAAACAAAATCGTTCTCATAAGTATTATTCTTCAAAAATCTCATAATAGTGATTTTACAATTCTAATCCATTCATATTTAACAGATATATACAAACCATGAAGCTACTTATTCCTAGATTATTTAATATGATGAATCTGAATAAGAAATCATGTATTACTATCATGATAGATGAAAACTACTAAACCTAAAATCAGTTGGCAAGCAAAAGCATGATAATTAACTATTAATATTTTTTAATTTGAAGCACATCTTTTATATGATGCATCCCAAACAGAACCACCATGCCAAAGGATTTTCGTGAGGTTGAAAACGGAGTGGCCTTGCTCCTTTCTGCACAGGTTGCTTGGATCAATCATTCAAGCCAAGCTATAAGTTACATGGAATAAGGAATTATAACCACACAGTTGCCGAGGATCATCTCTCTGAAAGATGAAGGCTCAGATCCAAACTTCTTCAGATCACAATAACCAAATGCAGCTTCACGCAACGCATCAGCCTTCAGCTCTGGCCAATCAAAGTGCTTCAGCTCTGGCCAGTCAGTTCTTGTTCTTGATCTCTGTTTCTCTTGCTTCTCTCTCTATCCTCTTTTTTCCATTCTTCTTCTCTATCCTAAGATTCTTTCCCAACTAAATCCTATATCATTAACCTACTTGTATTTGCATTGCTAATGCCCCATAATCATCAGACTTCACAATATTTCATGAATTATTAAGTATTTCCCCAACACATTTTGCATTCTAACAAACACTAAAAAATCACGAGCTCAATACAAAGCCATTGAACTTGGTTTAACTACTTCAGCTCCTTCAAACAATTTGAAGTAGTGCAAAAAAGCCTTGTTCTCAATTAAATTTTCATTTCCACTTGAAGATTTGTCAAAAGTGTGAGAAAGGTTAATATGTTACTAAAAAATCAATACGGCAGGATTCACAAAACGACAATAAGAACCATTCATTAAGCACATATAACATGTTTTGAAATGAGGTTTGCAGAAACATGACCTTCATAGTGAACATATTCTGAATTAATATCCATTATCGATGAAATAGACAACAAAGTCAAGTAATTCTCTACTACCTTTGCTGTCCTCCAAAATTAAAGCCACCATGGTATATACAAGGTCCAGAAAGCCATGCAAAATATGCAGATGTTCATTGCTTGATGAAAAAATGCAACTCATTGGAAGATACCCAATAAAATGAAATCTTAGAAAGGATAAATCATATATAAACAACAAATGTGAAAGAGAGTAAAAAAAAAGTAATTTTTGAAAGGAAAAAAATGGCAGAGTGCCATAGGTGTATGCATATTATCATGATTCTCCTTAAATTTTCTCATCTAGCATAGCACTTGATAGAATCAGCCAGAGCATCATCAAAGCATCCTGAATGCAAGATAAAACAACAATGATGCTACTTGACAAATTGTAATGAAACATAAAGCCAAACATTATATCATTGAAAAGGCATTATGCTTGTCTTCCCATTGTTCACATAGGTAAATACCATTTCGAAAGATATAAAATAAAGCATTGTCAGATTCAATACAATGACATAAAACAAATGAATTTTACTAAAACAAATTTATGTAGTGGCTCTCAAAAATAAAAATTCCTATGAAGAATGGAAGGATGGTATTGTTATCATTATTATAATTGTTTATGTGAAATTAATAAGCTAATAAAACAAAAATTTTATTCAGCTTTCACATACACAATGCTTCATTTATAACAAAGTGACCACTAATAATTATTATTATTATATATTACTTGTTTGCTTAAGAGACCATAATAAATGAAAGAATACAAATATGGATTCATCCTTCCTTGATTCACTTCAGTTTTGCTGTCTCACTAAATAAATTTACCTCATGCAGAATTACCCATGCAGAATCACAGAGGCATTTATCTGAGATCACCAATACATGTACAATTTAATAAAAACATATTTTGAATGCAGCATCTACTCATTATTAATATATTGACTTTTATCATAAAAACAAAGTATCAATTTTGTGAGTATAATTCCTTCCAATGAACCAATGGTATATAATTAAATATACAACTATACATTCACTCAGCAATGTTGTCTCCTACAACCTCTCTCAAATATTTACATGAACATTGAAAGGCTCCTAAAAATATTCCAAAGCAAAAGGACATGATATAAATTTCACATTAGTTCTTTATGTAAGGGATATTAATAGAAACAACATACCTTCACCAGCCTTGCCACAACATTAAGCATGCTCAAACCTTGATAAATATATACTACTGCTTAGATATTTATACTACATTTAATTTCTTATCTAAATTGCTGATATAAAACTGCATTAACATGATGAATTGAGGTGGATTGACTAAAAATACATGAAAAAAAGAAAAATAGAGCCAATAACATACATTAGTGGGCTCTAGGCTCACAAGCTTGCAGGCTGGTGTTGCCACCTTTATAAATCCTTGTCTCTTTTTATGATGTACTGCAGCCAATTAACACAAACAACAAATAAAAACAAAATTTTTAACATTCACGAAATCAAATATTGGAGAAATCTTTGATAGAGAATACAGAGCATATCAAAAGCATTTAAAAACCTCACCTAAGTCTAATAAACATTACCTTTCTCGTTTTTGGTAACCAAACCCAACTTTTGCAGCAGGAAGCTGAATTTTTAAAATGATATATTTTCAAGAGAGTAAGAAAAAAGAAGAAAAGATTCATGCCAAGTTCATATATATCTATCTATCTATCCAAGTTTGATTGTTTTATCATAGACTTTATGAACTTAGTGGCAATGCTAATCAAAAGCAGGACTGAGTAGAAGTAAGACAACAAACTTAATCTATTTTTAGAGAATCAAACTAACATTAATGCTAATCAATTGAATAAGTTCCAATGGTCTGAGTAGAATTTTTGGCACATTAACGCTAATCAATCAAACTTAGTATATTTTCTCCATACTGAACAAATAGTAGGACTGAGTAGAAGTAAGGCAACAAACTCACATTAATCTTAATTGATTAATCCTCTGGTTTGGTTACTTTGTCCTTGTTCTTGTTCAAAATTGTTGAAATTGAGAAATAATTGAAGAGAATATGAATATACAAGTTGAAAAATGGGAAGCATAACAATGGAAAAATGGTATGCTTTTGTGTCAGAGTCAACATATATCCTACCTTATAAATTATATCATGAGAAATAATTAGCTATATACAACCTGGTACATATTAATATCACCATTTAACACATTTTTTTATTTAAAATGTTTTTCAGAAATAATCTCTGCAACACATTAAATAGGTTAATGGGAGAAGAGACACATAACATGTCAATCTACAAAACATAAATTTAGATAAATTATTATATGATGCCAACATCTTATTTTAGCTTCTAATAAATGCAATACAAAGAATTAAAATATATCTTTGAACATTGACCTGCATATTTGAAGAAGAAAGAGGATAAAATCCCTTGGGCAACATTGTTTGCTATCAAAAGCATTATGGCTTTTGAATGATCTTGTAGGATATCAAAGATGCTAGGCCCTGGAAAATTTAAAACAACAAAAGAGATTTGAAAATTTGAGCATCAGAAAACACATTATAAGCCCCAGTAAAAAGCATTTGAATATTTTTCTATCAATAGAGATTGAGTCAACAAATAAAATTAAGCCATCACTGAGGAGACAAAATACAAGTTGGAGATGCGCTGTTCCAACCACATTTAACTGATAGCTATCCTAATCTACTTTCTTAAATATATGCACCATTTATCTTAGTTCTAAAATTAATATCTGATGACATCATTAGACGACATACATGCTGATCAGAATAGTTGATATAGAAATGACATTCAGCATTATTTTTTCTTCCAATTCGTGACCATCAAAAGTTCATCTAGGGATGAGGGCAGGTAAATCAATCAGTCAAAATAAAATTCTCTTCAAACAACACAGAGAGAAATAAATGTTCCAGGGGCCAAATAGGTATCAAAGGTTTATAGATTAAGCATTAACATCCAGCTATCCTGATGTGGACAAGGACACTTTCAGTCATCAAAAATGCACAAAAACAGGCTACACAAACCTTTTGATCTGCAGCCAGTTTGAAAACATTTTCACCAGCTTTCTGTTGCTCCAGAACAGCCATGTCAAGAGAGCTATTTTTTCAATGCATTCTAAAAAGAAAGTAGACATCAGCATTGCTAAACATAACATTCTACAAAAAAAATCTTGGAAACATCATCATTGTTAATGTTAAATGATTACAAAGTCACACACACAAAAAAAAAAATCCTGAATGCAAGATAAAACAACAATGATGCTACTTGAGAAATTGAAATGAAAAATTAAGTCAAACATTATATCACTGAAAAGGCAAAATGAGATTACATATCATGTTGAAGAGAAAATGCACAATATATTACTATGCCTCTCTTTCCATTCTTCACATAGGTAAGTGCCATTTCAAAAGATATAAAAGAAAGCATTGTCAGATTCAATACAATGGCAGAAAATAGATGAATTTTAGTATAACAAATTTCTGTAGTGGCTCTCAAAAATAAAAATTCATGTGAAGAATGGAAGGATGGTATTGTTATAATTGTTTATGTGAAATGAATAAAATCAATAGAAAAACAAAGCAGAATTAAACAAAAATATTGAGACAGAAGGCATCATATTCTATAAGGAACGATGGTTTTCTCATTGTTAATTTTTCACCAAATAAAATTATAGAATCAGGAGTTGCACAGCCATTATGAATGGCATCAAACATTGTGAATCTGAACATTGTGTTTGGAATTTCAGGTATATGATGGGCAGTAACTTTCGTTGCAGGATTAGGATCTAGTCGCAAAACAACATAAAGCTGGAAAATAATATTAATGAAACATTAAGCTGCATAGTAGAAAACTCAATGGCAGCAACAATAACAACAAAAATTGTATTTGTCTTCATCAAGAAATTTCTACAAACAGGTTATGTGCATTAAAAAGTAATATGTTCAATGTATAAAACAATATATACACAAAGTATGAGCACCGATAGCGGAAATGAGTAAGGATTGTCCATATGTTCATATTTGTCAAATACCAAACCACAAAATTAAGAATAAAATGAAGCTTGTTATAAAGAAATATAAAGTTCATTCATGCATTTGATCAAACACATCACTTGCATACTACAAATGAGACCAACGAAACTTAAAAAACACAATATCATTCAGAAATGAAATAAAAGCAAAGCTTGATATTAAAAAACAAAATATCACCAATAATATTATTTTAAAAAACACAATATCACAAACAATTTACATGCATATATAAGCTCTAATGTCTTGATTTTAAATTCTAACAGCAAAATAAAAAAAAAATATTGAAGAAAAAAAAAAGAATAGAAAGAAACACCTTGTGCTCTCAGCTTTCTCTATCTTCATTGACTTCCTCCTTGCTAGATTCTTTCAAATGCATGTTGCAGAACATGAGTCCTTTGTCACAATCTTCTTGTCCTCTCTATGGATTTTGTGTTACATCACACGCAGGCATTATTTATTTAGTATGTAAGACTTACCGCCAGCCATTATAGTAGAAATTAATTGTTATTATATTAAATTGTTAATACTGGAATTACATGAATGTAAAACTTACCACCAATCATTAATCTTTGTTCCAACACTACAAAGAGATACAATTCCAAAAGATTAGAAAGTTCTCCACTACAAATAGACATTTCAAACCAAAGGAACAGGTTTAAAACAACATACACAGTATGAAATAAACAGGATTCTAACAGACAAAACATTTTTCTTCTTTATTGCAGAAGTAGAAACCAAATCATTATTCCTGAAAAGAACTAATATAAGAAATACAGAAAATTAATATCTTGACCAAAAGAAATAAAATGCCGTGAGATCATGCAAATAACTTTATTGCAAAACTAATTCTGGGATTCAAGAATGAGACAAAAAATAGAAAGGCCTCTGATTGATTAAATACCTTTCTCCATAAGTCCATATCTGCCTTCCCATATCCTCTGATGTAATCATCTGCAAAAGCAATGAGTTTTGAAACACAGATGTACTATATGAATAGGAATAATTCGAGTATCAATCACCAACTCATGAATATGCTCTCCAATATTGTTCATTAACATTTCCAGCAAGTACAAAATCAATAGATAAAAGATGACTCAGTAAAACACTACAGAACAGGAAAGCAAGAAATGTAAATATTCTACACAAGAAAGTCAAATAACCAAGCTTTTGAGTATAGAAAATTGTCTTTATATAAGTTTTTCATTACAGGTAAAAGTTTTAGAAATCCACACAAAAAGTTATGAATAACTATATTCATAATTAAGTCACTATACTCACCATGACAGCAAAGATAAACTAAGCCAGCAATAAACTAAGTATATCACACATCAGATATTATTCATTAACCAACTAATTGAAAGTGATAACATTGTATTTATAAAAATAAAACAAATTTCCAAATAAAAAGGTGCACCTAGAATGAAACATCACAGCTGATTTCCGGGAGAGTTGGTGAAGCGGTCTGAAGCTGAGGAGTGGAGAATCCGAACCTGGGAGAAGCCAAGCCGAACCTGGGAGAAGCCAAGAATAATCCGAAGCAAACGTTTTTTTATTACTATACATAGATTCACAGCTGGAGCATCGGATGAAATGTTAGTTGAAATGTTAATGACAAAAAAATTATTTAGTAGCACATTTTTTGTTGAGGATCCTTCTTTTCTTTATTAACCGATCAATTCTCTCTCCCTTTCACTCTATATTCCTTTCTGCCTTCTCAAATCCCAACCGGCTATCATCCATCATGAACATATTGCTCATGATCGGTACTCAACCAAAATGCTTTAAGAATACCAATAAAATATAGGTAATAACAGGAAGCATAAAAAAGAGCACAGCTTTATTGAATAAACAGAAGTTAATCTTAATAATTACTATTACCTGTTATGAAGGTAGTTTTTCCGTTAATGACAGCGAAGATAAAATAAAATAGATAAAAATTTAAAAAAAGAAAATGAAAGTAGGTGAAAAACTAAATAAAAAGTATACATGTTGGATGAATTTGACAATTTTTTTAAAAAAATTTCTTCATTCTCTCACCAACCAAACACCATCATCTATCTTATTTCTATCTTACAGGTGATTGTTATATAGAAAGAGAGTTTCTGCCTTAATTTCTAAGTCAATATTACTTACTCTAAAAAAATAAAATGAAGTTTATCATAAAGAAATACAAAGTTCATTCATTCAGGCATTTGATCAAACACCTCAGTTGCAAACTACAAGACCAACCCAACTAAAAAAACACACATAGATAACATTGAACAGAATATGCCACAGCAGATCAAAAAGATTACATTCATGGTAACATTGAGAAAAAGCATTAGAAAGAATTTTTTTATTAAAGGAATAAGCTAAAGTTGTTAACCTTTTGAAGTTTGAGACCTCTGGAGTGATGCTTGGTTCTTCCAGGCAGCATCAACAGCTTTGTCCACCATTGGTACATATTGATTATACCCAGCTAAGTTACCACCACCAGCATAGCTCGACTTTCCAACTACCTTAGCCTGCAAAGGACACAAAAACTTCTGTATTAGGAATAGAGAACGCAAATGAGAAATAAAGCAGCAAAAACACATACGTTTTTTGCTTTGACACAATTAATAGACTTCGAAAAATCAATCGCTCTCCTGATTCACAGACGAAAATGGTGGCAGCCGAAAAAAAACAGAGAAAAGAAATGCAAAACCAGATAAATGAATGGCTGGAGAATGAGAGATGGTCTTTGTGTCATTTTTGCTTGGCAAAACCCCACCACCAACTACTGACAAAGCGTGTGAACTAAAAGAATAGTTGGTGAGCATTTCCCGCGTTCTGCTTTGCGCTTTGTGCTGAGAGAAGCTGAGTGCCGAAGCTGGGAGAAGCTTGCCTAACCACGGAGAGGAAAAGCTTGCCGAACCAAGGAGAAGCTAGCCGAACCAAGGAGAAGCTGAGAACCGGAACGAACCAAACGTTTTTTTATTACTATAGAATAGATTTCATAACCTTTAATACCTTGATAATATTCAATTATCGCATGTTAATTAACCACTATCATGTAAAAGTTGTTTTTCATTTCTCTTATTTCTTCATAACAATTTTTCATTAAAATAAGTACTCTTTGTAGTAGCGGTTCTTATATATCGTATTAACAATCGAAAAATGGTCGAAAGAAAAAATCTCTATTAAATACAATCATTTGTTATATATTATGTGCACATAAACATTTTGACACATGGGACTTTATCTTTTTGTATTTGTGGTTGCTTATAACACTCTTTGTGGCTTATTCAACTTTTCATTATTAAAAAAATACAATCATTCTTAAACATACACAAATGGGATTTGCTTCAACGCAAGAAAGGTATGCAAACTTAGGTACATTTTCTAGCACGCAACGTGTTGGGAATTTGATTAATGAGGAACAACATTATTTTTAACAATGGTAGACTAAACTATCTGAAACTTATCTCATCTCTTTAAACTCTTTTTTTACAAAATCTATTAAAACTTATTCATGAAAATGGTTATTGTATAAAGTTAGGACTCAACAGGTAACCTTTTATTCTTCATGGTGTACCTGTCTTGAGCATATCTTCCCTCATGACTTGTGAATGTTTTTTTTTTGTTTTAATAACTAGTACTATATTTTGCTTTGCCTTTCAAAAAAAAATCATTTGTTGTGGAAAAAAAAATTGCACTAACAAAAACCTAATTTAGTAGCTTCAACTATCAATTGAGTATGATATATTGTGTTCAATAGTTGAATCAAATAGAATAAAAAAAAGGATTGTGTGATTCATTTATTTATTTTTCATGGAAAAATTTGTTGGACTTTACTCCTTTAGTGTCGGCCCAAGCCCATTTGAGGAGTTTTTATCCCAGACCTAATTTACCACTATATATACATTAGTTGAGAGTCAAATTAGGTAAGTTGAAAATAGAGACGTAAGAGTGCAGACGGCACAAACTTCAAGGAAGATTTGAGCGTGAGAGTGTCTTCGCATATTTGAGAGCCTCAAGTGATAGTCTTGAGTGTCATTGATGAGCAAGCCTGCGTGCTTGCATAGTTGAGAGCTTAGAGTGAAACACTTTAAGCGTTTGATTACCACCATTGTTGGAGAGGTTGAGTGTACCACTACCTTGGTGTATTTTGATTCATTGTAATCGTTATGTTATAGTGGATATTTGATTCTGGATAAGGTCCCGTGAGTTTTTCCTTTCCAGATTCAGGGAAGGTTTTCTCACGTAAAACATATTGATTGTCTCTCTCGCTCCCTTTGTTTTTTATTACGTTTCCGCATTTGATTGAGAGTTAGCGATAAACCACCTTTGAGTTTATTTGAGGGTAAGACTGTTGCGCCGATTTTACCCAACAATGGTATCAGAGCCTGGTTCAACGGGTTCTGAAGGAGACGAGATGGAGACCAGCGGTATCACCCATGACAGGAATATGTTCAGGTTGACCACAGACAACTTTGCATATTGGAGACCGATGATGGAGGATCACCTCTACTGCAAAGATCTATTTGAGCCCATTACCCTTACTGTGAAACCGACTGGCAAGAGCAACAAGGAATAGGAGATCCTGAGTCGAAAGGCGGTTGCCACGATCAGGAAATATATTGATAAAAGCCTCTTTGAGCACGTGTCCGAGTTCACGAACACGTACGAATTGTGGAACAAGCTAGAGTCCATGATTCAGAAGAAGACTCCTAGGAACAAAGCACACCTGGTTCGTCGACTTGTGAAGATAGAATACAAGGACGAGATAAGCATGATTGAACACCTCAGCACCTACAAAGGGATTATGAATCAATTGACCAAAGCCAAGATGAAGATTGATGACGAGTTGCAGGCTTTGCTGTTATTGAGTTTGTTGCCGGAAAGCTAGGATACTCTGGTAGTGACTTTGAGTAACTCGGCTCCTGATGGAAAATTGAATATGGATGTTGTGACGGACAGCCTCCTAAATGAAGAAGCCAGGAGAAGAGAACGAGGTGTAACCAGCACATCCAAGGCTAACGTTGCTGAGAATAGAAGAAATTCTGATTCCCGGGGTCGTAGCAAGAGCCGGGATCGAGGTGGATGAGATAGGTCCAGAGGCCGGTCAAGGCCAAAGCATGACTTGAAGTGCTTCTACTGTGGGAAAGTAGGACACAAGAGATCGGACTGCCGAGCTCTGCAGAATGATGAACAAAACGGCTATGTGAAGCTGGATCAGATTGTTCCCAAGAAGAGAACTGATAGGAGCGCCACAATTGTGGCTGTTAACCCAAATGCCGAGATATTCCTCCTCAGTGAGGAAATGTTGAACATTGCCCATGATGATTGCACTTGGATTGTTGATTCTGGTGCCTTATTCCACGTCACCCCACATGAGGAATTCTTTTCTGCTTATAGGAAGGGAGCTAATGGTGTCGTGAAGATGGTAAATCAGGTGACCAGCAGGATTGTTGGTGTTGGTGATGTAACCCTGACCACAGATACAAGGTGCCGGGTTACGCTGAAAGATGTAAGGCATGTACCTGACATGCGCTTGAATTTGATCTCGGTTGGAAAGCTAGATGATGCCGGGTTAGTGAACTACTTTGGAGAAAGTAGATGGAAGCCGACCAAGGGAAGCTTGGTTGTAGCCCGAGGCAAGAAAGAAGGCTCATTGTATGTGATGCAAGGAAGGATGATTGGTGGAGAAACTAATGCCATCCGGGATGGACAGAGCCTGGAGCTATGGCACAAGCGCATCGGCCACATGAGCGAGAAAGGACTCCAGATTTTGGAGAAGAAAGAACTATTGACCGGGTTGAAAGGCCAAGTGTTGGAGAGTTGCACACATTGCCTAGCTGGAAAGCAGCACCGATTTTCGTTTGTGAGACTGGATCAACCCAGGCAACGAAGGCAAATCTTAGACCTCATCCATACTAACGTTTGCTCCATGTCAGAGAGATCGCTTGGAGGAGCTCAGAACTTTGTTTCTTTCATTGATGATCATTCCTGCAAGGTGTGGGTTTATTTGATGAAGACTAAAGACCAGGTACTCCAATGTTTTCAAGAATTCCATGCTATGGTGGAAAGGGAGACTGACAAGAAGTTGAAAGTGGTTCGATCAGATAATGGTAGTGAGTATCGGGGTCCCTTTGAAGCTTACTGTAGAGAAGCCGGGATCCGACTTGAGAAGACACCTCTCAAGACTCCGTAGTTGAATGGACTTACTGAGAGGATGAACCAGACTATTGAAGAAAAGGTCTGAAGTATGCTATCCAATGCTGGATTGTCGAAAGCATACTGGGGAGAGGCCGTTATGACAGCTGTTGACTTGATTAATCCGTCACCATCAAGACCACTTGAAGGAGACATTCCTAAAGAATTCTGGACAGGTCGGAAAGCGACCTATAACCACCTGAAGGTGTTTGGATGCCAAGCTTTCGTGCATGTCCCTAAAGATGAAAGGGCGAAGCTCGATGCAAAGACTAAGGAATGTATTTACCTCGATTCGCCGAAAACTGAGTTCGGGTTTAGACTTTGGGATCCGATCAATAAGAAGATAGTGAGAAGCCGAGATGTCGTATTTCATGAAGATGAGACAATTCATGACATCTCGAAGCCCGAAGTCCGGGTTCCTGTTCGACACGAAGAACCCGTCCCTCCTATTCGAGTTGAAGCAGGGGGAGAGCCCAATGAAGAAAATGTTGACCAACAACAAGCTGAAGAGGACCGAGATACCGAGGTCCGAGTTAATGTGGAGAACCGGGATGCACCGGGTTCTCAAGCGGCTGAAGAAGAACAACCGAGATACCCCATTAGAGACATAAGACCTTCTACAAGGTACTCTTCTAATGAATACGCCATTATTGCTGAAGATGGTGAGCCTCAGAGTTATGATGAGGCCGTGACGAGCTCAGACAAAGAAGAATAGTTGAAGGCAATGCAGGACGAGATGAATTCCTTGCATGAGAATCGAACTTATGAGTTGACCAAGTTGCCTAAAGGAAGACGAGCTCTGAAGAACAAGTGGGTGTACAAGATCAAACCTAAAGAGAACGGGCAGAAGCCGAGATACAAAGCCCGGATTGTAGTGAAGGGCTGCAATAAGAAGAAAGGTGTTGATTTTGAAGAGATCTTTTCTCCTATTGTGAAGATGACCTCGGTCCAGACTGTGTTAGCCATGGTGGCTTCAATGGATCTCGAGGTAGAACAGATGACGTGAAGACCGCATTCCTTCACGGAGAGTTGGAGGAGGAGATATATATGGAGCAACCTGAAGGGTTTCGAGCTCCGGGATGCGACAGCATAATATGCCGGCTGAAGAAGAGTCTCTATGGCTTGAAACAAAAACCTCGACAGTGGTACAAGAAATTTGAATCCTTCATGAACGAGCACAAGTTGGTGAAGACTGAAGCCAACCAAAGTGTATTTGTGAAGAGGTATGAGACCGGTGATTCCCTGACTTTGCTGCTTTATGTTGATGATATGTTGATTGTAGGGCAAGACAAGATGAATATTGTCGGATTGAAGAAGGCATTGAGCTCGTTCTTCACGATGAAGGACCTCAGCCCTACAAAGCAGATTCTTGGAATCAAGATCATCCGGGATATAAAGAAGAAGCTACTGTGGCTAAGTCAAGAGAAATATGTTGAGAAGATTTTGAAGAGATTCAACATGGACAAGGCCAAAAAAGTCAGCACCCCCTTGGCCGGGCACTTGAAGCTAAATAAGAAGCAGTGTCTGAGATCTAATGAAGATAAAGACGAGATGCTGAAGATCCTGTATCAATCCGTCATCGGAAGTTTGATGTATGCAATGGTTTGCACTAGACCTGACTTGGCGTTTGTAGTTGGAATGGTAAGCCGGTTTCTTTCGGACCCTGGCAAAGAGCACTGGGAAGCAGTGAAGTGGATCTTCAGGTACTTACGAGGAACGAACGAGTTATGTCTTCATTTTGGAGATGGTGAAGCCGAGCTGCAAGGCTACTCGGATGCTGACTTAGGGGGAGATTCCGACTCGAGGAAGTCGACGACCGGATATCTGATGAGATTTGCTGGAGGAGCAATCTCATGGCAATCAAAATTGAAGAAGTGTGTGACACTTTCGACGACCGAGGCCGAATACATTGTCGTGACTGAGGCAAGCAAGGAGATGTTGTAGATGAAGAAGTTCCTCGTGGAACTCAACCATGAACAGGACAAGTACGAGCTGAAATGTGACAATCAAAGCGTCATTCATCTGGCGAAGAACTCGACTTACCACTCCCGCTCCAAGCATATTGATGTGAGATATCATTGGATCCGAGGTGTGGTGGAAGATGGAAAGCTTGGACTTGCCAAAGTGCACACAGACCAAAATTGGTCAAATATGATGACCAAGCCGGTATCAACAAGGAAATTTAAAGATTGTTGTGAAGGTGCCGGGTTGGTGAACTCGTCTCATTGAAGAGGCTGGGATGATGACACATATCACAATTTGACAAGTTGTATTGAACCCGGGCAATAGAGATGTCAAGTTATGTTTGAAGCTGCCGACATCGAAGTATTGATACTCTTGACCCGTGCATTGAAGAGCCGGGATGTTTTGAGGCGTTGAAGATGCCACGTTGACCATTTGAAGATGTCGAGTAGCTATTTGATTTGCCGCATTGAAGTCGTAGGGGGAGAATTGTTGGACTTTACTCCTTCAGTGCTGGCCCAAGCCCAGTTGAGGGGTTTTTATCCCAGACCTAATTTACCACTATATATACATTAGTTGATGGTCAAATTAGGTAAGTTGAAAATAGAGACGTGAGAGTGCAGATGGCACAAACGTCAAGGAAGATTTGAGCATGAGAGTGTCTCCGCATATTTGAGAGCCTCAAGTGACAGTCTTAAGTGTCATTGATGAGCAAGCCTGTGTGCCTACATAGTTGAGTGCTTAGAGTGAAACACTTTGAGCGTTTGATTACCACCATTGTTGAAGAGGTTAAGTGTACCACCACCTTGGTGTATTTTGATTCATTGTAATCGTTATGTTATAGTGGATATTTGATTCTGGACAAGGTCCCATGAGTTTTTCCTTTCCAGATTCAAGGAAGGTTTTCTCACGTAAAACATATTGATTGTCTATCTTGCTCCCTTTGTTTCTTATTACGTTTCTGCATTTGATTGAGGGTTAACGATAATCCACCTTTGAGTTTATTTGAAGGTAAGACTGTTGCACCGATTTTACCCAACAAAATTAAGGGTAGTGAAGGTTATTTGGGTTTTTATGAGTGAAAGAAAAAATTGTAGATTATCAATTATTTTTTGTAGATTCTATAATTTTGAATGTTTTCTAAAAATTAATAGAGTCCATTAAAATCTTACAAATCCATAAATTTCTTCCAAATCTTATGATTTAATATTTTTATAAATCTATTAAAATCTAAACTACAAAATTTAAATCATAAAAGTCTTTTAAAAAAAATTAAAAGTTATTATATTCTCACAAAGACTTTTAAAATTCACATGTTTTTATTATGCTTTAAAACTCTTTTAATATCTTAATCCAATTTACCCTTAAAAAAATGTCGTGAAGATTAGTAAAAGAGTTTAATGATTTACGTTATTATTCAAATACAAATAATTGTTTATATAACTTTAAAGATAAATTTACAACAATAATAAATTAATTATATTCACCATTAGATTGTCTTTGATACAGAGAAGAGAAATAGAGTATAACATAAATAAAAAGAGAGTGAAAAAAGGTGAAAAATAAAATGATATGTTAATATATTTGATTAAAGAGAAATAAAGAAGAAATAAATAAAAATAAGTGAAAAATAATACAATAATTATCATAAATTTTAAAATTATTTACTCTTATTTTCTCACCTACCAAACATCCCTACATTATTTCTATCTCATTCATATTATTACTTTTTTGTTCCAAATACAACCTTATTGTATAATTATTTTTTTCTTAGTTAAACTATGTGCTTTTAAACCATATAATTTACGGATAAAAAAACATATAATTTTTTTCTACTCATTATTATACTTTTTTATTTCTTTCCTTTCCTCTAACATTGTTTCTATCTTTAGTATACTAAAAACACAAGAACAAAAACAAATGATTATTTTCACTTTCTAATAAGACAATATCAAAATCACAAATAATTTAATCAATAAATTTTAATGAATTCTACTGCTTTACATGTTAAACTTGTCTGATAAATTATTATGTATTTTTATTACTTTTTAAAAATAAATTTTTTCCACATATTATCCTTTACTTTAATATATTAATAAATTTTATTACTTTATATAAATTTTCTTATTGATTTAATTTTTTTATATTGTATGATTTTTTAATTTAAATAAATTTAAAAACATAAAAATACAAATATTATTATTTGTTTTAATATATTCCTAGTAACACTTCTCTTACTCTTTCAATTATACATATTCAATATTCTTTTTATGCATTTCACACGTTACTTTTATAATTAAAAATATATTTTTTTGTCATTATAATTTAGTATTTTTATTTTTAGTTCTTGCAAGGAAAAAATGATTTTAATAATTACACATTATGTTTTTTTATTTTTATTCTTAAAACTATTCAGATAACACATTATTCACTATTAAATATTCTATATAAGTTTCTTTAATCATTAAAAACAAAACATATATAATTTATAACGACTAAAACTAAAAAAATACTTGCAATAACCAAAAACAAAAAAAAAAGTTAAATTACCAGGATTAAAAATATAGTTTATATTGTAGAAGTAATTCTCCTATTAAGAAATGCTAGTAATATTTTTTTAAATTACCATAATTTATTTTATCTCTTGTATTTATCGAATTTTGGAGCTGACTAATGTTAAGATCGACGTAACTAATATAGGCTCCACAATCTCACATATCATACTATAGGTACCCTCTCTTAAGTGGACACGAGGGACAACTTGCAAAATGAAGAACTTTGACGCCTAAGTAAGTACGTAAGTGATTTGAGAATGAATCGAAAAGAAGCGATAGAACCTAGTATTTATAGCGTTGGATGGGAGCTTCGATTTCTTGATTATAGGGGTTGTTATAGTGGCTTAACAACTCTTATAGATAACTCATTATGCATAACTCATTATGCATAGATAATTAGGTACTTGTATCTCGATAAAGGGATAATAGCATTATC
>CM023958.1:8883289-8910822 GCA_013407115.1 Glycine latifolia
ATATATATATATATATATATATATATATATATATATATATATATATATAGACAGTTTAGTGGTCCAATAATCCAATTGTTAAAGGAATAATGTCTAATCTTAGGATTAACAAAAAGGATTGATGAATATATTTTAATGTCAGGTCACTTGACATGTCAAGTTTTTGTACCCTAGACAGTATATTTCTAAATTAAATTTAATAATTTTTCTTAAAAGAAATTATCAATAATTAATACCATAATTTAAATTGTTCAATAAAAATCTAAAATATAATTTATATATTTAAATATATTACTTAATATGAATTTTAATTATAATATAGTTTAAATTTTAAAATTATTTATTATTTAGATTTCAATTATGTAAAAATAAACATTTATGATATATAATCCATAAACTATAATACTAATTTATATATACATTAGAGTAAAATTATAGTAATACTTCCTAAATTTTTATTAAATTACAAATAATTTCATCTTTTTATTTTCTTATATTAACTTTTCTTTTTAAGTTTAAAAATATTATACTAATATCTTTTTAGATGTTATTTGGAATAAAAGTAATAGTTATTATTCCTGTAACTACAAAATCTTTAAAGAGTGTTTGCTTGTAATTTGCTGTATGTATTATTGTTCCTTTTAACTAATTTTGTTTTAATACATCAGTAATCATAATTATCTTTACTACATTCCGTGTCAAAGATAGACAAAATATTAGAACGTTTACAACTTGATTACTTCAGTTGAGATGCTCATGAGCAAAATCGCTACTCCAACTCCCACCTACCCACCTTTGGTTTGGATTTTTTATTCCCTGTTTTGGCCGCGCAAGTCCATAAAATAAGTGTTTTTTATATAAAGATGTCCCACAAACACCCTACAAAAGATGTCCACGTATTTTCCCTTGTGACGTTGTTGGTACTTTTCCCAAAATAAAATAAGTGTTTTTTATATATAAAAAAGTGTTATGTAATAGATGAATTAAATATTTTTTACTTTTATAAATATGATTTATTTGGTTTAATTTTTAATTTTAATACTTATAAATTTTATTTTATTTTAATAGTCTCTAATAACTATTTAGAGGTGACATACTATTCTTTTTTAATTCTAATACTTATAAATATGATTTATTCCTTTTTCTTAAAAAAAATAGAGGTGATATAGAATATTTTAGTCACATTAGATTAATAATTATTTCAAAATATAATTAGACGGGATATAGTTAATATGAATTTAGCTAAAATAAATTGAGGGTGTAATAGGGGTATTTGTGGGTCGGTTCGAGTTGGTTTTAGTCAAATTCAAAACTCAATCTAATTAAATTTGATTGGTTTGATTTAGTTTTCATAATTATTTTTTGAAACCCAACTCAATCAAATTCATTCATGAACTATTCGATTTGGTTCGGGCCAACGGATTATCCATTTAAATTTGATTCTTTTTCCTTAGAATTACTATTTTATATCATGATTCATCTAAATATCCAATACAATTAACATAATAAGGTAAATGGTCATTTTCGTCCTTGAATGTATAGAGAGCTTATAAATTCATTCTTGAAAGATGGAAATTTAAATTTTAGTCTTCAAAGTGAAAAATATGGGACAAATTCATTCATCCGTTAACTTCTATCTATTACCATTAATAAAATAGCCTACATGGCACATAAGGACGAAAATGTCACAAAAATGATTGCCTACATGATTGCATAATAGATTGGACCAAAATGTCAGTAAGTTTCAATTGGACTAATTTGTCAAATCCTAAATTTCATTTCATTTAAGGGTAAAATGCAATTTAGGGTAAATAGTCATTTTCATCCTTGAATGTTAGAATGCTAACAAATTTATTCTAAAAGATGAAAATTCAAATTTTAGTATATACCCATTTACACGCATTGCAATTTTGGTACAATTATTTGCTTGTCCTCTTAACTATCGGGATCATTGACACATTGTTGGAACATAATAGTATCATAGGATATTCATCCATTTTTCTTGTCTCTCAACATATCCTTTTCCTAGGTTCTTTTTCATGCCGTAAAAGTTGCCTTCAATTTGGTGTTTTTACCAAAACACACCCTTTACTCGTTTCATATTACCAAACTCTCCAATACCATCCAAGCGTGTTAGAACAAAATCAAGCATGTTGGTGTTGAATTATAGGTTAGAACAAAATCAAGTGTGTTGTTCCAATGAAAGAATTAAATTATATTTTTCAGGTTATAACAAAAAAATGGGAAGATGAAGATTTAATTATATTTTATCTTTAAATGAAACAAAATTTGGGGTCTAACAAATTAGTCCAATGAAAACTTACTGACATTTTGGTTCAATGGAAACTTACTAACATTTCAGTACAATATATTTAGCAACCATGTTAGCAATCATTTTTGTGATATTTTCATCCATTTGTGCTACATAGACTTTTTCATTAACGATAACGGATGAACGTTAACGGATGGACGAGTTGTCACACTTTTTTTTTTTACTTTTGATGATTAAAAATTGAATTTTCATCTTTCGAGAACAAATTTGTTAGCACTCTACACATTCAAGGACGAAAATGATTATTATCCTAACACAATATTGTCAAATGTCTGAAAGTAATAAAATTGATTCATTTAGTACTATCAACATAATATTCTAAAATAGTCTAAATCACAACTACTTCCTACAAATTAATATCTTGCAATAAATTTTGGTGCAACTAGATTTGCTGAAACAAATGAACAAAATATGATCAATTAATATTTTAAACATTTTGTAGTTCAAACAAGGAGCCCTATTATTAACAATACTTAAAGTCAAATCAAACAAATTTAAAATTATGATTGATTTTGATCGGTTCAGTTTGATTTTGATTTATAAATCTAAACTTGTGACCCAAATTGTACATGAATAATTTTGATCGGTTCGATTCGATTTTGACTCAAATATTTAAATGACCTAACTCAAACTATTTGAATCGATTTGGGTCAATTCAAGTTCACATTTTACCCGTACACGTGAACACACCTAGATGTACATATTTTTTTATATATTATTACTTAAGACTTTTACAAATGATAAAATTATTTTAATTTTTATAATAATCTTATTATAATTATATTTAATATAAATTTTTTAATTAATAATTAAAAAATTAAATAAAAATTGACATTAAATATGTGCTAACGTTGATGCTAAATTATTATAAGAATTAATTATAATATTATTTTTTGTACCAAACCCCAATTATTTCTTTCCTTTTAGATGGAAAACAAAAGATACAGGACTAGAAACCTCTATAGAAACAGATATGAACAGCACTATAAATGGAGAACACGCGAAACACCTTACGCCCCTCATCGACGCAGCAGTCACAGATAGAGATTCACTGAAACAGAGCACAGAATAAAATACATTTACTTAAATCGAGAAAATGAGCAGCGGCGCTGGAAAGGTGGTGTGTGTCACCGGCGCTTCCGGTTACATTGCTTCCTGGATCGTCAAATTCCTTCTCCATCGCGGCTACACCGTTAAGGCCACCGTTCGCGACACAAGTACGTCACCGTTACTCTCCTTTTTCTTCATTTTTTGTTATTTTCATTTCCTTGCTGGTGATTATTTTTCTGTCACTGTTTTTTATTTATTTGCAAATGTTAATAGTTAATTTTTGCTACCGAAAAATATTCGAAATTACTTACGTCTCTGCCTTTTTCTTCCAATAGTGAAGCAGGGGAGAGATCGTGGTTACACGTCTCCTGATATTTTTAACAAAAAAACTAACAAACTGCAGATTAAAAAAAAATCAAAATTTCGTCGTGCAATATGATTATTTTATTTCAATGATTAATAAATTAATTAAAAGATTGAATAATGAATTTGTGATGTGCAGGTGATCCGAAAAAAATAAACCACTTGGTTGGCCTCGACGGTGCTAAGGAGAGGCTGCACCTCTACAAAGCGAATCTTCTCGAAGAAGGTTCCTTTAACTCTGTCGTTCAAGGTTGCCATGCTGTGTTTCACACTGCTTCTCCCTTTTATCACGATGTCAAGGATCCCCAGGTTTCACATTTTTTTCCTTTTTTTTTATTATCTTTAACTACCCCTTTGATTGCTATCGTTACAAAAAAATTGTCTTTTGGTCCCTACTTCACTTGAAACATTATCTTTTAATCTTTACACAATACCATTTTTATTCTCTTTTGGTTTTTACACATATCATGGATTAAAGTTTACAGACTTGAGTTTGGGTTAAAGTTGAGTTTGCAAAAGCAACCCAAGTCTTGTCTTTGCAAAACATAGTTTCTTGGCAAAACTCTAATGTGCAAACGTACTTTTGAAGGTAATCAAACATGTCATGTCACCGATTTACTCTCCAAAAGTACGTTTACACAAAAGTACCTTTTGAACGGTTCACCAAACATGCCCTTAATCATGTTTGCCTCTACAGCGAGGACTAAAAGTCTAAAAGGATTGAAATGTTATGGGTAGAGTCTAAGAGGGGGTGTTTCTAAGTAAAGTGACTAGAAAGGAAAAATCTTTTTCATAGGGGGGGTGGCTGTATTTTTATATTTTTATTTTTAATTGCAGGCTGAATTGTTAGACCCAGCTTTGAAGGGGACTCTCAATGTTCTGAAATCGTGTGTAAACTTGCCGACACTGGAACGCGTTGTTTTAACCTCTTCTGTTGCTGCAGTTGCATACAACGGAAAGCCTCGAACTCCTGATGTAGTAGTTGATGAGACTTGGTTTTCTGACCCGGATTTCTGTAGGGAAACACAGGTATTCTGATAAACTTTCACTGTAGTCCAAGGTTTTTTAAAACCAAAAAATGAGAAGGTAATCAAACAGGCCTTTATTCTTTTGCATGGTCTACTTATAAGCTAAGGAACCATTACCATAAACTTGCAACTGAAAAACTCTATTCCTTGCTTTTCTAAGCTCCTAAGCTAAGAGTAGTAGAAACATTAAAATTGATCTAAATCTCCTGGTTTCCTTTTTCTTTCCTTGGAAAGTTTGCATGCATATCTCTTTTCTGTTCATTATTCAGAGTCGGGAATTGGGATATATGCTTTCTATCTGAAAGGTCAATTATGCAACTTTCCTTGCTACTATTAGCTTCGAAAATGTAAACATGTTTTTGTTGATTACTTGATTTGAACATCAATGTGAGTCAAGTGGATTTCATGGGCAGAGGATGCTTCTGCTCTATTAAATGATGGTAAGTGTGTAAACTATGTAACATTGACAAAAGATGATAGAAAAGTAATATCTTAGTATTTTTTGTGAGACTCATTATCATAGAAAAAATGTAACAAATTGTTTTTAGAATATATTTTCTTGAAAGATTCATTATCTTGTTCTCATTTTCTGTTTTTTTATTATACTTTCATTGTAAAATGATGTCTCTTGATTATTTTGTCACTCATTGTTGTAGGAAGAAGGTGAATATATTGATTACCAATTTAGATTTTTTGTTATTTTGTTTATATTTAATTTCATTTGAGTCTCTCTTTCTCTATCTCTAATATATGTGTGTTGGGGGAGGGGATGTGCCAGTGTACTATACTTGGACTTTAACTGTGTTGGAGTATTCATGTTTGTCTCATGTCCAGTATTGGTGTTAAAGTCCCTGCCTCATAGGGCATTATTTCCCCAATGAAACATAGAAAAAATGGTAAGACTTTGAGATTCTGGAGTTCATCTTGGACATAAATATTAGAAACAGATGAAGTTAATGTGGGTGCCCTTAATCTATGTCAGAAGTAGGCTGGAATTGGCAACTAAATCTTATAGATTTAAAGTTATTTAGTTGTTTTTGTATTGTTTTTTATGGTTTCAATTTTTAATCGGAAAAAGAGTGGTAGATATGACTGTTGAAAATTATAGGTGCTACCATTGCTGGTGGTAAGCTTATCATTTTCAGGCTTCATTGATTAGTGTGGAACGAGAATATGTTTTGAATTTTAAGAGAGCTAAAGTAAATTGCTTGCCCTTGATATCCAAAGGAGAAAATTAAGTTTGCAAAGTTCAATGGATGTATCTTTCCATTGTTGTTTTGACAGAAGAAACTTTTGAAAGGGAGGAAAAGCATACCAGGTTAGGTGACATGATTTCTTCCCAAACAAACAAGCAGACAAATATGTCTTTAAAGAAGATTATGAATGAAACATTGCTCTTTACTTCCACTTATATGCGAGTCAAATCCTTCAAAGAAACCATTGGCTGAACACCATCAATGGTTTCTATTCTTTGCTTTCCAAAGCATCTAAGAGCACAAATGCTGTTCACAGTATAACTGATATTTCCCCTATCATGTTTTGATGTTCTAGCCTTATTGTATGCTCACTAACAGTTTGCAATTTAGATGTGCTCTTATATTTGGGTCCTATACAGGATTCTGTAGTCTACCCAAAGCATCGTTTTAATGTCATTCCATGTGAAGATTAGATATTGCTTTGTATGATTAAATTGTGTTTGTTGTAACTTTTATGAACCTGTTTTTTTACTTATTTATTTGCGTAGATGAGCCACTAAGCTGCTTCTCACATTTTGTTAATATTGTATGAGAACAGCTGCTATTGAGCTATAATGCTAATGTATTTTTTCAAATGTCAACAAAGTATAACAATTTATCATGTATATTATGTTACTTTGTTCTTCACATTTCTTGCCATTACCTATTTATATTTCAGATGTGGTATACACTTTCAAAGACTTTGGCCGAAGATGCTGCCTGGAAATTCGTAAAAGAGAACAACATTGACATGGTTGCTATTAACCCAGCAATGGTGATAGGACCTCTCTTGCAACCAGTCCTTAACACAAGTGCCGCTTCAATTTTAAACATAATTACTGGTATCACTATTTATACATTATGCTGTAAATTTTCTATTATCTGCTTTGTCTGCATCTGGATTACACAATGTTTTTTTTTCCAACTAAAGTATTTTGTGGATCAAACAAAATGAAAAGGTAAATAGACAATATTTAAGCGGAAATTCAAATAGAATATGAAAAGGATGTTTATAATAATAATTAATAAGTTCAATCTGGATGAACAATTGTACCTTTGACATATTAAATATGTGCATTTTAATCATGACAATTATTGTTGAGCTACATAGTATTACTATGCTCCCTCTTTGTAGCTTGATTATTGTCTAAAGTCAGAAGTACTCTGGAAGGGATTATTATTGAGGAAGAATGAAGACAAGTGTGTTGAGTGATTTGAATATGTTGTTGGGTGGGATTAGTTGAAGATGCAAAATCCACTCTAAAGTTATAGCCCAAAAATGTGGGGAAAATTTGATTTTTGTTGAAAGTAATAGGTTTGTGGCTTTCTTTGGATGAATAAGCTACTAAAAGGATTTATGTATTCTGCCGCAAGAACCCATGAAGCTATTCAGCGTCATTGAATCTTCCATCAGCATAATCCATAACTCGGTTCAAAATTTACATGACATGTTGAAGCATGTGAGAATTGACAAATTTCATCAGATTAAAGACTGAAATGGGACATTTACTTATACCATCTCCTAACCAAGTTGAAGGAAGCATAGATTCTTACAAAGGCTTTGCTGAAGTCAAACTTTAATTTTAATGCAGCAACTGAGGAATGGCTGATTACATTAAGTTGCAGGGTGCATTGAAAAGTAATCTAAAAAATAGAGACATACAATATCTCATAATCATAGCTGTCATAGTCTACTATCTTTTTCAGTTATATAGTTGTTATTTTAATGAATATTAGTCATTTCTATTTGCTTCCAATATACTTGATTTTCCACTGTACAAATTCTAGATAATTGAAGAAACTGTTCCATGGCCTTGACACAGGTGCACAAACATTTCCAAACGCAGCTTTTGGTTGGGTCAATGTGAAAGATGTTGCAAATGCCCATATTCTAGCATATGAGAATGCGTCAGCGAATGGAAGATATTGTTTAGTTGAGAGAGTGGCACACTACTCAGAAATTGTGAAGATTTTACGTGATTTGTACCCGACATTACAACTTCCAGAGAAGTAAGTATAATTATTTTGATAATTTCAAGAATGCATACGATTCATATACATGAACGCAAATCTCCATCTGCTATACCCAGTTGTTTTAGTGTTTTATTTACCTGTTTGAAAACAAAATTTAGTGTTAAAAATGAAGAGATGCTGCATTGATATTAGTTGAAAGAAAGAATTTAAATTGGAATACATTATTTGATGATATACAAAACCTTTAGATTATAACAACCTTCCTAAACAGACTATATATGGGGTAACTACCCATTTGTCATAATTTACAAATATCAATCTGTCGAAATTTACAACAATTACGATAAATTACTGTACTATTGGTGGGGTCAATTACTCCCCTTTTAGCTGTAGATTGGATATCTTATGGCATGCTCAGACTTGATGAACTTTTGCTACATTCCATATGGTACTTAGCTCTCCTAAATCGTAGCTTGTATTTATTTGTGTATGTAGTATTGATACATACTTAGCTCTCCCACATTTTGATGCTAGCGAACACATTTTTTTTGAAAAATGGAGTTTTATCTTCTCACTTATCATAGTGTCTAAAATTGTAGTCAAATTGATTTCTTTATGGCTAGAAGGAAAGATAGAAATTCTTGAATTGACTATAAGGTCTACTTTGAAGAATGTGTTGTGACACAACATAAATTGATAGTTCTAGATGTTCGGTTCAACAAAATTCTTAATTTAAGGAAGAAGTCTCAAAACTCAAGGATAAGATGATAGAAGATAAAGGAGAAAAAATGAATAGTTTAAGGAAAACATGTTGCATGAAGGACCGTGGGTGTTGGAGAAGCTAATGAAATATGGAATAAGATGATTATATGTGTCCAAAATGTGGGAAGAAGGGTGTAGGGTAAAAGTAAAGAAAACAGAGTTCTTACAAATGAAACATGGTGGTGGAATGGAGAGGTGCATGAGACTATTAAATAGAAGAATGAATGTTTTAGATCTTTGCATAAATGTCCCAATGATGACAATTTGCAAAAGCTTAGAGTAGCGAGAAAAAATGCAAAGAAAACAATGCGGGAAGCTAGAGGCAAGATTTTTGACGATTTGTATAAAAATCATGAGAGTAAGGATGGTGAAAAATGTATCTACAGACTTGCAAAAATGAGGGATAAGAAGAGTAAAAACCTCACCCAAGTTAGATGTATTAAGGATGAAAATCAAAAACTTTTGATAAGAAATGACGATGTAACTGAAAGATGGTTAAACTACTTTAACAAACTTTTTAATGGAGATGACGATAAAGTGAGGTGGATTTGGAGGATGTTTTTTATGATTTGAATAAAAGATTTGTGCGTAGAATTAATACACATGAAGTTAAGGAGATTTTAAAGATGATGAATAATAACGCTTTGGAACCCGATGACGTCCCTATTGAAGCTTGGAGAGGCTTGGGAGATGTGACAATAAAATGATTGACTAATCTTTTAATAAGATTCTTCAAACAAATAAAATATTGATGCTTGGAGGAAAAATATGTTTGTGCCTATTTACAAAAATAAGAGAGATATCCAGAATTCTTCTAACTATAGAGGCATCAAGCTCATGAGTCATACTATGAAGTTGTGGGAGAAAGTTATTGAAAATCGTTTAAGGAGGGAGACTAAAGTTTTTATAAATTAATTTGGATTTATGTTAGGAAGATGTACCATAGAAGCTATTTTCTTAATGTGATAATTAATGGAAAGGTATCGGGAAAAGAATAAAGATTTACATATGGTATTCATAGATCTTGAGAAAACGTACGATAGGATTCCAAGAAAAGTCTTATGGTGGACTCTTGAGAAGAAAAATGTAGCATTAAAGTATGTTAATGCAATCAAGAATATGTATGATGGGGCTATCACATGTGTGAAAGCTTGTAATGCAACATCAAGATATTTTCCTATCACGGTAGGTGTTCACCAAGTTTTGACTCTTAGTACTTATCTCTTTGCCTTAGTGATGGATGAACTAACGAAAAATATTCAAGAGGAAGTATCGTGGTGTATGTTTTTTGCAAATGATATTGTGCTTATTGATAAGACCAAAGATGGTGTTAATAAGAAATGGAAATTGTGGAGAAATACTTTAGAGTTTAAAGGATTCATGATAAGTAAGAGCTAGACAGAGTATATATATAGTGTTGAGTGTTTGCAAGTAAGAGATAGTGATCAAGATACACTGCATTTACTTGATCAATAGGTACCCAAGAAAGATGTTTTTAGATACTTGAGATCTATTTTGTAAAAAGGTTGTGAGATTAATGATGATGTAAATCATAGTATCAGAGCAGAGTGAATGAAATGGCAGAGTGCATCTGGATTTTTGTTTGATCACAAAATTCTCCTTAAGCTAAAAAGAAAATTCTATAGAATAGCTGCAAGACTGACAATGTTATATGGAGCGAAATACTGGTCAGCACATAGACAACATGAACATAAAATAGGGGTAGCAGAAATTAGGATATTAAGGTGGATATGTGGTTATACAAAAATAGATAAGATAATAAATGAGGATATTCGACGAAATATAGCAGTAGTATCGGTGTGTGAAAAGATGATGGAACATGGATTGAGGTGGTTTGGGCACGTTATTAGACGTTCACTGGATGTTCCCGTAAGAATAAAAGTTTGTTACCAAGAGTCAGACACAAAGAGAGGTAGATGTCAACCGAAACTTACCTGAGAAAATGTAGTTAAACAAGATCTAATGGAATGGGAAATAGATTGACGGATGGTCTGTCTTAGAACGAAGTGGAGACAAGCTATAAGCTTGGTGTAAGATTGAACCCATTAGTATCTCTATGTTCCAGTTGTTCTCTTTTTTTAGTTTTTTTCCTCTTCATTTATTTCCTCTTTCTTTTACCCTTCTTTTATTTTAGCTTTTTTTTTCCCTTTCTTTTGTTTTATTTCCCTTTTTTTTCTTCCCCTCTCCCTTTCTATTTTTTTTGTCTTAGTTCCGATCTATCATTGGGTTTATCTATCACCGATTCCAATTAACTTGAATTAAATGTGATGTTGATGTTGATGTTGATATAATACTGATACATATTCAACTCTTGGTGCAGATTTGAGACACATGGTTTCACCATAGTTATGATAATCTAATGAATAACACCTCCCCACTATTTTTACATCTCCAGTATATATTTAGTTATGCTAACATATGCACAACTTTTCATTTGGAATTAATTACTGAATTATATGTTCCTAAGATAAGGCCAAGTCGAAAAACTTTGCATGTATAGGTCCTTCAAATGTTATTTTGTATGCAAAATATTTAGGTTATGGGTCCACGTCACTCTTCATTCGATCTAATTGTGTTTGCATTTATATAATATAAATAATTCAAGTTTTTTTTGTTTTGATTTTTCTAATACCATTTTCACTGTCAACAATATTATCAGGTGTGCAGATGATAAGCCATATGTGCCAATATATCAGGTATCCAAAGAAAAGGCAAAGAGTTTGGGGATTGAATATACTCCTTTGGAAGTGAGCCTCAAGGAGACTGTGGATAGCTTGAAAGAAAAGAAGTTTACCGACTTTTAATTTGTGATATCTCCCAGAGGAGAAAACTTTAGAAACCTTGTATGGTTGGTCACTTGGCTTGTTATGCTCATGCTTGTGAACAAATTTACTATTAAATAAGGCTTAAATCAAAATTGTTATATGTACTGAAATAAGCCATTCTTGGTCTGATTTGTACCGGTGACAATTAAGTTTCAAACATGCGTGTCCATGGAGAGTTTGATTTACAAATTGCATCCTCGTTTTTATTATATTACTAGGAAATGTCTGATGCGTTGTTAAATAACAGTTATGGTTAGCGCCATAACACTATAATGTGGCGATTTTAGACCCCTTTGCAATTCCCAATTTGTTATTTGTCATTGTATGGCCGTCTGCCATAGTGCCTGCCTGCCACAACGCCCATGGCAAAACTTCCCCTTTTTTTATCATTTTTAAAAAACCCTTTTAAAGGTTGCTTCATACTTCAAAGTTAAAACATATCATACCTCATTTCAATGTGTATTTGCTCTTTCTATCTCATCGGTCCCCTTAATATGTGAAACCTATGGTGTGATTTTGGTTGCTTGCCTTCTCTCTTGTGAACCGCCTAAGCTGTGGCCAAGCAACTCTAGCGAACCTTCTACCACTCTCATTGGCCACCTGAGTGTGGTTGCTCTTGTTCTTTATCTATTCAATGTTTTTGTACTATATTTTTTCTCTTCTAAATTTGAAGATTTAAATCTGGTTTTTAGAATTTCAGAATTTAGTTCTATCTCTTTTAGAATATCAGAATCAATCACAATATATATATATATATATATATAGAATCATGTGGTTCTATGTTTTTTAATAAAGCTATAATGTTCCCAATTCTTTTTCGCTTATTGGACGATGTCAAGCAACCAAAATAACATTCTTTTGTGACTTGTGATATTTTTGTTAGATTTTTGTCTATGATTTTGTTGGGTTCAATTTATTTCTGTTTTTGTATATAACAAATGCATTTAAAAACAAGTTGTGTAATTCCAAAGGAGCACTGACATTGTTACTGTTGAGGACTTGAGGTTTTATACATCATCTTGGTATCAATTCATAGAGTTTATTAGAAATCAAATCAATTGATGTTATTTATCTTAAAATCACTTTTTAGCAAACTTACTGAAATCAAAATTGATTCTAATTATAATTGATTGTAACAACGATGAATGATAAATATAAAGAGAAGGAAATTAGTGCGCAGATCGTTTAGCAGCTCATGGCTATGCTTTAGATGATTTGTTGTGGTTTAATAATCTTCCTTCTTTTTGTAAAGAAGCATTTTACAGAAATAGGCTTGGCCCACCTACCTACAAGTTCTCTTGATATAGCGTCTTTTTTTGCATGGGTATTGGTATTGGTTCATGTCCCCCCATGTTCTTCTATTTTCCTTTTTTCTCATATTTATATGATATTCAGGTATTCTTATGATGGCTGAGGTAGGGAGTGCCAACATAATTTGAATGTCCTACCTAATTGTTATTCTTTAGTTCACCTTTCAAAAAAAAATTATACATATAATTAATTATTGAATTAATTTAATTTTTGGAACTATCTCAAACACATCATTACAATATTCCTACTCCATTGTAAATACAATAATTTTATTGTCCATTGTCTGGTATTTTCTCTTTGTAAACATAAAAAGTATAAGGCAACAGGTTTCCTTCAGTATCAAGACCTCTATTCCTTGGATGATCCTTAGTGTTGTTCCTTGGCCATGGTGTCCCTTCTCCTTGGCCACGGTTTCCTTTAGTATCAAGACCTCCTCTTTTCCTGTCAACAGCATAAGTGTTTTAACAAGATCATAAGTTATTGGACAACCTCAACACCCTGTCATTATTCAGCTGAGGCTTTTATAATCATCAAGGTTCCAGACTCAGCTTGAAACTTCTTGTGTTGTTTTGCTTGATGCTGAGATCAATAAGCATGGCCAGCCAAAACTCTGTCTAAGGCTACCTCTCTTTTGTTGAGGGGGGATTCTTGAAGTTTGCACTAATGTTTTCCATATATCCTGCAAACTTCCATAGGTCACATCATGTGGCAATTAAGCAATGCTAGTTGCATTACAACACATGCCTCTTATAACCGAGGTAAAATCTCTTTAGAATCAAACAGGAACCATGAAGTGTATACATAATCAGCAACTTAGAATCACACCACCTGCACATAAATAATGAAATAATATACCTTCAACTTAACATCATCATCAACTCAGCATAAGGAAAGAAATAATGCACCTTCAAGTCTGCACAAGTCCTATGGTTTGCATTCTCAAAAGCTTGTAACATAACATCATACCACCTGCACAAAAAAGTGTAAACATTATCAGGAAGAGGGTTCTACCACTAGATTCTTTTCTCCCATTAGTGGCAAACATCATGAAGAAAGGCTTTCCATCTCATCACTTTAATTTCCCTCAATTTTCTACTTTGCTCTATTGGTCCAAATACTATAAATGAAGAAGCTAAATTACTTGGAAAACAGAATCCAAATCTTATTTGAAAAATATGAACTTGTTTAATTTTGGTATATAAGTTTATTGGGCAGTGAGGAGCCTTAAAAGGGGACATTTGAGAGTTAATCTGAAAGTAAAATAAGAATACATATAATTTTATCTGAATTTGGAATTTGGTGTCTTCTTGCAAATGCCTGATCAACCACAATTTGATGCAGATTATCTTTTATTGCAACTTGTTCTGCAAGCGAGCAAGACAGACCCAAAAAGATTCATTTGCTCCATTTGGACTCCAACATTTCTTTTTCTCTTTTCTTTTACAATTTTAATAAATAAAAAATTGACAGTCTTACCAAAGTGTACGTTTCTACAGTTCTATCAATAATCAATACTAGACTCATTGGATGTAATTTTTTTTAGAAGTTGACTTAAGTGTACCACTTACAGTGAACTGATTGTTTGAAATTCAAGCATAATGAATGGTGATCCATACATAGCATAACTTTCATAGGGGTACAGGATTTGAGCCTGCACTGGACAAAAAATTAACACATATCAATTTGTTGGCCCTAATGAAAATATGTGTCAATAACATATATTTTAGCATTGCTTCATTGGTGTTTTCCTTTTCTTTTTTTTCATTTCTAAAACAGTTTTAAAAACCAAATTACAAAATGTTCTTTAATTATTTCTTTTCAAAAAACATTTTTTTTAAAACTAGTAATAACCTAGATCACGATACATGTTCACGAACAATCTTTTAGTAAGAAGTAAGCCTTGATTAAGGAAGCCTGCATGCCCAGTCTTCTTGTCTAGTGTCAAGAGAAGTTTAGGGTGTATTAAGATCTCAGAGCACCAATTCCTTTAACACGATTCTCCTCTTTCTTGGACATAGTGTGAGGCAATTGGAGTTGAGCTTTCTCATATACATACATTTGATAAAGTTAAGTGATCTATACGCTTGGAGGGTTAGTCTACTTTACTTGCTTTCAGAAAAAGAAAAAAAAAAGATAATATTCATTTTTTATATATATAGAAATAAGCATTTCTTCATCCCATTTATACTAACAGCAAACAGAATTATCAGTCAAATGTTGAGTAACAGTTAATCTCATGACTTTCAATTATGTGATATTTTCTTTCAGCAAAAAAAGATAACATTAATTTATATATTTCAATCAGAAACATCAGTCAAATGTTGAGTAACGGTTAATCATTTTTTATTCACCAAGTCAAAAATGTGAAATTTTGTTTGGGGAGAAAGGGAGTTACAAAGACGTTTCAACATGCCATAGCAATCAGATGATATTAAAATAGCATCATAAAGTATTGATTGAGAATCTAAACAAACATAACAAAAATAAGAATCACCTTGGTCTATATGTTGGGGCAAGAGACGCCCATTTTTTATAGTTAGTTGCAAACTAGTAGAAAGGCAAATTAATTAGGTCCAATAAAACGATAATGAAAAGATATATAACTTGATGTAGCCATCTTTTTCTTTGTTCATTAAAACATATAGGATGCACTAACACTCCCTGAGAAACCAAGAGAATAGGTGAGGATAAGAAAACTTTATAGCAAAAACACGGCCAAAGCTTCCAATGGATGTCTTAACCACAGGGATAACATCTACTAACTACTAAGTCAGCTTCATATACACTGTATCAAGCGACATGAACATATTAATGTATTCATTGATAGATGTCTATCATAACCATTTGAAACCAAATAAATACATATATAATAACTTAAATCCATCTGAGAATAAATATATTTTCACTAGTCCAAAACGAATGAAAACCTGTACAAGTTTTCAAAACTTCTTATGGCAACCAAACCTCTAATATAAGTCTAATTGAGCCAAGCCCAATAAGTCTTATCCAATTTAGGATAATCTTATTCGTACTCAAGGAAATTAGTTTTCAAAATTATTTTTTACATTTTGGGTATGCTATATATAGAAATTTGCTAACATATACAAAGTTGTTTTTTAGTATTTGCTATATACAAGGATTTGTTATCGTATACATAATTATTATTTTTTAGTATGATTATGTATAAATTAATAAACTATATCATTGATATATTTTAAGATAATCTTTAGTTATAACTTACTAACATACTCATACTAAAAAATAAGTGTATATACGTTAGCAAACCTCACAAATGTATGTACTCATACTCAATATGGCCCGTGGGCCTTGATTGTATCTTCGCCTTCCTCCAAACTAAAGACTCCTCAAACTATCTTGCTCATAGCCCTTTGTCAAAAAGTTTCCATGAACATCATCTCATCCAGGTCAGAAACTCGAACCAACCCAATTAAACCTTATTAAGCCTTTCAAGGACACACAGTGGTGAATCCAGAAATATAATCAAGGGGGGCACTAGGGGCAAACCTAGGAAATCTTTTTTTGTAAAGAAAATTTAAAGGAACAAACAATTATAAACCATAATCTAAATGAACAAATAAATAGTAAGACTTTGAAATTAGCTGAAACTAAATAATGAAACCTATAGAAACAAATTCAGCAATTTAGAATACCAACTTTGGGAGTAGTTCTCTATTGGTTTTCTAACCAAATCAACATAAAATAGGTAACTAACAGTCTAACACAGCAATGAGTTGAAGAAATGCTAATTAATTTTTGCTGGTTGGGTATTTTGTAAAAGTTTTTAAAAATAGGGGTATATTAGTATTTTAATGGGAAAATTTAAGGGGGGGCACTTGCCCCCCCAACCGTGTAGGTAGATCCGCCTCTGAGGACATACCTGGCTATTGACATATGTCGAACAAATCTGCCATAGTCGACATCTTTCACTTGTTCACCACAAACTATGACAAATTGATAGGAGAAATCTTCAAAGCCAATGATCAACCTATCATTAATACCACTAAATCAGTCCAATGCTATCCCTAACAATGTCCCTATGAACATCTTATAATTAAGTGACCACTAATTAACATATGAGAGTAAAAGGTCTTCAGATGTTGATCCAGGTCTTAAGATCCATCAAAATACTCCACCTTAGGGACTAAGAAATGTGGCAAGATGGACCTAGCTTTAATCTATGTCAAGAAAGGATAAAAGCATCTTGGTGGCTCCATCGCTACTTTGCCTTTACCTTCCTTAGGTTTGTAATTTAAGCCTGCATGGTTTCCTGACTTCATCAACCTTCCTCCTAATCTCATTGCTTCCCCTACACATCTTTTTTGTCATTATGTAGGCCTCTACATTCTCCTCTTGAAACCATTCATGATGGCTAGCAACTCCTCCAGGTTGGTTTGGGGCCAAGTTTTCCTCATTGTAGTAGTAACTCCTTGCCATTGTGTTCTTTCCATCTTTCAAAGCAAAACCTGGGGCACATTTGGGAAAAAGCTTCATTGTGTCCCACGATGGGTGCCAAAATCGATATAGGATTCCTTCATAGGTTTGAGGTAGCCTACCCAAAGCATTCAAGTAAATAGCAATTTGTCTTACACCTAAGCCAACCCTAGGTTTTATGCTAATGAAATTTACTACAATCTTGAATTCTTCATAGGTCTCTTTTTTTTCCTACGGGATAATGATTCAAATTTTCATATCATCGACAACTTGTGTTGGATATAGGGGGAGCAACTTGAAGCTTGAAGCTTAGGCAATGGAAGATTGTTTTGAGCTTCTCACATGCCTTGAAGAATGTAATGAAGTGTATAAAGAGGCCAATTTGTTGATCCTTGCATTGCATACACTTAATCATTTATATGCTTAAATTTTTTCATCAAAGAATCAAAGCAATTTTTGAAAAAGAACTCAATAGGCAATGTTTTTGGAAAAATACAATTATCACTGGTTTAATCGATTACACTGCGAATTAATCGATTATTTGCTTCGTTTTTAAAACTGGAAAAGTTTTGAAGAACAATTTAATCGATTACCATTGCTTGTAATCGATTACATAGTGTTAAAAGAAAATCATGCTTCACTGCTTTAATCGATTACCATTTCCTGTAATCGATTACATAAGATTCTTAGAAAAGCTTGTTACACTGATTTAATCGATTACCATTTCTTGTAATTGATTACACAAGGCTTTTCAGGAATACATGTATCATTGCTTTAATCGATTACATCTCGTTTTAATCGATTATTTTGCTCGTTGTTCAAACCCAGAAATGCTATGAACACTTTAATCGATTAAGTGACAATTTAATCGATTACACAAGGATTTTTAATCGATTATTTGGCGCGTTTAATCGATTACAGTTAGTTGAAAAAGTCTGTTATAAATAGAAGTGAGGCTTGGCTTGGTTTTAAATCTAAACACTTCGAATTTTCTGAATACATACAAGTCATCATAAAGATAGAAAGTGATTTTCTGGGTTAACCTACTTCTTGTCCCACTCTTTAATCTTCATGGGTATTGAATGATTTCTTGGGCAAGAGTTTTCAAAGAAGAATATGAGAGCATGTTCTGAAATTCATTTGATCATTCAACTCTGATTGGTAACTCACATGCATTCATATTCATTGGATCATCAGGTTGTTTCTCTCCTTTCTCTTTGGGTGTAAACTTGTTTTGCAATTTTGTTATTTTGGTGCTATTGTAATTTGTTCTTTCAAGCTTGTACTAGAGTAGTGTTCTCTAGGAAAGAACAGAGTAGTGTTCTCTGATTCTTATTCTCTAGAAGTCTAATAGGGTTTTAGATTTCTTGTCTTTATCTAGAGTTGATAAAGAGAGTTTTGTAATAAAGCTTGTAAGAACTGAAATTTATAATAGTGGAACTCTAATCTAGTGTTGATTAGAAGAAACTGGATGTAGCTTCTTTTGAGAAGTGAACCAGTATAAATTCCTGTGTTGATTTTCTATTCTTTAATCTCTATTAGTCATCTTGCTCATTTGTTCTTGGTATTTTTATCATTACTCACAAGTTCTGTTTTTGAGCTATTGATTTCTTGAGCTGAGTGGTTTAATTGATTAAAAGTTTTCTTGGTTTCAAAAGTGATTAAGATCCTTACTCTGATTTGATAAAGAAATTTTAAAAGACCAAGTTTTAACCAATTCACCCCCTCTCTTGGTTATTGTGGGTATTCCTATTGTTTTCAACTTGAACATAAATTAATATGGTGAGGCCACTTCACTGTTGGATGTGATCCAATAACAAGTCAGTAAGAATTCAACTTCCTAAAAGGAGAGATAAGGTTAGCTTGTGTACCGATCTCGAAGCAAAGTTGTGAAAATCGGTTCGTCACTGACCCAGTCGAGGTAGTGGGTCAGTGGTCCAATTGGTGAGTCAATAATTAGTCCGGTTTGACCTGGTCTATATTATAAATTTTAAAATTATATTATATATAAATATATAACTAATATTATTAGATTAAGAAAAGTATAATAAAAATTTAAAATAACAATTGAAATATTCAAGTTAATAACATAAGTAAAATGTATTAATAAAAAAAAGAGTGTAAATAACGACTACTTAAATTAAAACATAAATCCATATTTTTAAAAAAATGAGCCAGAAGGAGTTAAGTAAGCAATAAAGGGGATGCAAGAAGCAAATAAATTGGTGAATCTGAACCCAAATAGAAAACCCTATATATATATATATATATATATATATGCACACACACACACACACGAACATATCTTCTTCCTTCCGCAGCCTTCTTATTTTTGTCCATCTTCAATCTCCAGTGCTGTCGCCGCAACCTCATTTTGGTGCTTCCGATCCGTGCTTCCTCTTCCACTACCGCTTCTTCTTCCAGCTTCCTCTCTTTTGCAGTTCTGCTTCCTTTCCTCTTCGATTCCGCTTAAGTGGCACAACCCAGTATGGGTTTTGAAAACCGTTCGATTTTGGCTGATATTGACTGAGTTTGACCGATTTTGACCAAGTCAATAACAGAACCGGATCGGCTATGCTACCGGTTCCGGTCCGACCCGATTTTTATAACTTTGCCTCGAAGGATACAATTATTAATTTAGGCCTCAATCAAGGTGGTTGCGAGTTTATGATTTTTGATTTTCAAATACAATTTTCAAAACAAAATGTGTTCAACAAAAGTAGAGTTGAATTAGTTTTTAACTCAATTTTAAAATAGTTTTACATTATTATTAAAACCTAGAAAAAAAAGTTTTGTAAATTTGGTTTTTAGTTTTAAAAAATACATTTTAATCACCATCACTCCCACCACTACCACACTCTACTGATGTCACCTCCACCACCACCACCACCATCACCACACCTTGCCTTTGTCGCCACCACTCCATTGTCTCCATCGTCATTGTTGCTACTATTCCACCCCACTGTCACCCATAATTTTAAAAATTGAATTGGTAATTGATTCAATCACAACATTGAGTCACTAGGTCAATGGTTGAACCAATAAATTACTAATTGACCCACATAACCTGATCTTTATTAGAAAAAATTAAAATTTTATACCCAATCATAATCGATCCACGTGGCTCAATGTATTTCCTCCCTTGGGCATGACCAGGCTCGAGTTAGTGGGTCGTCATCAGTTTAACCGCAAACTCGATTGAGTTGTATCGAGTTGACAGAGGTTTAATGCACGGTCGATACAATAGGCAACTTGACCCATCTAGATCTCCAAGTCATGGTCGAACAAATCCAATGGATCAGGTCGATTTGGGCTTTAAAACATTGTCATCACTATTCCCCTACTACTATTGACATTATCACCATTCCACCACTACTACTATCACCATTATCATTCCACCACCACCACCACTATTCTATCCCCACCACCATCATCATGGCCGCCACCACCATTCCACTGACATCACTACTTAGCCACCATCGTCGCTTTTGCCACTCCCATCTCGCTACCTCTATTATTACCATTATTTTATAATAAAGTAAGATAAGATAAATCGATTAACTCATTTTATTTATCTTCAATTTATAACATCTTTTTTAAAACTAAAAACAAAGATTAAATCAAAACTCAAAAACTAAAACTGATTTTCATTTTTAAAATTTTCAAAAATCAAAACGAGAAATCGTCCCAAACGTAGACTTATAGTTGCTTAACATTATCGAAAGACATAATAAATATATAGCATGATATATCGAGAAAATTTTAAGACGAAAAAAGTACAGAATTGTTTTTTATTCTCAATTTCTTTTGCTCAGTATAAAGTACATAAATGTGTTATTCAATAGTGGGTTGACTTAAATTAAAAATCGTACCAACTAATGTATTCATACTCACTTTGAAGAAAATTTTTACTCAAATATAAATTTACATTGATAACAGCTTTAGTATGTGTGTACATGTCATATAAATATTTATACATCTATACTTGAAATCATTTATTTAATTTTAATTAATTAAATAAAATTTTAAATATCTATTTTGACAAAATAATAAAGAAAATATTATTTTTAAAAATTGAAATTAATTAAAAAAACAAAAAAATATTAATCATGTTTTAAGTCAACTAAAAATATCTAATGCTTTTCACATTTCAGTTATAAAATATAACAAATACCTAACTATGTGTGTAATTGTGTATCTACATATTTGGCATCATTTTTGCTATTAAAAAAAAAGATTTGGCATCATAGTACCCAAACTTACACTCATACTGTAAAAAGTTATACTATTTTTTTTCAATTGAGATAGTCAAATTTTGTTATTGCTAATTCTGTACTTTAACTTTATCGAAAAAACAATATATGATTTGATATATTGATTATTAAACCATAGTGGCATCACCAAAATTAATACATTAGATATGTTGTCTTATTTGTTTCCTCTCAATCGGTTGGCGTCAAAATATTTCTATCAGAAACAAGGCTTATTATGAGATCTACCAAAGATAAATCATTGAATTCACACCAAGGTCATTGCAATTATTATGAACTCCACTTAGCTTCTCTTCCATTTCTTTTTATTCGACAACTTCATCTTTTTTTAATTTTTCCCTTTCCCTCTTTCTATTTTTCTCCCCTTAATTCCTCTTCATTTATTTATTTTACTGCAGGCTCACCCCGTTCCCTTTTTGTAAAAAAAAAAAAAATTGGTCCAACACTTGGCCACCCTTGAACAATTCATTGTTTCACTTTATGAGTAACAAGGGTCAATATACTCTGTGGTGCATGTTTCTCAGCCCACTGTGTTGCCTATAATAATAAATGCATGTGGGGCCCGTGATATGATCAGTAACACATTTACCATTTCTGTAACCACACTCTCCTCACCAGCAATTGCATCGACTGCCTCCTTCACCTTTAACCTAATTTGTCCTCACTCTTCACCCGTCCCCAAGCTTGGTAGTTATTTATTCCACCTAGAGAAATTAGCCAAACCTTCAAAGTGGTCCAACCCCCAGCACCAATTGTTAAGAATTTAAGATTACCAACCCTAATCATAATCAAAGTCCTTAGAATTTCAAAAATATAATAATCATATAGCACGATTCAATTTTGGAAATCTGAATCTAAAGAATTCTTAACCATGGGTTGGTAGGTATCAATCACTATTGTTGCATCCAATAATCAAACTCCTTTTGGTTTATATATATATATAAAACATAATAAGTATCTTTCATGAAAAATAATCTTATATAACTTAGGTAAAATTGTTATAAGTAATAAAATTTTGTTTTTTAATATTTAACGTAACCCTAAACCTAGAACTCAAACTTGAGACTTTTCATTAAATTAAAACAATTGATTCATACATTTGATAGTTTCTTTCTTTTTGGTTTAAATAATCCTTTAAACAAATCTTTTTGTTCACAAAGAAATTGACAATACAATCACCAGGCATAAGTTACATGTCGAATTGAGAGATTGATTCTTAATGTTTAAAGTAATTAAACTAAAAGTTTTTCACCTTAACTACTCTTTCTTTTTACCACTTTCTTTGCATGCCAAAGTAGACTTGAGCCAAGCACTAGTGGCCATACAATCACAGAGCATTAGACAGAGGAATATGATGAGCATCATTCGATTATTCTCTTTTGGGTTTCTTTAATTTTTATGTTCAAAACGGAGATACAAGTTGGCAAACAAAGAAGAAAATCTCATATAAACTAAGTGTCGATTAAGAAAGCATAAAGCCATAAACTAACACCACATTATTGGTCATTATTCTATCTCAGCAAGTGATATGGCAATCCAAGATAGCTAGCATTTTCGTTGTGCTAAATTTTAGCACACGTATACCTCAAGGATAATGTTCGTAGGTGTACTAGACAACTAGACAATCCAAACATGACAATTAGGGCCAAAGTGAGCTGCACCAAGATGAGAATGCCCGAATGGTTCGGCTACCATATGTATATGCTATGGCTAGTGAAGGCTACCTTGAAAGTTCCATTTCATATAGTTTGGGAAAGGGACAAGAAAAATTTTCAATTGCCATTCAATTCTAATTGATTCCGATAGTGTTGCTTTACATGTTGCAATCCCCTTCTTCAAAACCATCACTTCAAACGACCATAATGTTGACTTTTCAATGATCTCTTGTGTGTGCCTTTCATTATTTCCTATTGCATTAAAATAAAAGCATGATCAAGAACAACCTAATACAACAAAAGTCCTTCAATGATCTTAATAAGATTATCCTTCGGAGAGGACACATGTGATCTTTTAATAAAAACTATTACAGTGAGGTAGGAAAATTAAGGTAAACCTAAATTTCTTAGTTCTCAAACTCTCCATACCCCACAATACCTTCCCCATGAATTTTCTTTTTAGAATTCAAAGACAACCCAACTAAGTTATTAAGGTGAATTGACGGGTAAACAACCTTTACATGGATCAAACTTAAAATTTCTAACGTCTCCTTTTTCTAGCACTAGGTACATTTCTTAGAAGTTCGTACATGAAAAACCGTGTGCTCCTTGGAATTGAGATGTGGATTGATTCTTTTCTTTAGGAGGTATAAGTTCCAACGCATGGCAAGTTATTGTTAGTGAGGATAAAATATCAATAAAAAGAGAAGTATCTCTCTCTATCTAATCATTCACCGCCCAAAATCCAAATTACTCACCCTGCCAAACATCTTGAGTGTTATAGAAGGCAACATGATTGTTCTTTTCCTATTGCCATTGCTCCCACAATGAGAAAAAGAAACAAGAAATTATCACCATCTACCTCCCTCACCTAACAAAGTTGCTTCCCAAGCTATCTTAGCTCAAAGGAGGGGAGAGAAAAAATGAAAATAGGGTTATTGGAAAAGCTATGCTATTGTACATTTGTACACTAAAAAAGCCATGTTCCGGGACCAATCAAAATTGTCCACCTACTCAAGTAAAACACATAAATTTAAAATCAACTGAACCAGTATGCAATATGTTTTGATAAGTATCCATTGCATTCAATAGTCTCGCTCAAAATACAATGGGGAAAAAATCAACATGGGCAAAAAGAATCAAACCATAGATAGAAACTAGTCCTGTAAATGTGATGAATGATCATTGATCATCAATGATAACTAATTTTGTTCTTTAACTCGTATTATACATACAGACACATACCAAGTATGATTTGTCAGGTAAGCGTTGATGCAAATTAATTCTCCTATCAATTGTAAATATTGCTTTCAACTTTTTTTGGTTTGTCATTACACTAAAAAAAGTGAAGAAAATTAGAGAGAAAAAATCTGAAACAATACCCTGAAGATTTACTCTTCACAGAAATTAAGATCATATTACCATAATCTTCATAACTGATCATCAATCATATTTTTCTTTTTCATTTTTCTCCGCATAGTTAAAAAAAGGGGGAAAAAGAGAAAGATAAAAAAAATTCAAGTAGATAATAAAGAGTAAAAAAAGAAAAAATTAATAATTCCTTTCCTTCAACGAACCAAATACATCATTTCGTGCCGTTTTCAATTTCTTCTAGTCAGAGGCAAAGAACGGTGCAGAACAAATCATCGGTTGCCACGTCAGCATCGTCCAACGGCAACACGTTTAGATCAAACGGCAATGGTTCTTGCCGGAACGACGACGCCACGTTGTCGCCGTCGCCGTCGTCCACAACGGATGACGACGAGTCGCAGTCACTGCGGCAGTCCTCGGGGACGACCGGTGGCGTCCGGGGATATCTCCGGCCGACAATCACCGGCGCCATCGCCGGCAAGGCGGCGCGTGGGCCGCTGAAGGATTCTACGGTGCTGCTCATGCCACTGGAGGTGGGTCGCCGGTGATCGTGGAAATCTTCGCCGGCGCCAGAGCGGACAAAGTACCGGTGATCGGAAAACGGATCGGGGTGGTAGAACGGCGGAGAAAGTGGGAAATTGGTCTTTGCTTTTGGCCCCCGGAGGGTTCTCGCCGCCGTGTCATAGGCACGCGCCGCCTCCTCGGCGGTGTCGAAGGTTCCGAGCCAAACCCTGGCTTTCTTCAAAGGGTCTCTGATTTCGGCGGCGAACCGGCCCCACGGTCTTTTTCTGACGCCCCTATAACGCTGTTCTTTGAAAAAACCCGGCCTTGAACCGGGTTCAGCGATCTTCACCGCCGCCGAGGCGGTTCCACCCCTACCCATCTTCAAAGTTGGAATCTTTTTTGAATTCCAAGACCACCCAGAAAGCCAAACCGAACCAAAAAAACGTTGAAAAATGTTGTAAGATTGGTTAAGAAAAAGTTGCAGCCTTTGACCTTCTCTTAGGGGGTAATTGTTCTCACAGAGGGCTCAATTCATTTGGTTTAATGGTGAGGTTTTGAGGGATTGAAGGTTATAGAGATTGGAGAATAACATGATGATGGTGGTGGTGATGAGATTGAGAAGGTGAGAGAGGAGGGAGAAAGAGAGAGAGAGAGAGAGAGAGAGAGAGAGAGAAGAGAATGGGTGGTAGAGGGAGAGAGGTTTTGTGGTTGAAGGAAGGTACCATAACAACACAACTCACAATCACAACAACACCTTCTCTTGGTCTTCATCTACACAAAAATATATTAATAAGATTGAGAATGGACCTCAAGAGTGTAGTTTTCTACTTTTCTTTCTTTCTTTTCTGTCCTTGAGGGTTTCTCGGCTGTGGCTGTAATGTAATGACCTTTCATTCATTCTTTTTTTAAAATAAATAAATAAAATAAAATAAATCTTCCTTATCCATTATTTTTAGAATAAACAGGCTTTCCATTAATAGTTTAAAAGATTTTTACTCTGTCATTAATCATTATGGTATATTTATTATTTTCTTATCATAATTGTCTTAAAATATATAATCACTATAATTTTGAATAGATTAGTATGAAATAACTTATATACAAAACATAGAAACATAATTTATTTTTAACAAGAGTTTAATTTCTCTGTATCAACATTAGTTGTTAATCAATTAAAAATAAATAATAATAATTTTTAATATTTTAAAAAAATTAATAAACTTACTATATATATAATTTCTAATTAAATAAAGGTATAAAAACTTAAAGTATATAAACTAATTTTCTTTGAATGATATTTTCTCATCCTTTCTTTTTCTATTTATTTTTTATTTTTTTTATTTTCATTTTGTGTTTTTTTAATCTGACTCGATTATTGGCGATGGAATTTATTGTGGGGTTGTGAAATGACAATAAGGACCTTTCCATTTATGCGATTAATGCAAGGAGGTTAATGTTGCGAGGGGAAATTTTGAAGTGGGCTGGTTCATCGGTTGGTGACTCGGTGTATGGTAATGGTAAGGGCTCTTTCATGATATCACAAATTCACAACGGTTCCCAATTTCTCCTTTCTTTTCTTTGTTCAGTGATTCAGAGGGTAAGATCAACGAAGGGTGATGATTGCATGTGGATCTTAAAATTGGATTTTGTTGCGTGAGAAGAATAGCATCAGATTTTGAAGGTTGGAAAGATTTCCACGCCAAATTTTAATAACCCGTATTTTGCTTATTTTTTGGGAAAGAAATAATTAAAACGGCAAATTTGTGTCGTTCTTCATTCAGTTTTCAAATATTTCTGCAGCTGGATACTAGAGAACCACGGTGAATGTTATTCACAGCCACAGGACTGCGTTTTTTAACTTGTAATTGCCAATCCTTCTTTTAATACTCTTCAATATGTTTCATCAAAGATATATTTTAAGTCATAAATGAGTAAATAATGTTCATTGAATATACTATAATCCTTGAATCCTAATAACAAAAATTATTAAAGGAAAAGGAAACAATAACAAAATTGTTACATATATTTTGACTTTAAAAAAATTGTTACATATATCTTTGTCAAATGATGTGGAGATCTTTCTTACATTAGATTAAACCATGTCAAAATATCAGTTATCTTTATTAAGATTAGGATATCTTTGTAACTACAATTTGAATTCTCACCAGAAAATGTGTCTAAATTTAATATATCACAATTAAAACTTCCCAAATAAATCATATAAACTTGAAGTTAATTTATTCATATATATATATATATATATATATATATATATATATATATATATATATATATATATATATATAAATAAAGTAAATTGATAACTCAATAAAAAAAAAAAGCCAGCATAAAACTATGTTATGATAATTTGTGTTCATA
>CM023958.1:8910922-8977012 GCA_013407115.1 Glycine latifolia
ATGAAAAATTATGGTAAGAAATCTAAATTGCAACTCTTATTAATTAGCTGCGAAACAGTTGGGAGGTGTATGATACAAAGAAACTTTAGTTTTCTAGTAATTTGAAATTGGAAAACTTTATTTTTCAAGTTTTTTTTATCAATGTTTTCTAAAAAATTGTTCCCGTAGAGGATAGAGGATGAGAATATGACTTTTTTGAGTTAAAAAAAGTTTTACTATGATAAAAATATCAAATTACTATTTTATTAGATCATTTTAGGTAGTAAATAATTATAATTTTTAGTAAAAATACTACTTACTCTTTGATTTTCATAAAAATAAAGACCGTTATTTTGGTGTAATTTTAAAATAACTCACACCAATATATATTATATATTATTCAATCATATAATCTCACTAACTTATTTTATCACATCAAGTGATTAAATTTTTTTTGCAATTAAAGCCTAATTAGGACCTTTTTTGCAAATTTGATATATTTTTAATTTAATATATTTTAAAAAGACACTTTAATCACTAATTTTCTGTTCTTAATTATAACATTCAACTAATTTATGTTATTTAAGAAAAATAGTTAATTTAGTTAATTACATTAAATTTATCAATTAATTATACTATTATTTTTATTTTTTTCTTTTTATCAACTTATTTCTTATTAATGTTTAGAGTGAGGATAATTAAATAAAAATATGTAAAAAACAAATAATGTATCTAAAAATTAGAAAATTATCTACAAGGGAAGAAGCCTTTAATTGGAGGAGTGCTCCCCTTTCCTTTTCTATGCACATAAGTTCTTGTTCCGGCATAAACAGCCAGCAGCACCAAACACACCATTAAAAACTATGGCTTGCATGAATTTGAAACGATCTGGATTCATCACTGACATTGCGGTGGTTATCATCACAGAGGCAAAGTGTTGGATTAAATAAACTCAATATTAGAATTAGATTGATACTGGTAGGGTTTTTTTTTTTTTATCAAATTGATACTGGTAGTTTAATTAGCACTTCCAATAGCCTATATATAATATTCCAATTTCCTTGATAGTGGCCATAACTGACCAAAGAAAAGAAGACAAGGCAACGACTTGAAAAGGTCTCCAATTACAAAAATAAAAAGAAAGGGACGACTTTCAATTATGAAACTGATCACGACTGCTTGAATCTTAATTAGGGATCATATTAGGAGTTAATTAAAGTGTGTTTTTAAAATACATTAAATTAAAAATAAGAATATCAATTTGCAAAAAAAAAAAATTCCTAAGCTTTAACTCTAAAAATGAAAAATTAAATTTAATCATTTGATGTGGCAAAATAAGTTACATAATATAATATGATTAGACATAATATAATATGATTAGACAATATATAACATACACTAGTATATCTTATTTTAAAGTCACACCGAAATAATGGTTAAAAATAATTATATAAACATTTTTAAGAATATTTATTATCAACCAAAATTATTTTTAAATGTTTTGGAATAGGATTTTCTATTAGGATTAGAGGTCTCCTATTCTAGAGTATAAAAATGTATTTTACTTATACTTTCAAATAAGGTGTGGATTATATAAAGTTTCTTAAATATGGTAAGATTTAATTATATTTTATCTTTATAAATTATGGAGATAAAAATAATTAAGGTAAGATATGATAAAATATAGTTAGATCTTTCAATATTATAGAATTGGACATTGATAATGGATATAGTTAGAATGGTCGACTCAAGGCTTATTGGGTTGGACCCAATCGATTCATTAGGTTCGACCAACGGCTTGGTTCATTAGACTGGATTCAATGGAAATTTGATGTTATAATAAGTAACAAAAATCTTTTATTTTTTTGTCTTAAATATAAATAAATTTTAATTAACTTTGTCTTATTTAATAGATTATTTTTAATATATATTTCATTCAATATAATAAAAAATTATGTTTGATATCTAGTTCTAATGAAAGATAATTTAGAATAAAAACTTTTTTAATTAATATTAACACAATTTAATAAAATTAATTACTATTTTTTAATAAGTGTTAATCAATTTTTTTATTCTTATAATCGAGAATGAAAGAAGTATAAATTATAAGCGTTCATTTGATACATAATTGGACACAAAATTAAAGTTTGAATTTGGAATTATATTTTGAAATCACACCCTCTACACAAAATAACAAAAGGAACTATCTTATTATTTTCCTTGGTTGAGACATGCTAACCTCCAACTTAGTAAATTATTATATCGAAATTCCATACATTTAGATTTTTTAATTCTCATCTAAACAATAAGTGTCTATTTTTACACATAATTGGACATAAAGCTAAAGTTTGAAATTGAAATTATAATGTTTAAAAAATAATTTAAACTTTGTATAATTACTTTTTTTAAAAAATTTTAATGTTTATATCGTTATGCATATCCCTTCGAAGTCTTATTACCATGGGCGAACCCAGATTTCAATTTTCAAGGGGACCAACTTTGAAAAATAAAATTTATATAGGCATATCAAATTTCATATGTTGTAAAATATTAATTATATCAATAATTTATTATAATAATAGAAAATAAATTTATAAAAAAATTAAACATTTTTTAAAGACATATGATTGCAAAATTCAGTAATTAACATGTCACAGAGAAATTTTATGAATTTATAATAAAATTAGTGTTTACATTAATCACATTTTAAAGATAATAAGAAGAACAATAATGTTATATCATGACAATAAAGTATCTTATAATTTTGACATATCTTTAGTACAATTCAATATTTCGTTTGGTTATCCAAGATTTATTCAAAGACATGTTTAGATCTATACACTAACAATGTCCAAATAAACAAAGACAAAAGGAGAAAAGGAAGGGAAAAAATATACAAACAAGAGATTGAAAATATATTATTTATAATTAATGTTATATTTGGTGAGATATCTCAGTTAATTTTTACCTTTTATTATTAGCTGAAAATATTTTTAGTAATTTTTAACCTTTTTGAAATGTTATTTAAGATAGTGTTTTTTAAAATGCTATCTTTTAGTTCATACTTTTTTATATTTTTTTCATTTTTATCTTCAATATATTTATTCATTTTTTTAGTTATCATCTTTAAATAAAAATGATTTTTTCTATTTATCATTTTAAGTTTTTAACTACTTTAATAACTAATTTGACATAATATTTATAATTTAATAAGATAATTTTTTAGTTTTCAACTACTTAGCTTTTCAACTAGTTTTTCCAAACATAACTTAAAGTTTACCCTATTGCAAATGTTAATAAATAACTTTTAATCATGAAATCATTTATAATCAAATTCATATAAAGTGAATGCTAATAAATTATTGTAAATGTAATTATTTATAGTTTTTAAAATAAGTAGAGTGGATGACAAAACAATACTACTCAAAAGAACAATAGATAGTATTTGAATATTTTGTCTAAAAAGAAAAAAATACAATTATTTTCACAATAAATAATATAAAAAGATAAATAAAATTGCATTATCTTCAAAATACAAAGTTTAAAAGTAAAATTTATATATTTGATAAAAAAATAAGAGAAAGAAATAACATTTCAATAACATATCTAACTCCAAAATAAAAGTAATCACTGTAATATTAAAAAAATAAACTAGAAAGAAACAACATTTCAATAACATATATCTAACCCCCACCTCACTACTATCACTATTATCAATGTGATCACCATTTTATATTTGTTTTTTTTTTACCCAAACTCCATACAAATTTACCTGCAACTACCCTTAATTTTACTTTTTAATGCTAAACTCCCCCTAATTAAAGGTACACATCAAATTGGAACTAAAATGCAACTTAAAACTATAATTTTACCCTTTAACTTTTTTGCACAAACTAAAGATAAACATTACAATTCTAATTTCAGTTGCTAAATGTACCGTAAGTTTGCATGCACCACGGCTAATAAGCAAGCAAACTTTTTTGTTTGGATCACTATAATTTTCTCTGTGTCCATTAATTTTTTAATGTCTATTATAATAATTAAATATTTAATTTTAAAAAAATATCTCTCTCTCTCACATAGCATTCAAGGTTTCTCTTGTCTCTCGCGGATTTTTCAATGCCATAACCTTTTCACTTCATTGCCTTCACTATTTTCCATAGTGTCCTAAATATAACAAACACATTTGGCTGAATTCAATTTCATAATATATATTTATATGAAAACTAAAAAGAGCCAAACTAAACCAAAAACATTTAATCGAACACTTAGAGCATATTCAATTGTGGTGATAAAGAAGCTATGTTATCAGTAAGTACGAAGATGCAATTTTCAAAAGAAAGAAAAAAAAAGACACTGCATGGATCTTCAAAACTGGTTTCAGTCAGCAAAGAAAAATGTTAGGTGAGAGAAACATTTTTTAAAATAGGAAATAATTACTATAATTACTATAATAGACATTAAAAAATTAATTAAAAGAAGAAATAATTAGATATTTTGTCCAAAATTTTTGGTAGAACTTGCTAATGTACACCAACTAAGATGAATATTAAATTATTAATAATCCCCCCCCCCCCCCACACACAATGTCGCCGCTAAATTCTCTATAACACATGTTTTGTTTGAAGTTTTAGTGAATAATAATAATAATAATAATAATAATAATAATAATAATAATAATAAATGTCAAACAAGTTTTTGGTTATATTTTTCGTTGCAAAATAATTTTAAAAAATAATTAAATAAACAAGAATAGATTCAACCAGACCTATTGTATATTTTCTTTTTTTATTTCATTCTGCATATTTGACCTAACCAAGAACGCCCATTAATCTCTTAGAAAATCAACAGAAAAGCGACACAAGCTTGTTGCTATGTAATGCTTGTATTTGTATATAATCAGAAAAAAAAAATTTAATAAGGACAGAAACACGCCATCTTAAATTCACATAGTTAAAGATTGAAAACCCTAATATGAACATAAATTGATGTTATGATAGTAGTTACAAAGTTTTTTGCTTAAATAAAATTAGATTTGATAAGAATCCAAATGATCGAATTAAGGTGACCATTGCTGACAAAATAAGTGAAAATGGAAAGTGGAACACTTGAACTGGACACCACAAAAGTTGAGATTGATGTTGTGGCTCCCAAGACTTGTATATGCTATTGCTCTCCACCTCGCGTATTGCATTTTTTCTCCCACATCGTGAATGTGATTTGAAGGTTTTGTTTGAATAATTTTTAATTAGTATTTATGGGAAATAAAAAGGTAAAATAAATCATCTCTTAAATGTTAAAATTAATTTTTATATTTTAATTTCTAATGGAAACTCTTATTTAATTTCTCAAAAAAAAATTGATTTATAAGAAAAAGTTTAATTTATGCTACTCAATCATGTCAATTGTTCCATTTGTCTAAATAGAAAGAAACTATGATTTGGTATGGTATCATTGGTGCGTTTTAAAGAATTTATTTACAGTGTATTTAATTTTATTTCATAAAGTAAGTATTTATATAATTATTTGAGCGAACTTATAAAAATAAGTTATGATAGGTTCATAAATTGCTTTCAATTTATTTTTAATAATAAATTCATGAGTATAACTTGTAAAAAATAGCTTACAATTTATATGAAAACTACTTAATCTTGTTTTCTCTTCTATTATAGAAACAACCTATATATACTTGTATGATAAGTATTTATTCAATAAATGCTTAGTTAAATGACCTCTATATTTCTAATAATAAAATCATCACATAAAATTATCATGAAAATGTGGAATAGAATTGGAGTATAACTTACATAATATTGATATTAATAGTGTTTTTTTAAAGCCAATGTTAGTTGATATTCTCATCGGTCGGTCAATCGGTCATAAATGTTACTAGTATACCAATTATATCCTTATTAATAATCATTAAATTGTTATCAGTGATGTGTAAACATTGAACTTTAAGAGTATGTATTATGCACATATATCAATAACAAATACAAATACTTAGAATATTTAATAACGGTAACTAATGAAAAATAAATTAAATACTTCGTAAAAATTCTGAAATGTCTCATAGAAGATAATTTATTCCTTCTAAATTATCAATATGTCTTATAATAAGGATAAGATGGAGTAGTTTGTTAGTAAGAGAATTCAAACTCACAATCTCTATGAGGGATTGGAATTTGATTAGCTTTGAAGAAAAAATTATTTAATCCAATCTTATCATTTAATGATTTAATTAAAACTTTTAATCTGATCTAATTGGATTCAATTTAAAGCAGTTTGGATTGAATCCATTTTTTATTTTAATCCTACTTTAAATTATTTTAGAAAATATTAAATAAAAGGTAAGATATATATAGATATAATAAAAATAATTTTAAATATCAAATATTTTATTTAGATGCTATTATGCAACTAATAATTGAATATTTATGTATCTTAACTCAAATAATTAGTAAAATATCTTTAATTAAATATATTTTTCATAAATAAATATAAGTTATATGATTATTTCATAAATATATAAGAAATAAAAATAGAAATTAGTGATATTATAAATTTACGAATAAAAATATATACCTATCTATAAGTTTGGTTTGGATAATATTCTAAAATCAAATTTAAAATCTGATATGATCTAATAAAAAAATTAATTTTTCAATTTTTTGATTCATTCGATTGTCGATTTTTTTTATTCACTGGATCAATATATGAACACTAATATTCATCTTATAATAACCAAGTCAACCTTATTTACTACTTACAAGAGAACTTAATTTCATAATTGAGATTATTTATAAAAAAAATTGTTCAATATTGTGCGCTAATTTATCAATTTATTTTCTCAAAATTGATATTTTGTCGAGAAGTTGAAATATCACTCATTAGTTGCCTGATTACTTCTCATTGTTTCCCTGAAGCAAATTGAATATCATCCTAATTTGATCTAAATTGTTATAAAAACTCTTAATTAGCTCTTTCTAATATTAAAAAAAATAAATGTTTATTTTAATAAATTATTGTTTTAATTGTCCACCAATAATGATTAAACCCAACATAGAATTATATTTCTTTCTCTGTTTTTAGTTGGATTCATGAATTTTGTCGACTTGACTAAATGCAATTGATAGGAGATGCATCGAATTTGGAGTAAATTGGTATCTACTTTCCAATGACTGAAGTGGTCAAGGTAGAGGCAAAAACGTGAAAAAATTGTACGAGAGTGTGATTGCGTTTCCTTGCTTATCAAAACTATAAAAGCTTATCTGACCCATTAATCGTCGCTTATGGAAATTGCCTTTCAAGTAATTATGTTCTTAAGGGAGTAAGATTTTCAATGAGGAAATAAATCAACCACGATTAACAATAATACCCAATTGTCTCTACAATTAGAAGCTAAATTTTTTTTTTTAAAATGCAAAATCGAATTTATTAATAAAGCATATTTGGCACACAAGGCATGTTCTAAAATATGCAGAGAAACAAATACAAAGGATAATATAAATACTGAAAAAGGAACCTCCACCCATGATAACCTCCAAAGCTCCAACCCGAAAACAGTATCAGGAAAACAAATATAAAGCAATATTCCCAAAACTGATGCTGCCACAAAACACAATTAGAAGCTAAACTATAGCTAGAATATTAGCTATGAAATATAGTTATTCAAATATCCAATCCTTGTTATGCAAGGAGGGTTTAGCCAACGAGTAAAACGTATCTCCCCAAAGGATAACATTTGGAATAAACTTCAATTGATCCTTTATTATTTGTAAATTGTAAGTCACAATCATTGAGGTTAACGTAGGTTCTTGTAATGTTATTTACGTGGACTCGAATTTATTAGTAACATTGCGATTTTTTTATTCCTCTTTCTTTGCTTTTTTGACATTATTGTAATGTAATTCTTAACCTTTAAGCCACTTCATTGATTTGAATGAGGAAAATGCATTTTTTTTTATGAATGAGTAAAATTATTTGAATAAGTTAAATTTGGACAAAAACTTCTGTATCGTGATATTTTAAAATTTAAGATGGAGTAAGAGAAATAGAGTTATCTCACGGATTTTAAATCGATATTTTTTAATTTCTTAATTTTTTTAAATCTTTTGGAGCAATTAATTTGTCGGAGAATTATTCGGATTTATTATGTAATCATTCGACCCTTTTGTTATGTTGGGCTTTTTCTTTTTCCTTTTTCATAATAAGGATATCACCTAATTAATAATTAAAGAATATTTTTTTTTTTAAATGTTAACTTATTTTTTAGAAAGAGTATTTTAGTACACTACATCTTGGATACTTTCTTTTTTAGGAAAAAAGGTTATAAATTCTAAATTGTTTTTCTAAAACACAAGTGGGTAACCTACTTGTTTTTTAGAAAGTATTTTAGCAAATTACAGCTTGGTTGCATTTTAACCAAAATATAAGTAGCCATACATTAACAAATCCTATTTTAAAAAATGTAAAAGTTATCAAAGTGAAATTTTACTCCACCCAATAAAGTTTTTTCTTCACTCATAACAAGTGTTTTTTATTTCAATGACTCATAACTACTTAACCAGTACTACTAATTCAACAAAAGAGACGACTAAAAACATTCATTCCCTAAAATAAAACCCATACGAATAGACTTCAAATGAGCATTGTAACTCACAATCATCAAGGCTAGTAACGATCTTGTAAATTAATTTATTAACTTTGCATAAATTATGAGTAACATGTGATTTTTCTTTTTACTCTTTTCAAATTCTTATCCTTTAAGCTACTTCACTCAGAAAAATGAGTCAACTTTAGCAAAAAAAAAAAACCTATCGCACTGAATTTATCACACTGATTTTAATTGATATTTGTTCATGGATATTTATTTATTGGATCAAATGCTTAGAGGATCATTGAAAGTATTTATTACGTAGCAGTGGTTTGTTTTGCAATTCATTGAGACAAACAGAACATGTCAAAAGTGATGATAGAGGTGCAATAAAATAAAGAATGAAGAAGATTCAAATCGCTTGCATTTCCAAGATGATAACAAAACAAAAACACCAATGCTTCACATGAGAAAGAGAAAAAATAAATAAAAATGTAATTAAAAGAAGATAAGGCAAAGGAAATAAGTAAGGAAGGGATCTAAGTGTCATTTCAGCTTTCGGCTAAGGGCGTCATCTAACACCATGCAATCTTAAAAGCATGTTGACCGTTGACCACTGGCCAAAGTGGACCCTACCACACCAGATCCATCCACCCGCGAACCTCGATCTCTTTCTTTTGTGACCCCACTAAGATGGGACACGTCATCAGCGTCAGCATCTGAACCCGGTTCAGTACATGAACCGGTTTAAAGGAGGGAGCTCTTAGTACAGACAGATTATGACAAAACGCAGGATCTATGGGGTTGCGTGGTTTGGCCTATCGTCCTCGTTTCCGTAACCACACAAGAAAACTTGTTACTTGAGCCCACATGCACTAATTTTTCTATTTTTTTTTTCAATTTCGGGTGAGTATTTTTCTTTTTTTGTGTGTTGTAAATTGGAAAATTGGAGAGAAATGAAAGGGAACAAATTAGTTGTAGTTATAGGGTAGCAGTATTAGGTGGGGTGGGTAAAGGGTATATTGTATTGGTATGCGTGGTGGAAAGTGGGTCAGTATTATTGATTGGTGGAGTGTGAAGGGTTGGAATCGGAACCATGACCGGGATAAATGTTGGGGGAGATGCATGGGCTAAGCAAAGTTGCTCCCTTACTCATAAATTGAATCACCTATGTTCACATTTACCCCCTCCGTTTTAAAATAAGACAAAAGCTAACCACAGAATCTCCTAAGAAAAATTTCATTTTCAGATTTTAATTTTTTTATCCCACAATAATATACTTTCAATATCTCTTTCATTTTTTATTTTAATAATATATCTTTTGAAATTTTTAATCATTTTTTATAAGTTCTATAAGAATTGAATATAAATCAATTTTGTGGAAATAGTAAAAAATAATTTTTTTAAAAATGAATGCAAATCTTAATAGTTCTTGATCTACATGTGAAAATCCAACATCCTATCCCAATAATGAATCTTAACAAAAACCAGATCTGATTACAAGATTCCTATTGGAGTTACCCTTTATAATATAAGTTAAAGAATTTAAAATAAATTTTTTTTATTGAAAAATAAAAAGTTATGTTGCTAATAATTTTTTTTACACTCACTTATATTTTATATAATAAATATTTTATCATTTCAATTCTTTAACCAATATCTTAATACTACTGATTAGCAAAACTCTTAAAACAAATATCGTCTTTGTTTTATATAAATTAAAAATAATAATAAAATAAATAAAAAAGACAAAAAATCAACTTAATTCAAGAATAACTTTTAAAGAGTTACTCTTCATTTTAGTTATTCATTTTTCTGAAATATAATAATTATAATCATTTTAAAAAAATAAATAATAAAGATAATGAAATAATTACTCTTGAAATAAGTGAATCTTTCCTTAAAAAAGAAATATAATAATTTTATAAATAAAAAATTGAATCACAAGAATTAGTTCCATCATTTTATTTAGATAATCTCAATAAAAGTTAATTTACTTTCTAAAATATCCTCTACATGAATTGCACGAGACAAAAGAAGAGACAATTAGTAAAAATATAAATCCAATTAAATGAAAGTTTTTTGAAATACTATTATTAAATTGGAGAGAGTTACTTGAATTTTGTTTATATTTTATTTTAGTATACATTAATTTTTTCTTATATTTCAGTCCGAATGAAATATTACATTAATAAGTTACACGATACTTATTAAAAATATAAGTAAAAAAATAATTAATATTACATTAAAATGTTAATCTGATACTTATTTTAGAGTAAATTTTATGAGATAAATATTTTACCTTTTTTTTTAAATGTCTTTAAATTTTACTACTAAGCACGCACGCAACTTAAATACGCTAATTTTATTGATAAATATGCATTGACATGATAGAGATTGTGGTGTGTGTGCGTCACAATTGCCAGAGAAGGAAATAGAAATTTAGCACGCACGCGGCACGCTAACTTCATGTTTTGTTTCTTTTGTGGCAATTGCGCGGGAAATTGATGCGCTTCATTTATTGCCTCTCTTTCGCCGCTTTTAGTATTCCATACCAACTCATATATCTCCCTCCCTCCACCTCAATATATTCTCCACACTAATCATATCGATCCCTTTATTTAAATATATTTGTCCGAATTTACGTATAAAAATTTAAACCAAGTGAGGAACTAATAACCTATGATAAGAATAATTTTATTAAAAATTTATTTCAGTTAATATTTTCTCTGTATCACTTTAATATCTTGTGTTTCAAAAAAATTAAAAAGAAGAAAAAATAAAGTTTCCTATGTGTTGTTTACTTTGTCTAACAAGACTCAAAATAGTTTATAGAAAATTCTAAAATTTACTAGTTAATATTTTTTGAAAGGTAAAATAAAACATAAGCATGCCTCTAAATATATTTTTAATTTATATTATTATATTTTTAGTTATGTGCATTTTGATACATTTTGGGGAAAAAATCATAGATTTATTTTTGTCCAAAAATTACACCTTACTATTTTTCCTCTTTCAAAGTAAATTCAAATGACTTTAGTTTGCTTTTAGCTTCTTAAAATTTATCTGATCAATTTTACTTTTTTCTAAATAATTTAAATGAGATATACAACAAATTGGTGCATAAAAAAGTGATATATTTTATATTTAATAAAATATTATATACTTCCTCTAGACATTATTATTAAACATAAGAAGTTATAGGAAATTGTTTTACATTACCTAAAATTATAGAAATCTATATAAAAATGACATTCAATAATCTTTTTTCTTTGGATTGAATTAGTATCACTTTTATCCTTACATGTCATTTATGTCTTACACATAATAGTGAATTCAAAAAAATTCTTAGTGGAATCAATAAATAATTTATAGTATTTTCACAAAAATAAAATATCATGATAAAAGGAATGCCAAATAATTAAGTGATGACTATTAGAGGAGTTAGAACATTAAAATTTTAAAGGATAAACTACTAAAAGTAAAATAATTTATTCTCTTTTTTATTTATTTATATTTTTTTACGTTCATTTTAAACAAAAAAAAAATCTTATCATGTCAATATATGTTTTTGGGGGCAATTTTTTTTATTACACATATACAAATAACATTTTTTTTCTGGTGGCCGAAAACAATTGCCCCCACATCCCAACACAGATCCGCTATACACAAAATGACTATTAATTTGAAAGTCACATTGTATATGTTCATTACACTTTTAATAAATTTACGTTTGATTTACTTTTCTCTGCAGTTTCTTTCCATTCTATACTTTTTTGTTTCTATACTGTTTTTCAATCTCCATTCCCGGTTACAATCTTATTTTTCAATCTCAATTTCTTATTACAATCTAAAATAAAATATTCTAAACTAAAATAATAAATATTATTATCGAAAATATGATTACTATTTTCATTAATATAATATCTAAACAATTTTTTAAATTAAAAATTATAATTGTTTGTTTAAAAAAAAGAACTGACAATAGAAATTTGGATTCTATATCTCATGATCAAAAATCTTATTTGTTAATAGAATCTAGGTGAAAACAGTTTTGTAGTTAGAAATTACCGAAAATACATATTACAATATTCACTATTGACACTTACATAAATAAGGGTGCAGCTAACACCTTCTGGACTAACCTCAGCCTCCAGAAAATCCGATTCCACTGAGAAAGAACTTCCTCCAAACCACATAATTTAGCCAGCACATGGTGGCCCAGCTAAGAGAGTTATAAAAATGAAAAATCATAGCAACGACCCAAATAATTAATATCTAAATATCCAAACTCAGCTCCACCTTGGGTTTACCAATTAAATTCCGACTAATGATATGTTTTCTATAATCCTATTTTGTTGATATTTTAATGTTATAGAACAAAAGTATTAAATGAAAATTAACTATATTTAATATTTAAAAATATATAAAAATTTATTTAATACTTTTAATTTAATAATTAAGAAAATTAAAAAAAGTATCATATAAGAATTCAAAACTAAACTCCATGAAATAATTTACATTAGAGTCCCAAGACATACCAGACAAGGGACATATTATCTGCGTGATACTTTCACGGCCTTCAATAATTCAATATTATCTTGTTTTTATAACGAATAATTCAATGTTATCACTTAGAAGTGGCCAGTAGTCATTAAATCAACTACCTGTATTTTAACTGAATCGTGTTAAACAAATTTAGAAATTAAAAAAAGACATGAGTTTATGTTATATATTTAATATACAATAAGTTCACGTTCAATTATGTAAAAAAAGTTCATGTTTAATTATGTAAAAAAAGTTAATGTTTAATTATTATTTTTAGTAGTTTTTCTTGAGAAAATATTTGATAGACACCCCCAAATACTATTCAACACCAAGAGACAAAAATATAGGTATGATAAGATTTCTAATGTAATAGGAGGAGAGAGATAAAGAAAAATAACATGTATTGATAGAGTGTTTAAAGTAAAAGATAATTCATGTATTTTTAATCTTTTTTGTTACTCAAAAATAACTTCCACGTGGTTAATGTTTATTAAAAAATAAATTTAAACTTTTAAGATAACATTTAATGTAATCCGTACAAGAGATCATCATTTCTAAATGTATATTCAATTTTCATGCACCTAGACTCATTTGGTTTTTCACGGTTGAACCGATGGGAATAGTTCTTTTTTTCCAGCTGAATTGGTGCAATTTAAAAAAAAATAAAGATTGACTTGTATACTTAATCACAAAGAAGTAATCTCAACTAGATTCACACTACTATCTAAGACCGAGAGAAAACATAAGTCAAAGAAATATCATTTAACAAAGAAAAAGTGGGGATGAGATATACAGAAAGTCATGGGGGCAAGAACCAAAACCCATGAAAGTTCCAGAAAATCTATAGTTAGGAAGACCTATCCTTTTTGTGTTGTATTCTACTGCCACAAAAGGGGAATGTAATCCCACTAATAGGAAGAAATAACTGTAATTAAGTGAGAGAGGCACGAGAATCCTCACAAGTATTGTCTTCTTTGTAAATGTGGTGAAAATTAAAAATAAACTAAGTTAAATAAAGATACAAATAGTAACAAGAGAATTAGACAAGTAATTTAAAACAATGCCTAATGTTCCTTCTAATTCTAGGATCAAGCATGACAACTATGTATAATTTGCTATATATACAGATATAGATATTAACAGTCCAGTAACTAATCTTTTTTTTGTGGTCATAGTCGATTTCTTTACAAAAACTCAAACATTATCCTTACTTTTCTTCACTTGTTAGTTTTTACAACTAATCTATAACTTTCTTCCTTCATTCATTAAGAATATACTATACGTAAGAAATGAAAATATGCTTCAATTGACCTGTTGTTTACGAATGAGACACAATCCTAAGATTCATATCCTATCATTTCACCACTATTTTACCTAATTTAGGTTTTTTTTTAATAATAAAATTGGATAAGATCAATGCCTTGACTAGTCCACTAAACGTGTTCTCACCGTGAATAGAGCATGAGTTTTGTCCCATTAATCTTTTTTTGTCTTCATTAGAAAAATAATAGTATCATACAATTAGAAAAAAAAAATGTTAATTTATGTTTGTCCTTATATTTTAAATTCTCATAGTTTAGACAAACACTATAATCCTAAAAACTGAGTTGAATGCATCTTTTTATTTGAGACAGTATTATTATATAACTTGTGTTTGAATTGGTGTTAGGGAAGAGAGGTAGGTACCTTGCTGACCTTTGCATAGAAAGAAGATAAAGGAGAAGGGTCAGAATTGAAGCCAAAAAATGAGGAAAAGTGTATGTGCAGGTTTTGACCATGCTCATTGCCCAGATCTCTTGCCAGAATTTGTTCCTCAAACTGTCTCATAACTTGCAATCCAATTTAAATATTCTCCTACTTTTGCTTTTCCACCCTCTCCATCAAGCTCAAGAACACCAAAGCCTTGCATCCAAATTCAAAAGGAGTACATTTCACAAGAAAAGAGAAAAGGCAAAAGAATTAATATATATGGTAATAATCCAAATAGAACTCGCTGTATTGGAATCAGAAAATGTGTTGCAAACTGTTGTTTACTATCAGAGTAAAGGACTGGTTTTCCCCATAGAGATGTTGGAGGAAATTCCAAACACCACCAAGTTGTTGTTTAGATTTTATTTTGAATTTGATTTTTAATTCTACGTACAACCAATTGTATAACAACTTGCACCATACCACTCCAAACTGAGCCCAGTCTACTCTTATTTTTACATTTTAAAATCATGTACGACAAATAAATTTGTTATAAAAATTGTTAATGCTATATATGTATTTTGTTTAGTTACAATGTGTTTTAGTTCCACATAAAATCAATATCCCAAAAGTACGTAAAAAGATGTATAAAATAAGAATTAGGAAGCTATATAGTACTGTTACTTCTACTTAGACGTGATAAATAGATACACAGTGCATGTCCGGTTCAGCGTTTTCAACCACAGATCCAAGTCTAATTGAAGCAAGTTTATAACTTTTTAGTTTTTATATGATTTTGACCTGAAAATTAAAAAAATATGCACGTTCTAAACTTGAATCCAAACGCAAGAATAATCTTTGATGTGATGCTTGTTGGATAATTTCTGTTTTTTAGTTGATAAGATATAAATCAAATAATATTTAATGACTTAGGCCTAACCCATTGTAAACCTAATTCATCCTATAAATAGATGAGTAAGGGTGGAGGCAAGACACAGAAATTTGAAAGCCTCAAGTAACAGTCTTGAGTGATATATTTGAGTAAGCCATCATACCTGCATATTTGAGAGCTTAGAGTGAAACACTATAAATGTTTGAGTGACCACCATTATTGGAGAGGTTGAGTGTATCACCACATTGGTGTGTTTTTGATTCATTATAACCGATTATTGTTATAGTGGATTTTGATACTAGACTAGGTCCCGTGAGTTTTTCTTTTCTCACATTGAGGAAGGTTTTCTCACGTAAAACAAATTCAGATTATCTCTCTCTCCCTTTTGATTTTATTTCCGCTCCCACAAATTGATTTGAGGATCCAAGATACCCAACAATGCTGAATCAAACACTCACTTTTGATTGCATCTTACCAGAACTTGATCCACGTTTGGGCTAAAGCAAAACAAGTTATGGCTTCTGTGCATTTCTTGATGATTAACCTGGAAAGGGTCACGAACTTGTGTCTAAACATAGTTAATGTGTTTGAGTGAGAGACAGATACAACTCTAAAAACAACAACATTCTCTTTATTAAATTATAAAAATGCATTTTAAGAAGTCCCATTCAATTTTTTTAATGTTACAGGAGATATATTGCTAATATACACTAATACACCTACAAAAAAAATTAGAAGATGGATCTTAGTATTCACCAATTTTTCTTAATATAAAAATATATATTACTCAATTCCTTAAAATAAAAATTAGATTAAAATTCAGGTAACTCTCCTTTCTTAATTAATCTTAATTCTCATCATCAATTTTTTATTACCATATTATTAATAAGAAAATTCACTTATTTTATCAATAATTAATCTCGATTGCAAATTGACTGATTTTATTAAGTAAATTTTTTTCTTTCTAATTATATTATTTTTCCTGTAAGATTTGAATTAAGTTTTATTTAAAGAAATCAAATTCAATACTCGACCCAACCATTTATTGGTTTCTCATAACCAATTTATGCATTCAAACTCAATGTCGGATACCCTTTTTCTTTATTGGTGAAATGTCGGATACCTTGACAAGAGTCAAGCTGTTGAATGTTAATTAATCGTATGGAGGAATTCTCTGCATTAGAACATTTTTTACTTAAATGAAATTTCTTGCATTGTAACTGAAAATAAAGATAGTGATAATGGGCCCTACCCGAGGACGACAGTTATATTATATCATGCCCGTGTTTTTCTTACCCTTGGAATTCGCATCCCCATTTTTTGTACAACTCCTCCCTTCTCTATTTTTTATGCCAATTATTCCTTTTATTCATTAAAACATAGTTTTGAAAATTATTTTTGTAACAACATATATCAATTATGAAAAGTAATTTTTGGAATTATATTTTAACAAAATACACATAATTCCTGATACTATTTTTCAAAACAACATATATCAATTCCTAAAATTATATATATTTTGTTAAAACATATTTCCTAAAATTACTTTATGAAACAACATATACCGATTCCGGAAGATAATTTCCAGAATTATGCTTTAACAAAATACACATAGTTTTGAAACTACTTTTCAAAATTAAAATATGTTGTTCTAGTAGTCATAAAAACGTGAAGTATAGAACTTCCCTTCCCTTAAGGAGCTGCAATAGTTGTCAATCGCTAATTGTTGGACAAATACTTATTTTGACGCTAAATACAGATAACCAATTTATGAATTTTACAATACACGAAACATGAGGAGATGCCTAATAGTGTGTCAGCAGCTTAGTCAAAAAATGAAGTATACACTTTATAATAGATGAAGTCATCCATGGGCATATGTTGAAACATAGTATCACATGAACAAAAATACACATTATCACAAAAAAATTGATGGAAAATATGACATTACAACAAGCTTTAAAAATTAATGAATAGGAATGATGACCGAGGTTCAAAATTATGCTTTTAAAAAATAATAAAGATAGGGTGCAAAATACGACTTAAAAAGTAACAAACATGATACTTATATGTTGTTTTGAAATGTAGTTTCTAGAATTGTGTATTTAGTTAAAACAATTTCATAAATTACTTTCTGAAATTGATGTATGTTGTTACATAAAGTAATTTCGAAAATTATGTTTTGGTAAATTCATAGAGAAGGGAGGGAGGAGTGTACTTATAAATATGGGATGTAAATAGCAAGTGCCCGTAAAGTTACTATTTAGACCTGATATTTTACTTATGCACCAACTTAATTTTTTATAACCAAACACCTCCTTATCCTTTTCACCATTTTGTTCTCCTAACTCTGCCTCATTGCATCCCCAATTCATATAATACCCCAAGTCTACGAAATTGTGTCTTTTAGCATTCTTTAAAGCATATTGAAATAAAATCTCTTTAGTATTCTTCAAAGTATATTAAAAAAGAGTTTTCTAGTATCGCAATGTCGACATCAAATGAATTGAGACCTGTATCAAAACTACAAGTCTTTGAACAACAATGGAGGATTGGGTTTTTCAAAAAGGCTAGTGAGGCCAATATAGTGATTCATTAGGGAGGCTATTGGCAACCACCTACAATGGTTTCCGTTGCAATTAGGAGGGAAGGATTGAGAGAAAACTATCTTACCATAGTTACATGTTTCAATGTTGGGGGTGAACATCGTAAGTGAACTCATGCAACACATGGTCTTGGCGACGTCGAAGGCGATGATGTGAATGGTCTCTAACAGGAATGGGTTGTTGTGGAAGAAGAGGTTTCTCATCTCAAAACTAACGGGCCATGTTTGGGGGCTGCATGCAACACACAAAACTTGAGTCAAGTGTAGTTTTTAGGGTAGTTTAGGAAAAAAATATAGGAAGAAGGTATATTTAGCACGTAAGAGATTGTAAATAGAAAAAGCCTTCAATAGTTTTAAACCTTTTAGGCCAATGATAAAGCTTGTGTTTTTGGATGTCATGCAATGATTTTCTCACTACCTAGCCTTTTTTTTTTCACACCCGCTATTCTCCTAGCACCCCACCTCCTCCTCAACCCCACCTCATCATCTTCAAATATCTTCTCACTTTCACGAGGAACATATAGGTCCAAAATCCATTGTCTAAATGTAGATTATTGCATTATAACTTCAATCTTTTTTTAATACTACATTTACCTATTCAGTTGAATGATATTACTTTTTGAAGATTTACGAGCTAATTATCGTTTTAGTAAATGGTTGTATAAATGTATTAAGTGTGATGCTGCTTAGTGTTATTAATATTTCTTAACAAAATTGGTCACAACTGACCTTGAATTTGTTTTTTAGTGGACAGACCTTTAGATTTTAAAAGTATCATCTTATGGTTATCAATTTATCGAAAGTATTTCATAAAAATACAAAATTGTACTCTTACAAATTGTGTCTCGTGCATCGCTCTCCATGCTTTATTTGTCTATATTTGTATTTTCTTTATTATTTTAGAGTTAGATTTAGTTCTAAATAACTATTATCATTGAAAAGTTATTTGTATACCATTGTGATTGTGGGTTTGTTTTTAAGAGAAGTTAAAGGATAAATTGGTAAAAAAAATTATACACGTTAAAAATGGATATCCCCTTCATTATCAGTCTACATTATTACATTATACAAAAAATATTACCTGATTTTTACTTTATTTAGATGTTTCGATAACAAATTGTAAAATTGTTTTTTTTCCTATCTGTTTTATGCTACATAAATATTCAAAACCATAAAACAAAACAAAATAAAATGATATTTTAATAATTAAACATTAATTTTTCCCCTAAAAACATTAAACATTAAATTAAATAGAAAAATACAAAACCAATATCTGTGCCCTTATTGTTTCGCTCCCTCACATTCACTCTCATATAAAAAGAAGGGAAAAAGAAAAGTTATTTTCTTTTTAGCTAAAAAGACTTTGAACGCTGTCCTCTTATGAAGTGGCGTATTTCATTATTCTCACATGCATATATCTTCGTATATTTTTAATATCAATCAAATAATTTAAATGCAATTGAATATCATAAATTAATTTTAAATATATATATATGTATTATTTTCAAAATTTATACATACTTGCATATGATATATTCTCTTATACTTTTAAATTAACATTTAATCCTTTTTTTCAATCTATCATTTTTAATATCTTTAATTTTACCTTTTAAAATTAAAATCTTTAGTTTTAACTTGAATTTCAATATTTTTAAAAGAAATGATCAATATTTAAAATAATTATATATCACAATATAAATTATTTATCATTAATTTAAAATATAATTTATAAATACGAATATATTTACTAATTACATATTTTAATCATAATCTAATGTATATAAATATTTTTTATTGTAAATTTTAGTCGTATAAAATAAACTATAAATATGGATTATTGTAAAAAATAAGACATGCATTTGGATATTTTTATTTAACTAAACAAAAATGAATATTTTTTTCATATACACAAATAGTTGAAAGGAACTCTCTGAAAAAAAAGAATTTCCAATAAAAAAAAGATAGAATCTAAATTCTAATTTAAAAATAAAAATGAATTAAAAAATTCGACATTCAGACCGTGGAGTACACTAAAAAAGATACTAGTAATTAGTATTAGTATAAAAAAGGCACTCCATCCTTATACTTGAAAATTATTAACATATATAATTGGGTGTAATTTATTTTAAAAGATGTAACTGTTATTGTAAGTTAAAATAAAATATTACAGTGATTTATAATAGTTAAGGGTAATAACTTTTAGAAGATAGATGACACAAACACAATTATTCCTTTGTAATAATTATAGATTTATAACCGTCAGATAAATATTTTGTCAAAAACATCTTAAATTTTTCTTTCGGGCACGCTTTCTCAGGAGTCAAATTCAAACTTGTAAGTTGTAACTGTCACGGGCTCATCATCATCCAGATAGGAGTTGGGCTTACTAGGCCCAACGGATCCATTCATCAGATAGGCCCAGCAAAAACAACACGCAGAGGAATCCTTACGGTCCAAATCCGAATTCTTTTAAGAGACCCTTTCGCAATCCCAATTTTATCAGAGCGTAGATACACAGCATTTGTCGGCGGTGACGAAAGGGGAGAAGAAGCGTTCGTTCGGAGAGTTCGAAGATGTCGGGTGTAACCAACAACAACGAGGAAGATAAGAAGCCAACCGAACAGGGAGCACACATCAACCTTAAGGTTAAGGGGCAGGTTTGTTCGTTCTCTCTTTTGTTTCGTTTAATTTCTAGGGTTTGATCTTTTGTTAGATCGTGTTACTTGAGTGCCCTTGATATTTTTTTTTTACCTCTGCAAATTATTGTTTAAGTTTGACAACGGTTTGTGGGGTTTATTATGAGCGTGCATCAAAGCTTTTTTTTTTTTGTAGTTATTTTTTAAAAAAATTAGGGTTTGATTGTGGGGTGGCTTTGATTAGGGTTTATTTTTGGTTTGGATTCCTGGGGTTGGGTAAAAATTGAAACTTGATGGTTTCGCTTTGAAAAATTATGGATTTGTTTTCACTTTACGGTTTTTCTTTCTTTCTCTTGCAAATCTGTTTTTGATTGTTTAATTGATTAAGGTTTTTGTGCGGTGATTTAATTTTGTATGTGTTTGTCTTTGTTGCGTGTCCCTGATGAAATTCCTGCTATGGTGATTTTGTTTTTGATCATGATGATGGAGTTTGATGATGTTATCTACTGGAGTAAATTGAGTGAATTTTGTATTAGGGTTTGACTTTGTTCCATTTTCCTGATGAAATTCCTGCTCCGGAATTTGGTGACGATTTCCTCTAAACTTGTATGTGTTAATTGTTTACTTGTTTTTTTTTTTAAATTTGTTGTGCTTATATTTTGTTCTGTTGTGATTGAATTTGTTGTAATTTTTTGTGTTACATTGATTAACTTGTTTGTGGATGGATGAGTTGATTCCGGGTAAGTTCAAAAGGCTTAGTTAGTGTCTTTTCCCGAGTAGTTTCTGTTATTTCCAGTAGTTTGAAATTTTGAATACCTGTGTGTTGCATGGGTTACTTGGTAAATTTATTGTACGTACTTTATATTATCTAAACATGTTTTATAGTTGCCATTTGCAATGCTTGGTTAGTGTTCATGTGCGTTGTACCAACTTGTTATAATTCCTCTATGCTAGCTTTTGAATGCAGGTTTTATGGAATGAGACAAGCTTTCGTTTAAGCTTTTGTAAATTGAAAGGATGTGTATGCTTATTTCAATTAATACTAAATTGGTTCTGCCCATGGATCAATTTTTATGGTAGAGGATGCAAAAATCCAACTCAAATTATGCAAATGATTACCTTCTCCTATGTTTACTTTGTCTGTTTCTACAGTATTGGTATGCATTTATATGGATGATCAATTTGTTATTGTTCAAAGAATATACTTTTCTTTCTGATTGAACTGAAAGTGTTAGTGACTGATCAAAATTTACTCTAAATTTTGAATTTTAACAGTTTGCCATTTTAATAGGCTTATGATGTTATAAACTGAACATGAATTTAACACGAGTAATGTGCTAATTTGTGATGTGGATGTTGTAGGATGGGAATGAAGTGTTTTTCAGGATCAAGAGAAGCACTCAACTGAAGAAGCTTATGAATGCTTACTGTGACCGGCAGTCGGTGGATTTCAACTCGATTGCTTTTCTGTTTGATGGACGCCGCCTTCGAGCTGAGCAGACTCCAGATGAGGTCTGTGTTTTCTTCCTCTGTTAATGAATTCCTTTTCAACTTCCCATATATTCATATTTTTGTTTTGATGAAGTGAATTTCTTTTTGTTGCAGTTGGAAATGGAGGATGGGGACGAGATTGATGCTATGCTTCACCAGACAGGAGGTTATGTTGTCTGAAGGATGTGATTCACCCTTGCCTTTGCATTATAAGTAGAGAATTAGTTAACATAGAAGCTAGGTATGGCATAAGATACATATTTTATTATCTGCTATTATATACAGAGCTTTTGCCGGCGGATTTCGGAGGCATTGTGCTTCCTCTGTCAATATGATTATGAATGGATTGTTATATTTCTGCTTCATCTGTCAATATGATTATGAATGGATTGTTATATTTCTGCTTCATCTGTCTTAAACTGCCACCCTGAGTGTGATATAATCTCAACTCTTGAAGCGTGTATTGGATGTTTAGTTCATGTCCTCAAGTCTTAAAATGAAGTATACTTTCGATAGACCATTACATGTGAATGGACATGCGATTTTTAATTTCCATGGTTACAAATTAACTTGTATTCTTCTAATATCCATGGAAGGTTAATTTTATATAATTGTTTAAGTAAATCAATTGTTTAAATGAGTTTATTCCAAAATCAATTTTGATATTCTCAAAAACATTGTCAAACAAAGTAAGTTCTTCCAAATTTGATTTTATACTTCCTCGTTAAGTTGTAAAGTAGCTAAACATGCTGCCCCCTTAATTTGTAGGCTTCCGTGTTGATTTAGTAATTTTTTTTATTCAATTTGGAAATAGTCAAAAGTTCATTTTCGATTATATAATATACTAGGGCCAATTCTACGGTGGACCAACACTTGATAAGTGGGCCATAATGAATAATAATTCTTAACCATTAGGTTAATCTTGTTACTATAGATTTGTTCACACCAACTTCCTTGACCACCTTTGTCGCAACTCCCCCGACTACCTTCGCTGCCCGTTTGGTGTCCGTATTTTTTCATCCTCACCTCCACCTTGTCTCTCTTCTCTGACCATCACTTATGTTTTTTTCCTACCTTGACTTCTACCATGAGGGGTCGATGTGTGGATCACTTCGATACCAATGCCCCCAAAATCTTGTATTTATATTCTTTTAGAGGTTTAGGTGTTTTCATCACAAGAGGAGCATGGAGAGAAATTTGAAGTTGTGAATGTCAAGTTGTACCCGATCTCCTGATGATAGATCAGTCTCGTAATTGATTCTTTGATTGTTATTGATTCTTCTTTAAAGGATGCATGAAGTTTGTCCCGAGATTGAATCTTGTTTAGTGAAGCTTGTTTAGTGAAACGAGTAAAAGTATTTTACTTATTCCTTAGAAGATTGGATTCGAGTTTCAAACTTAAAGATTCATACATGAACGCTGGAACCCATCGGCGCCTTGCCCAGAATTGTTTCCCATTGTTATGGTTGTTGCTCGTGTTCTTAATCCATGATCCAGATTCATACCTAGATCTGTTTGTTAGTGATAGAGACACACATCAAAGAGAAGCAGAGATGGATAACCGATGATGAAAGGGGAAATGCAGTGGCGTCGTCGTCTCATTCCTCTTGACAAACTTGGCATTTGCATTGGGTTGTACCCGTGAGAGGTGATGTAGGAGGGACTGTTAGAGAATTGGAGGGAGAGGTGGTAGTTGTTGTCGCGGTGAAAGAGTCTTCATGGAGAATAGAGAGGAGGTGGGAGGGGTTCAAAGTGGGGGTCATGGGTTTTGAAAGGCCTCTAGCGACAAAGAATGATGATTGAAGAAATTTGTTGGGAGGAGGTTGAAAGATTCTGTGTAAACTGAAACATGATAAAATATCAATCTAATGGTTGACAATTATTGTCCATAATGGTTCACCGAAACAATGACTATATACTAATGTTGTTCAAGGTAAAGAGTTAATGTGTACATTTATTTTGGAAGTAGCAAAGACCAAATTAGTGAGTGCTCTCTCCTTGACCTTGGAATCGTTAATTATTGGGAGGTGTTTTCAATTTGGTCCTTGATAGGAGTAATGCTTTTAATGGAAACAGATCAAGTGCTAAACTGTTGGGTATTACACTTGTCCCGTTTAGCAGTTCAAGATTTATTTTGGAAAAATGTTATTGGTCTCACATTGGAGTTGGGATTCACTTAAACAATTTGCTTTCCCCAAATCAAGAAGATGAATTCCTTTTGGATAAAGATCATAGTGCCTATTCTGCCATTCATAAACTACAAATACAAAGCAACAAACATGTGGCCTTTTCTTCATACACAGCACTCCCTTGTCACTTAAAGTTTTCATGTAATTCTCAAAATGTTCCGAATTGTTTATTCTTGATCACGTATTCCATAATTATTTTTAAATACAGTATATTACAGAATAAGCATTCTGAAAGTAAGTGTTAGGGAAGAGTTACTCCTATCCGGTTATATATAAAAAAAAAGAAACACCTATCCGTAAGGTTTTTCGAATTACTTATTCCGTAATTATTTTGAATGTATTCCAAATTATGTGTTCTGAAACACGAGAAAAAATGCTTTTTGGAATTAACATTCTAGAATTGTCTTTTGAAATGTAATTTTTTAGTATCAGAATATCCTTTTTGAGCATTTCAGTATTTATTTTGAATGTTTTTCAGAGTTATAATTCCGGATAAGGCGCAAATTAAACAAGGCTTCCGTAATAGGCATTCCGCAATCCCACAAAATTGTCATCATGTTAATTGTAGATGCAAGGTGATAACAAGGCATATAGAAAAAAGAGGTATTGTTTATCGAAATTGCAGGAGCGGGATTCCAAAATCTTAAGGTTAGTTTAGGAATTTTAAAAATATTAAAAGAAAGAGGAGGTACTGGACGAGCTTTGAAGTGTAGTTTTAAAAATTGACCTAATAATTGATCCGATCATGACAGTGAATAATTAGGTCAATAGTCGAATTGATAGATCACTAATTGATCCGTATGACCTTGTTTACAATAAAAACATATAAATTTTTTATATATGTCTTAAAATATTTAAAATAACATCACAAATTAATATAATTTCATAACATAGATAATTAGATAATAAAATGTTAAAAAATATTATTATCTAAGTTCAAACAAACATCAATAAATAACTAAACAAGTTCAAGTTCAACTTATATTTCTACTGCCCAATATCTAATATAATATCTAGTGTCCAATATTTTGGTGTTGGGACAAGTTCTCCGATTAGCACACATTTTTCCAATACAACTTCTAGTTCAACAATAATAATTATCCTGCTCACAACGAATTAGACAAACCAAAACATCAACTAACCCTTGATATGAAAATAAATTAAGCTTATAATCAAAAGCAAAATTGATCCCATTGAGCAAAACAACACTCAACTAGTTCACAATAATAAAAACTAACAAAAGCACAATAGAATACCTTTCTCCTTTTATGAAACCCTACAACCATCATAAAAATAGTCATCCATGTTCCAAAAATCTTTCTCCTAACACATTGAAATTCACAAGTCTTAAAAAGCACAAGTTAAAAAAATGATTATAACCAGAAATAAAAGGATAAGTGACCCAATTTAGGTTGATGGATCATTGGTTTGACTACAAATCCGATCGAATCGCTCCAAATCAAAAGCACATCCAATCAAACGTAAAACCCAACTCGATCCAATCACTGAGTTGCAGTTTGACCGGCCAGATCAATCGAGTTGGTCTGAGTCTTAAAACTTTGCTTTGAAGGGTGAAGGAAGAAAGACACTAAGCCCTGTCACAAATTAAAAATACATAGAATGTGCTATTGCACTTCATTTTTGGGCCTATACATGACTTTATTCCTTTTTCCATTTTGTTTTATTGTGAACTTCAACTTTATATTTAAGACGCTTAAACATGTTTTTAATCTTTTAAAGTTTAGTCTTTTTTTTTTAATTCTTCAAATTTAAAGTAATTTTTTGGTCCTTGAAATCTGTAAAATATATTTTTTAATCTTTTTGCATAGCATGAGCCAAATATAGAACAAGACATTCACAATTTGCGATAATTTTCGGCAATCAAAATTTGATTTTTTATGTTACATTTTAAAGTACAATTTTTATGATTAAAAATATCATAATCAAGTCATAAAAAAATTAAAAATTCATTAATCACTTAAAAAACTGTTCCAATTTTTTTATTGACTTGATTTTGAGAAGAAATAGCAACTTCAAATTTAAAAGATTAAAAGAAGATACTCACATTTAAAGCACTAAAAATAAATTTAAGATTACATTTCACTAAAATGGTTCATCATCAAGCACATCAAAACATTTGATGAAAGCAACAATTAAGATGCGCGAAGAAGTGTGGCATATGCGAGGAGAAATAATATAGGTGAAACACGACTTTGTTTTAATATATTTAGTTTTTTTTAAATCTCGAATATCTCTTGGTTTTGCAAAAAAGGAACAAAGAAAATTCTATAGTAACATCCGTACAAAAATATAGGAAAAAAAATTAATATTATTTTTTTAATAAAAAATTATAAATTTACGACTGTTTTGAAACTATTTACAAATATGAAACTGTCAAATACGTCCAAATTAGGCGTGTTCAGTCACGTCCAAATTAGGCGTGTTCAGTCACGTCCAATTTGGGTGTGCTACCCCCTATGTCATACCCAAATTAGGTGTGTTACCCCCTATTGTGACACTATCATGCATGTATATAAACTTCAAACAGTCATAACTTTTGATATGACTTTTGATAAAAATATCTGATTGAAGCGTACGATGTGTCAAAACATTTGAAATTCAGATGGGAAACCCGTACAAATTTTATTAAAAAAATATTATATTAATTTTTTTGTCCAAAACTATACCAGTGAACTTTATTAATAGAGTTCTAATAACATATTCTTTTTAACATATACTTTATAATAGGTTAAAATTTATTGAAGAATACAAAAACTAAGAAAAAATCAATAAAGTCAGATAAAAAAATTTGATTTTAAATAATTTTTAATCAATAATAAAAAATGTATCATAAAAAATTATATTGTTAGCATTTCTCATTATAAACTCTTTATCATAAGTCCATGCACTCCTCCTTTTGTAGATTTTTGTTGGGAATTACTATATGTGGCTCAATACACAAGTAAATCTCTACATGTAACTTTAATTAGTAATTCTTTAAGATTGATTATTTTTCCACTTTGACTTAAGGGATATTAAAACGGATCTGACAATTGACTTGTGTAGTCTATCCAAACCAGTGTTATTAAAAATCGGTTCGGACCGGCCGGTTAGATCGGGAATCAGAGCATCAACCGAGTCGAGTTGGCTAACGAACTGGCCATGCAGTTGCCCTGGTTTGGCCTGGAGAAAATCGGACGGTTTTGGTAAGAACCGGAAATCTGGCCGGATTTTAAGACCCAGACCAGGTTGGTGAAGAAGAAAAGAACAAACTGCAGACGCGTAAAACAACGTCGTTTTGGTGTCATAGGAAAAAAAAACTTTAGACAAGAGAGACAAATCGCAAAAGCTTCAGCTTTTCTTCATTCGTTCAAGCCTTACTGCTTAGCTCAGGTACTCACGCTCACTGCATCAGGGCAAGCCGGCATCATCGCAGCTTGGGGCGTAATCGCCTTCGTCTCGCACGCAACAGACGCAAGGTTTCATCGTGGTTTGACGCCATTTTCGTCTTTAGGCACGACGAGGGGCCAAGGGGTAGGGGGGAGGGGGGAGGGGCGAGGGGAGCGACACGGCCAGGGGGCGTGGCACGACAGGGCAAGGTGAGGCCGTGAGGGGAGCGGCGCAGAAGCACAAAGGAGAAGAAAGAAAACGGCACAGGCTAAGTGAGAGTATATATAGTATTGGATATTAGGTTTTTGATTTGGGCCTCCAGATTTGCTTCCTGCACCTCTTTTTTTGTTTTCTATATTCCTTTTAGCTCATTTTTTTAATTAAAAATTGGGCTTGTTGTTTTATTTAAATAGTTGCTATTTGCATGTTCTTTTATTATCAATACACTTTACTTGTATTATCAATTGTTATTTTGAATTTTTGAGTATATTTTGATTAATCAAATAATGTTAGTTATATACTTATATATAATAAATACATATATAATTTTAAACTTTTAATATATGTCAGTTTAATTACTGATCCACCGGTTGGACCACTAAATCACTGACCCACTACCTTGACCGATTCAATGATCGAACCGATTTTCACAACATTAATCCAAACAAGTTCAGTGTTGGGTTGAAAAATTCAGTTTTTCAACCCACCAACCCGATAGGTAAACAGGAATGAATCCAAGAATGTATCAAACGAGGGATCATAATTTTTTTCACAATTAATTTAAATATTTAATATTTTAATAAATAACTATTTAATAAATAATGTATTTTATAAAAATATTTATTAATAATTTTATGTGTAGAACTAGAAATAAGATATACTATAAGAAAATTACACAAATATAAACTCAAAAACTCAATACCCTATTTTTCTTATTATTTTTTCTCTATAATTTTTTTTCTTCATTTTTTGTATTTTTTTCATACATATATATGAAGAGTCTGGGGGAGTCCCACGCTTGCTCCCCTAAATCCGTCCCTGCACGTAAAATGACAAGTTGGGTTAAGTTGACCCCTTTTTTTCTTGAATGAAATGAAAATTCAGTCTTTAAAATAAATGAGTAATTTATTTACCTTGATTAACTTTTTTTTTTTTAAATTATGAAGCCCCTTGAAGGTAATATTTGTAGAAAATAGAATTTAAAACATTATCATCATCTCTTAAGCATTAACTATTAAGTGGATTTCTTGATTTACTAGTTCTATAATATTTGTTTTATTTTTTAATTATTTGATCATAAAATTTAGAGAAAAAAATGATTATAATATTTTTATTATGAATTGGGTTGAGATTTTCAACTTAATGTGAAAATGGGTTAAACCTAACTTAATCCATTTTTTGGTGGGTTGAAATAGGTTGGATTGATCTATTTTTGGCTAGAGTGTACTTTTAAGTTTTTGTTTGATTAATTATTTTGATTGTTACATTCAGGTCCTTATGTTGATTTTCTCCTCTTCTTAAAGCTCATAAATTCTCTTTTTCTTATCCAAATTTCTATAAATTAATTATTTAAATATTTAAAAGATTCTTTCAGCTTCAAATTCACCAATAAAAATCTCATATTTTGTCCAAAATGAGAAAACTTATTTATTTTTCTCTCGTAAAACTTTAATCTCACATATTAAAATTCTTAAAAATTTATCAAATTTATAACTTTGAACTTTTACAACTACTAGTTTTCTTATCCCGCGATGGCGGGGACTTTTTTTACTTTTTTTTATCTTTCTACTTTAAATATAAAAAAATTGACATGATAAAAGTGAAATTATTTTAAAAGTAAAAATACTTTAATTTACAATAAAATTACACATATTAAAATAAATGATCATATAATGTAAATTTTCTCAATTTTAAATTTGGTTAATAATATTTAGATTTAAGTCAATAAGATTTTATTGAGTGAATTCTTTGTTTAAGAATACTTTTAACTTTCCAATTTAATTCAAAGTATTTGATCATAATAAATTTTTGTGTTTAATTATTGTATAAAATTGATAAAATAATAATAGTAATGATTCAAATTGAGTTTAATTTATAATGATTATCATTATAATTTTTTTTACATAGACATGCAATAATATTTTATTATTTCATCACATAATCTTATTCATTAATAAGACGTGAAAGTAAAATAAATTTGTATTGAATATATGCATAAAAATATTTTACAGTAATAATGTATATAAAATAAACACTTCAAACTTAACCATCAATATTTACCACAAAAGAGAAATATTACTAAAAAAATTATTTAAATTAAATATACTTTCTTTCTCTTGTATTCTTCAATTTTTTTAAAAAAAATAGGATTGTATGCAAAAAAAGTATTTAGACAATACAAATTCTTTTAATTTAAAATGTATTTTAAAATATTTAGAAAATATATTGCTAACATCTAACAAAATTAAGCATATAAAAAATTAATGAAAAATTCAAATTTAATTAATAGTTTAATACACAACACTTATAGAATGTACCTTATTAAGGTTGTACAATCAATGTGCATAATATATTAACTATATTCTTTATTATCTTAATATAATTTCTTTTTTGAAAAAATGGTTGAAAACTTAATTTTTTTATGCAATTCACAATGTTCTTCCATTGTGAATTTTGAAATGGTCATATTTTTCCTTTATAGATCATTATTTCTCTCTTCTTTCTTTTTCATTACTGATACAAATGCTGATGTTGTTAAGTGTTAACTATAGCAATAGGTAATCAATATTATATGAATCACATGCATTTGAATATAGATGATATGTCAACTATTACGTCACGTCCATAAAAAAAGGGACAATGAACGAATCACTCCATTGAGGGAACAGTAAAAACTAAAAAGTTAAGACTTAATATGTGGCAAAAAACCAAAATAACATTTTTTTAATAAATATTAACTAATTTGGGACTGTTTGGAAACTATTTACCAATATGAGACTATCAAACACGCCTAATTTGGGTGTGACTCATTCTGTCTCTAATTTTGCCGCTAACACTTTTTGCGACAGAATATTCTGTCGCAAAAAGTGTTAGCGAAATTAGAGACCGAAATAGGCGTGTTTTAATTTTTGGCAAAAATACCATAGTAGTTTCTAATTCGATCGCTAACACTTTTGCGACAAAATATTCTGTCGCAAAAAGTATTAGCGACCAAATTAGTGACAGAATGAGTCACGCCCAAATTAGACGTGTTTGACAGTCTCATATTGGTAAATAGTTTCCAAACAGTCCCAAATTGGTAAATATTTATTAAATAAAGTATTATTTTGTTTTTTTTCCCTTTTAACTTATAAATACTTAATTTTTAGTTTGATCTCTGTTAAATTTTTGTTTTATTTTGTGTTCTTAATAAAATAATATTTTTTATTCTTAATATTTTATTTTAATTCTTAATAAATGAGTGAATTTTGCATTTACTTTCTAATAAATTAGCTAATTTTTTAGTTCTGGCTAATAATAAATTAAAAAAAACTTATAAGAAACAAACCCAAAATTCTTTAATTTATCCAAGACTAAAAATAAATGTCAAAAATAAAATATAAAATTATTATTTATTAAAATCTCAACACAAAATATAAATTTATTTAAAAACAAATACAAATATTGGGAATAAAAAACATCTTTAAACCAAAAGCTAAATTCCTAAACCCATAACAAGTTGACACCCTGTCAAAGAAAGATTTTAAATTTATATAAAATAGATATATACTCCATCCATTTCTTTTTAAGTATTGGATTTTTGAATTTTTATTTATTTATTCATTATTTGTAAAATTTAAGATCACATTAATTATTCTTTTACTTATTTTTTAATAATTATTTATTTTGCACGTGCATTTAGCGCGGAGTGAGAAAAAATGATAAAAAAGAAAATCTCATGACTAATTTATTAGAATAAAAAAATTATTATCTTTTTTACTTTCTAAAAAAATCTTAAACAACACATAAAAAGAAACCAAAGTGATAGTAAATTTGCTGTGTTAACTCCGTCCTGAACCCTCAATATTGATCATAATAGATGAAAAAAAACAATTATACCTTTCATTTTTATTCAGCGGCTCCATGCTTCTGATTTGAGATTTTCTTGTCGATTAATGATATCTTAACATCTTTATACTTCAAACACTTTATTAATATCTATTTTTTCATCTCTTTCTATCACTTCATCTCCTGTTTATTTTTTTTTTCTTTCTCTCACTAGATATCAAATAAGTATTATTTGACTTCCACCAATTATTTTTGTTTCTTACTGCAAAGTTAAATGTTGTTTTTTTGTTGAAACAAAATTTTGGTAAATTGAATTTGAGGGATTCAGAAGGATCGATTAGCAGACTTCAAAGCTTTAAAAATACTTAAAAATTGCCCACCATAATTATTATATAACCGGGTTCAAATTCACATCCATTGAAAAAATGAGTCTATTTCTTACCAAATAAACTAAAGTTATGATGTGTACTCCTGTGATCCAGAAACAAGATGCTGTTACAGTTTTATGTTGGGGGAAGCATACTTATTGCTTAAAGAGACTAATGAAATATGCCATAGATATACCAAAAAAAAACTCTATTGAGTTAGTGGTTCATATCGAGTGCTAGTTTCTTTGATTGAATTTGCCCATAAGTATTAGATATGTGGTCCATCTGAGTATAACACACGGGCCTAGTGGAAACATGGATAATTGATTCGATAAGGACAACTAGATAATAGTAGTTGATATCCCTAACTCTTATAATATGAGGCTGCCACAGGTAGAATATATGTCCATTGTGATAATTGATTGTTTTGCCTGCCATTGATATCATTCTCGATGAAAATATAACTATTAATTTGAAATTTCTAAACGTTATCTCAGCAAATGGATAAAGGTTTTACAGTTATTACTATATTTGGATAGAGTTTAATTATAATATATAGTAAAAAATATTTTTTACATGATCATAATTATATATTAGTATATATGATAAGTTTATTAATTTCTATAATAACTAATTAAAAATTATTTTAAAAAAGTTATTTAAATTTTATACTTCAAATAATTTCTAATAAGTTGTCCATATAATTAAAATCTTTTCACCAACAAATTATTAAAATTAAACTCATTTTTATATGAATTTAATGCTTGTGCATTTACAATGTAAATTAATTTTACATTATTATTCAATCATAAATCATCGATTTAATTATTTTAAAAATCAATAAGTTTATCATCATATATTTTTACATTTTTTAAATTGTGTTTTCTCGTTTTATATTTACTTTTATTTATGTTGATATATATTCAGTGTGTTCAAATTTGTTTGGTAAAAAAAAACTATGTTCATATTTGTGTAGCAAGGATAATTTAAAGGAAAATATCTAGTTCCAACCTAACCTATAGCCCTTAGTCTTCATCAATTGTTGGTGTGTATTACTTTTTCTCGATAAGAAAATATCCTGGCCTCTATATAAAATTAAAAAATGGATAAAAACATTTCTAGTTCTGATAATGATAGCTTGTACTTTTCTTAGCAACGGCTAACAGTTGATTGCTGTGAAATTGCCCGAGTTGATCATTATCTCTTATCTTCTCTTAACCTTACATGGGTATCCAGGTAAGCTTTACTTGTCTTCAATTTTAGATCTTTATTTTCTTTTGAAAAAACTCTTGATCGTAATTGATGCTTTCTTATCGTTTATTGATGTTCAAGTTTTAAGGTTATAGTCACAAGTCACAACTGGGACATGTACATTGGATTGAATTGACTCCACAATTTAAATGGATGCGATTAAATTGATACAAATCATAATTCAATTTAATATTATCCTTAGTCACAACATAATTTGATTCGATTCAACTAAGGTGTTTGGTTGAATTGAGTTGATGGTTTATTTGTTAAACCATGGTCCAAACGATAATTAATAATAATTTCATAATTTTAATATTATATAATATTTTAAGTAATAAAATAATATAATTAATATATAAAAAATTCAAATTATTTTATATGACTAATTAAATTATATATTTTGTAAAAAAAATATTTACAAAATAATTTATACTGTTATAGTTAAATATATGTTTTTTTGATTTATCTTTAAAAGATTATAGATTAAAATAACATTTTTTTACAAACCCTGTTTAGAAATTTTTTTCAAAATGACTTTACTAGTTTTACACTAGTTCAATTAATTCCTTATTAATTCTTAAATGAGCCAAGTTTTTGAAGTTAATGAACTAATAACAAGACTAGTTCTTCGTCAAACTTATCAAACTAGCTAACTCAAATCCATTTTTTAAAACAATGATGAAAACTCAATCTTTTTTTTGCCGAGTGAAAACTCAACTATTTACTCTCCAATATTTGTGTGCTTCCTACAAAAGTAATTTAGAAAAATAAGTCATAGGATTCTAACAAAATAGATACTTTATTACACTTTTGGATTTCTATTTCTATTTTTATTTTCTCGTTATTTTATATAGAAGAACCTCTACTTTAGGGATACAAATCTTAGAGAATAATATCAAAATAGATACTATATTACACTTTTGTGTTTCTATTTCTATTTTTTCGTTATTTATTATAGAAGAACCTCTACTTTAGAGAAGACAAAAACATCTGATTCAACAAATATTTGTAGAAAAACTTGTTAATTATATATAGACTAAAAATAAATATTAGTAAGGACAGGATGGATTATTTAACCAAAGACTAGAGTTTGATATCTAACTTAAACATAGAATTGTGATTAAAAGTACTATTTTACCCTAAAAACTAAAAAGGGCTAACTTGATAGAAAAACAATTAGTTAATGCCAAAGAAAATATCTAGTTACCTCTTACTTTGTTACTTACACACACAAAAAAACTCGTTTATTAATAGGTCAGGGATGGATAATAAAGTATTGTATTTAAGGATATTTTCACTTTGAAATTATTTAAATACTCTTAATTATATATAAATAAATTGTTCTGATTTATAATTTTAATATAAAAGAATAATTCAAAATAATTCATTTTTAATATCAATATATGTTATAAAATTATTTTAGTATTTCTTTGATCTAGATCATATGCATCCTTCATTGGAAGTAATCATGTTCGAGTTGAATAAGACCATTAAATGATAAAGCTCTCTTCCTCCAAATATTTAATAAAGTTGCATATTCAAGACTTAAATTTGAAATTTCTAAAACTATTTTTTAATATAAATATATGATCAAAAATATTTTTTTATTGAAAACTTATATTTTAAAAAATATATAAAAATATATATATATATATATATATATATATATATATATATATATATAAATACTTGCTTAACAATTATCCTGTAAGGACAAACAAATATGAATGTATTATATCTATCTCGCCGATTGCCATCTCTAACCAAACTTAAAATATATTAATGGGCTTTGGAAATGAACCTCACACAACTTATGTGATGTTGAGAAAAGAAAACATAAATAATAATATATTTTGTTTAAGACTTAAATATACTTTTTAGTTTCTATAAATATTTAAAAGTTTATTTTTAGTCTCTCTAAATAAAAAAATTACATTAACTATTTATTTTATAAAATGGTCCAAAATCTATTAAAGTAAATTTCAATAAATGTGTGATACAACTTAATATTTAATTTTTTTTTCCAAAATTTATATAATAATTTTTAGTTTCATAAATTTGAAACTAAACTTCAAAACTCAAGCTTGATAATATTTTTTTTAAAATTTAGTTATTAAATTAAAAAAATGTAATTATTAAAGATTTTCTATCAAATATATTTATTTTTTTCTCTAATTCTGGATAATTACTATTATTTTTTTATAAGTATTATTTGAAATAAGGATACCATGTCCATGAATTTTATTTATCAAAATGAGATTTTTTTTAAGTTTTTTCATATTGGATGTATACTCAAACCCAAAATTAGATTGAAGTTAACTATAAAAAAATATGAATAATAGTAATAAAAAAAAGAGAATAATTATTAGTATCTCTCAAATTAAAAGTAGACAAAAATAATGTATCAAATTAAAGTTAACAATTTATGTTTTTTGTTAAATGAGTTATCAATTTCTTATGTAGTGTACAAATAATAAGGGGGTGTATTGGATTAATATTTCAAAGGATTTAAAAAAAAATTATTTATAAAAAAGTCTTGCAACATCCAATCAAGAATTTTAAATAATATAAATAAGTTTTATAGTACTCAATTACTTTTAAGATTTTTTAAGGAATGTAACAAAAACCAATGATATTCAATTAGAATATTTTATAACTTATAAAAAAATTTGGTACTAAAAAATATACAAATTTTGATAGACTAATTTTTAAGAAAAATTTCGATGGATTTCATTAGATTTTTTAGTATAAAACATCTATCAAACAATTTTATCCATACCCTTGAGACTTTGCAAGACTTTTTTCTTTCGTTTTCTATTGATTATTGACTTTCTTTTCTTTCATCACATATACCCTATTTTTTCTTTAATATTCTTCAAGATGTGTATGCCATATATACTTTTTATTCTTTTGGAATAAAAAATGTCAAATATACTCTTTTCCTATACACTTTTTCTTTGTTTTCTAAATGAAATTAATATTTGTCTTATATACTAAAACTAATCATGCTTTCTTTATACTAATTATGTCCATTACCGGCTCCACCCAATGTTTTTGTAACTATTACTCTTAATTTTGTTATCCACATAACTCAATAACTCTCTTACCAATTTTTCACCCTTACTACTTCCTTCTAGTATATGCTTAGTATTATGTTCTATTTAAACATGTCATTAAATTTATCATGAAATATGTAATTAAAAAAAATAAAAAATCAATGTATAATTTTAAATTCATTATTCAAATCCAAAAATGAGAATTGGAAGATGCTATTGCAAAAAAATTAGTATAGGAGGATATAAAATTATAATCAATGTAGTTATTAAAAGATTAAAAAGTATACATTGGTTTTACTTTTTTAATCCAAACTTGATCATTTCTTATTATTATTTTCACAAACTCTGGTAATTTTGAACGTGTTTTAAAAAATTTATCGAATCCTTTCAAATATTATAAATCTATAAAATCCTTTCAAATCATTTAAATTCTTTGATATATATATTCATTAAGATTCAAATTATCATAAAAGTCTTATAAAAAATTTGATAAATCATAATATTCCTATATAATCTTTTAAATTCACAAAACTTTTTTTTGCTAAAATATTCTTTTTAAATTTTAATCCAATAAACCCTTCTTATGGTAATTATCTTATAACAATGGTCATGAAAGACTGGGTTCAAGTTCTGAATACACAAAGTGGTTATCTATAATCACAATTTCTTATGTAGTGTACTTAATTATAAATAACATTTAATTTCTCAAATCAATCATAATTAATTCAATATAAAAGGAAGGATAATAAAGTCATTTGATTACAAATGTAAATATTTATAACCTTTTAAAAAAAACAGTAATACATTTAAAAGAAAAATAGTATTTATAAAAATATAAAATATTTGTCTAAAAAGAAAAAAATATCATTATTCTTGTCATGAATACTATAAAAAGAGAATAAAATATTTTGTCAAAAAATAGAATAAAATAAATAATTAATATTTAAGTACTATAATTTCTAAAATCAAAGTCTTTAAATAAAATTAATTAATTTAATATTTAAATATTATATTATATATTAAAGATTATAATTATAAAAAAAAAACAGCTCCCCTCCACTACAGGTAGGTACGCCCGTGACTCCATTAATTAGCGTTAACAGTGATTTACTTTTTGACGGAAAAACCCCACTACAAAATGTAAATTATAAATTATAAAATGTGATTATTTTTAACCAGCATAAAAATCACAACATTAAAGATTATATTTATTCACAGCGGTCGAAGTATGCAATTTTATGATTTTTGTGGTGGTTAAAACATGTCACATGTCACATTTTGTATTTTATATTTTATAATCTATAATTCACATTTTATAATTTTATAGTGATTTTTGCCTGTAAAAAATTAAATCACTTGTTAATTGATTTCAATTGGAAACACATATTATAAAATGAAGGGCAAAAAAATCAATGATGTAAAATAGAGGAACTAAAAAATAAACTTTTCTATATTTATAAAGGCTAAAAAAACCTCTAACCCTACCTTTTATTTAGTTGAAGAGAAAGTGAAGGAAAACAAATTCTAAAAACAAAAGTTCAAGTAACTAGTTAAAGAATTAAAAGAAGAAAATTTCTAATGCAAAACTATATGAAAGCGCATTTAAAAATCATAGGAAAATACATTTTTATGCATCCTAATAAAAATCTTTACCTTTTTACTTTCTTAAATAATATACTTAGGACATTTGTTAATATTTGTCATTTTTTTCTTTCACTTTTTCTTTTCAATTCAAATTCATTTTTTTCTCTTTTCCTTCACTTGATCTACAATGTTTCAAAACACCTATTTTCCAAAAAACATCGATGCTAAACATTAGATGAAAAATGAGAACCCTTTTTGTCTTCCTATATACACCCTATACAATTGCGATACAACTAACCCACGTATGGTTATTTAACAAAGTTCCTTTCTATATGTGCGCAATCCTCCTATAGTTATATATATGGAAAAATAACAAGAGTATGCATCACATGATTTGTTTTTTAATCAAATCTAAGTAGTCAATCTATTTTTTGGCCCACTGCTTTACTTTATGTGGTGCCGTACAAGTCATGTGGGGCTGATCACTCTCTTTTGAACCAATTTCAAAATTGGATAACAACTTCCAATCTAAAAGGAATGGGATAAGAACATAGCTTATGGAGGGACCCATTGTCCCTTCTTTCACAATAAAAGATACATCTAACCCAGCTACCACCCTTAAGAGATCCTAGTAAAAAGAGTAAAAGAAGAGTGCTTCAATGGCCCCAAATTCTCATCCTTTTATGTTTTAAAATTTAACACCAAAAAATAGAAAAGCTATCCACATTGAATGCCAAGCGCAATTTCTGGTGATGTGTTTGGTTGCTTTAGTTAGACATGAATCCCCCACCACCAGCGGTACAACATATTCACCAATGATACACAAAACAACACACATAACCAACTAAAACAATGATAAACTACAGAACAAAGTTACTAACCTTGGGCTTAGAATGTCCTTTTGTTTTTTCAAAACATAATAATAAAATATGCACTAAACCTATGAATAAAAAAGTCTAATGATTATTCATTAGGGTAGCCCTGATGAGAGACGGAAATTAATCATTCAAAATAAAGAAATTTATTTAAAAAATTGATTTTTCAATAGATGTTCTTCCATATACACTGACCTAGGGATTGAATCCCTAATCTTAAGGGAAGTAATTAAGACCATTCCACACCATGTTGGTAAAGCCTAATGATACAGAAGTCTCAATCATTCAACCAAAATAATGAAGTTTAAGCACCCTCCAAACCCAGAATTCCAAATTAGTTGCATATTCATGAGCTAATACTATAATATTCATAGAACTTTCCAAAATCCAATGAGCCAACACGAATTAACTAAACAGCTAAAAGTTTTCAATTGTTTGGTTTCTTTCTGCTGCAAAAACACTGGCAATTAAACAAGCTTTTTGGAAATACAAGACACTCCCTTATTCTCTGGCTGCATATACAACAGCTATATATCTCACAGTTTCAAGTCAGCTAGCACAGAAGGTTCCTATATATATATATATATAGAGGGTGATAAGTTTCTTTAGAAACACTTTTAGAAGAAAAAAATGAGATGAGTTTTTCCATAAAAAAAAATAAGTTCTTAATTAGCTAATTTTTAGAAGCTCAACAATATTACTTCTCTAAAAGATAAGATGATATTTACAAATGAGTTAATAAAAAATTTATTTTAACTTATGGAGAAACTCATTTCATTTTATTCTTCTTACTTTTTTATTATAAAAGTGCTTTTAGAGAAATTTATATCCAAACAGGAACATAATAACCACCCCTCCTGTGGTAACCAAACCCTGCTTTCATTCATGCCCTTTGTACCTATTCTTAACTGATTCAACCTTTGACTTACCTATTGAAGCCTCTTCTGCACCATCAATTGCCTTGCCAAGACTCTGACTTGGCATCCCCTTTTGAGCTTCCTTGGCCTTCTTCTCCTCTGCAACCCTCTCAAATTCTTCAGCTGTGGAAGGTGCCCTCTCTTCCATCAAACGGCTCTGTTTTCGTTTGCTTGCTTGCCCATAATTCTGCATGTTCATATATTCATTTAACAAGTAATTAATCAAAATCAATCACTGCATTTCTTGACCACTTTAAGAAGCAGTTTTAAATGTCACCAATTACATCAAACTAAACATTTTGCATGATTGATTACTTTTTGTGACAAACCCCATTTGATTAGAGATTGCATGATTGATTTTTCATGGGCTTTTCACTTTTCAGCCCTTAATTTCTACCCCCAACCAGAGAATCATGCAAACTAAAATAAAATAAAAAATTCCTTTTGTACATGTACTCTTCATCTTCAAGCACCCACCAAGTACTCTAACACTCAAATTGAACCAAAAACAAAGTGAAATTCAAAATAATCAAAACCCAACATTTGCTTTCTCCAACTTAATTTTCCCACCTTAAACAAGAAAATAAAATTCACAGCGAGTTCATTAAAAAAGAAGGAAAAAAAAACTAGAAAATTGTCATAGAACTTGGTGAAAAAAATTTTAAAAATAAATTAAGCACAAGCAAAGAGACAACAAAAATGAAGGATATATAAAATACCTTAATGGGGTTGTAGAGAAGTGGCCTAGAGGGCTTGACCAAGGAAGATCGTGAAGAGGAGTTGAAGAGATTCAGGAATTGGGCACCAGCCATAGAGAGTGTTAATTAGATAGTGTTTTTGAGTTGCACTGCGTTAGCAAAAAAATGTTTATGTTGTTCGTTTTGTTGGATAGAGAGAGTGAGAGACGATGTTGTTGTGTTGGGAAATGAAAAATATTGGAGTTGGGAGAGAGTGGGGACGTGTCTGTAGGTGGAAGCCAGTGATAGGCACGTGGTGCTGTTGTTGACATGCGACGCTTCATGCAATCCAATAGGACAACAGTGTAGACTTCGAAGGAGTAGGATATGCCCCCTATATTTTGTATTCATCTCAATTAAAGTAAATCCTATGAATCCATCTACGTTTATTGTAGTATATTAGTTGACATTACTTTTTTTTTCTTATTAAGTAGATTTTATATATGGATATGTCAATATATATATATATATATATATATATATATATATATATAAGGTCTAAAGTTTGATTTCTATATTTGTGTGTATAACAAAAAAGTATCTTTTTAGAATAGTTGAATTCCTTAAATAGTTAATATGTCATCAAAAAATTAATCTGAGCATACTTTTAAAAAGATTTTATGGGTTTTACAAGAAGAATAAACTTGTATATTTAAATGAGACTTACATAAAGTTTAATGTGTAATGTGTTAAACTTTAAAAGGTGTATTTCAAGTCATGTAATGCTTTAGGATTTAAAAAGTTTTGATGATTTCATAACCTTTAAATGATGATTAGATGAATACATTGTTAGATTAATTCATGAAGTTGTTAAGAGTGCAAAATCAAGTGAAAGACATGCTAACTTGAATTTTAGATAGTTGAAAGGTGATTTATCTGAAGCTAATTTCATCACTCAATATTTCTCATGTCTTTTAAAGAAAAATGAGAATTCCATGTGTAAGTTAAGAATCAAGGACTTATATGAAGTGTACACTAGTACATCAAACTAGTAAGACAGAAAAATGTGCTACAACAGAATTGTGCTTGCATAAAACGTGAAAAAGCACAATCACAATTACACCTAATCTATGCAAAAACTGTTTGCAAAATAGATAAAAGCACTCTCGTACTAAAAAGAGGCCATCCAACATCTCCATACATTAATCACCAGAAAATATTCATCATTTTCTTATGTTCATAGTCTTCGATATTTTTCTTTCAAAGGACTATTTATACGTGAGACAATATTAATAAGAAAACGAGAGAATGAGCAAGCAAGTAAAGGTCAACATTCTTTTATTCTTTCATTTATTTCTCTAATATTCATCAAGTAATTGGAAAATATTTGTATGTAGCTATTATTATGTTTTATTATAAGATTTTTAAGATAGCATTAAAAGGTTCTGTTTTTCGTTTATTATGTTGTTGGTGTTGTCCACACAACAGTTGGAGTGTATATACGAGTAAGAAATACTAGTAGTACATTGGATAGAGATAAGCATTTTGAGCAATATATATTCATCCATCTAGAAAAATGGATAAAATGAAACGAGTTTAGGGAAAAATTAAATCGTGTTTGATTTGATTATAAAACAAAACATTGGAATGATCATGAAGTAAAACTGAAGTGATAAGATCGAACCATTTTTCTCCTTAAAATTAATTCGATTCAACTGGTGAACACCCTATTTTTGGGGTAACCTCGTCTCCTTGGTATAAGGCCAATAAATTAAATAGCACAAAGAATTTGAAAGAATTGTTTCACCCTATATATGCTTTATGCTGTTAATTACGCTTTATTAGTCCTTTTTTTTTCTTGGTTGGGAGAGTACAAAGGGAGGAGGGGACCAGAAAAAAGAGCCAATGTAGTGGCATTACTGCCATCATGCCATGTAGAAGATGCATAAACTCAAGTGGCTTCTCAAAGAAGGGAAAGTAGATGCTTCATAATATGAACCAATAATCCATTGGAGTTGTTATATGTCATGATCATATATTTTGCCCTCTACACGAGGTTACATGAGGAAAGGAGTAAAGCCATTTACTTCATTGAGCCAAGGTGCAACAAAGGGCCTATTTGTTTTAAAATAAAATTAATTTTAAATAATTAAACATAGTTAAAAAAATATGTCTTAATTAATTTAGAAACGAATTTATATTGCAACATGTCTTTTTAATTAAAAGCTGCGAGAATTGCTTTTCTAACAGTAGCTAGGGGCCAAATCCAATTAACGAAGGTAGAAAGATAATGAATCTACATGATGTATATTTGGATTTCGCTATAAAAATATTTTAATAATTGATTATAATTATAAATAAATTCTATTATAATGAATATTGAAAATAAGTTTTATATTTTAAATGTAATGAATTTAGGATAATCTATTTCATTTAAATTATCTAAATATATATATAAGTAATTAGTAAAGTTACAAAAGATACTAGTTCTTTTTAATAGCTGATCGAATTTGAATTTAAAATAATAAATTAGTGAGAATAAAATAAAAAAGTTAACTACAATAATTTGATAGCTTATAGTTTAAAAAATGTACAAAATTTTACTCATCATAAAAGTATATTCATAAAATCTTTCTTCTTTTTATCATTTTATCCTCAAGTTTTTGATATTTGAATTTGAATCCTAGTGAGATAAAACTTTTGTTATTTGATTATTTTACAATAAGACCAAATTTGACCAAAAAACCTTATCTTCAAAAATGTTTTCTTTCCTTAAATATAGTATGGGTAGGATTATTTCTTCACAAAATATCATTGGTTTTGGGTTCAATTACTTTAGAGTGAGCTTAAATCATAAACTTATCTTCAAAAATGTTTTTCATTCCTTAAATATAGTACACGCCATATATCGTTAAAAGTGTAAAAACAAAGAAGAGCCTTAATCATGACCAGCTAGGTTGAGCTGAATACTATGGTTTACAAGAGTTATTTTATTTTACTTTGGTATAGTAAGTGCATTTTGACTACTTGCATAGTTGTGTCAACCTTTAAGTGTTTGCTATTTTTTATTTTTCATGTACAATTTTTTTACTGTTTTATATACAAGTTAGTAACGTGTCTCTTGTGTATTTGTATTGATTACTGTTTTTTTTTCTTTTTAACTTCACTATTATTAACAATTGGTACATTGCATAAAAAATAAAAATTAGAACATGTTATAGTTTAGACAATCCACATTGAACCGTTGAAACAGTGGAGAAAGAAACAACTTTGCGAATTTCCAAACCCTTGGAAATATTTATGTAAACATGCAAAAAGTGCCAGCTGCACTCCCCAGTATCAGCAAATGCAGTGTAGAATGTATGTTGAGAGAATCCTTGTCATGATGTATAATGAAAAAAACTACAAAGTATGGGGAGAAGATATAATGAAATTTGGAAGATGAGTATAAATGAGTGCTATTATATACACTTACCTTTGATATTTCATGGACTGTAAATGAGTGCTATTATATACATTTAATCATGTTCCAACTTCCAATAAAAAAATAACGGCTCCAGAGTAAAATTGCTAAAAGATTACAGCACAACACATAACTAAACAACCGTCTGGTTATCATCTTAATGTCAGATTCATGCTCAGCTGCAAATGCTAGAGTTGATAATTAAGAATGCCTTTTGGCCCTTTGAACTTTGAGAATTATCAGATGACTTTATCCCCTCTTGAACTGATTTACTATGGCTGTGATCCCTCGTAAAAACATCTACGGAGGTTTTCTCTGGAACCTTTGATTTCATTTCTTCTGCGACAGATTGATTTTTTCCTAAAATCTCAGTTAAGAATATATCAGTCTGCTGTGCATTTTGTTTTGTTCTGTCACTAGCTTTGTTGTAATCATCTTTATTTAGAGAGGATTTTGCCTGCTCGGGTAGACCAAAATCGAATAACTGAGGCAATTTGATACCATTGTCCCTATTCACACTTTAAAAAGAAAGTTTATTCCCTTAGGTGTCACAGTTGGCAATTTCTTAGGAATGTCCACCTTGTTTTGAGTTTTGTGAAATACACTTTGATCTTCACGGGTTCCAATTTGTACAGGACTTTCCTTGGTTGTTACTGTGCCTTGATTCAGTGAACTAAGGGTGGGTGATAATTTTGCAAGAGTGATGAAACTAATTCCTTTAGGTGGTGTAGGCTGTTTCTGTACAGTGTTTGTCACCTTATGTTCAACACTGGTGCAAGAATAAATAGAAGGAATTCCTGCAGAATTAGTTAAGTGGTTTTGTTTGACAGAACTAAAGCCATGATTGTTGTTAAGTGGTGTGCTGGAATTTGCATTTCCGGACAGAAGTGGAGACAACTCTGGTCTGCACATTTTTGAAGGTGTAGGGATATCTTTTTTGGTTGATACCCTGAAACAGAAAGTTCCCATTTTAATCTATGTGATAATATATTTATACAGTTCAGATGCATGCATATAAAAATTTAAGCTTGATATCAAGTTTATATTAATCCATTAGCACAGTCATTTACGAGTGAAATCAAGTCACATAGGATGTGGTACCTGGTGAGAAAACAAGCAAGCATCACCTCTATAACAAGAGCCTTTGGACACAAAATTGGTACAAGGATATTTTGAGAGCTGGCGATAAAATGGGCAATCATCCCTTTTCATGCAAGACTGATGAGCAAAGTGAGTACATGGCTGCAATTTCAAAATCAATACAAGGTCCTGTAAATTTCTCCTGGTTCTTGCTATAACTTAGGGAAAAAAAATATAATACGGAGTATTGTTTTAGAAAGACCAATACCTTGGATTTTGTTAGAGGCACTACACGTGAAAACTGACACTTGCCACCCAGCCAAGTTTGTTTAATAAGCAAGTGAAAAGGAAATAAGAATGATTTGATATTTTTCCCATATGGTTATAAAAAATATATATTATATTGCAGAAATTGCAAAAACACACCACTCTTAAAATAATGACCTGGATGAGCTACTTTAACATAACCATACCAAATAGATTATCAAGTGCTCATGCCAATTGTAATGTCACATAATATAAATATTGAAAACGAAGAACCAGCAACAGATTTTTAATCTAGCTTTTAAATATGGAAATCTTCTTGCATAACAGACAAAATTGCATTTTACCTATTAGATTTGCAGATAATTTTAGAAAAGTGAAATTGAATGGATTTGATGAAAATGTACATTGACTCTGACTTACAACCCTATACATAATGTCAGCAATCATCTAAGAGTCAGGTAAAAGTTATAACTATCTGACAGTGACAGTTATAACTGACAAGGACAGCTCTAGCAGGAAGAAATACAGAGAGTGAGTGATAAAAAGGAAAATAAAGAAAAATAAATCAGAGTGATCATCCAGAAGAGTAACCTATTACATTACCCCATATATATTATAAATTAATTTCATGCAAGTTCTAAGTTAGAATAAGTGGATATATCAATTACCTCTCAAATCAGTTAAAAATGAATTATCAACACCAGAATAACAAACTGTCACATTATTGTGCAATGGTTCAATGTAAAATAATCACAACAATTAAAATCAACAAGAATAAAGATGATGTGTTCCATATATGCATAAAGAGAAAAATATTTCATAGTTTAATATAATTGGGTAAAAACTACCTCATGGCGCCTTCCGTTGAGATAATGGCGACAATGTGAGACAACTTTTGGTCTCTGTACATGCTGTAACTGCAATCTTTTAACACCAAGTTGTTTGTTCTTTTCTGGTCTCTTCTTTCTATCTGCTTTCTGCAAAACAAAGTTTTATCAAATAAAGAAATCAGTCACATGCTGAAAACACACAGATTTATAAATTATTCTTCACAAATAACAGAATATCATTTAACTGATATTGGAATGACTTTAAAGGAGGTTGACTTAACAAGCTTCAAAATCCATATCAAAAGTTAACAGTAATATAACATCAAGAAATAAAATCTAAACAATATCAGAAGAATACCTTCTTTTTTCCTTTGTTCCCACCACACTTATTCTTTTTACTGGCATTATCCAACTGCAGCAGATGATCAAACTTGGCAAAAAGAGAATCAATGTAACTAGTCTAATAATCATCACACGGTCCACAATATGGAGCTCCACATAAGGTGTCCAAAGCTCAAATATAAAAAATAACTGGGAACTGAAATATAAAGACTTTGGATATAGACATACAACAATGTGATGACACTTTTTATTTTATTTTAATTATTGGTTAGGGGAAAGGGAGGGCAACTGTGTAAAACATTGCAATGCTAGTCTAAAATATTTTGAACTTACTAAACTAAATATAACAAAAGGATCATCATTGGATCAATATCTTTAATTCACATTGGTGGTACATACTAAGAAAAAATTGAAAGTATTGAAAATAAAATGAAGTTTAACGTGATCATAAGTTAAGAACAATAATACAACATCAAGGAAGAAAATTAACAATAATATTAGAAGAATACCTTTGTTTTATCTTCCTTCTGACATTCAACAGTTTCTATAGAAATTGCTACTTCAACTCCGCATACAATCCCTTTCTTGCCACTAGTTCTAGACTCCACTTGTCCACTATTATTGGCATCTTGAAACAACTTTGCGTTGAGCTAGTGAGGTTTTAGAAAAGTCAAAACTGAACGAGTCTACATATGTGTGAGCTTTGTAATGACTGGATGTTAGTTTTCGATCTGATAACGCTTCTGCTTTTAGTTTGATCTGAATGTGTTTATTTGATTCCTAACATGTTTGGATCGCATGTAGTCTACACATTTAGTATCAAAGCCTTGTATATGCCTCTACCTTGTTTAGTTTGATATTTTCAAGATATGAGCTTTATGTTTTTTGGTCTTTTAATTCAAACTAAAGTCAGAAATTGAATGGAAATCATTTCTGACAAGATATGATTTGAACCCAAGTAGGAATGTGTGCTTAAGGAACAAATAACCACCAAGCTATAACACCTATTCTGTAATATGTTGCATTTAAAAGCTTTATTTTGGACGTTCTTTTATTTAATTTGTGTATGCATAAGAATGTATATTATCTATTTGGCATAACATTGTATGTTTAATTTAATTAAATGTTTTGTATACATTTGCTTGAATGGTTTACTGTACGACTTAGTTTGTTAAATAATTTATGCATATATCATTGTTTATTTAAAATTTGCATGTATGAATGGACTTGTTGTTATTGTACATTTCATGCATTATTATTTATTTTGTTTTCTTTATTAAGGATGTTAATGTAAATATTTAGCTCTTTAAAAATTTAATGTTAAGTGGTGGATATAATTTTAACAAATTATAGAGTAGCCACAACATGTTTAATTGAGGAAATAAACATAATTTGATAGTTTTGTCATAAAGTTATTAAACGAGTCTAATTGAGTAGGACTTTAGCTCACAAACAAGTTTTATGCCACTAGATTTATGAATTAGATGTGTTTGCATTGGTGAAACATGACATTTATTTTAGTTGCCAATTGTGATGATGAACATGTGTTTTTGAACTTTGTAGTTTCTCAATCTATGAATATTTCTTATATCAAATGTGGTATTCCCGAGTTAAGGGGTGACAATTATAAGGATTGGAAGGAAAAAGTTCCTCTTCATTTAGGCTGGATGAACATTGATGATGTTATCAGGAAGAAAGACTAAGATAAGCATTCTAGATGTTGTTGATCTTTATGAAAAGTGGGAGAGGTCTAATCGCCTTTTTGTGACATTCATAAAGACCAACATTTTTGCTTGTATCTTGGCTTCTATCGACAAACATGATAAAGTCAAGGATTTTTTAAAGGCTCTAGATGAACAATTTACTACTTGTGATAAATTTCTTGCCAACACCCTTATAATGCAGTTCTCATCCATGAAGCTCACTAGGATAAGAGAAGTGTGTGATCACATGATGCTCATAAGGGATATAGTGACTCAATTGAAAGCCGTTGAGGTTACATGTCAAATTATTTCCTGCTACATTACATTTTGTGCACCCTGCCTCATCAGTATGCCCTCTTTAAGATCTCTTACAACACACATAAGGATAAGTGATTTGTTAATGAGTTGTTGACCATGTGGGTTCAAGAGGAGGAAAAGTTACTCATGGAAGAGGGCGAGAGGGTGAACTTGACTACCTTTGAAAAAACAAGAGGAATCAAGTTAATCACGAGGGAAAGATTTTTGCTCAGCTAGTGATAAAGAAGGATTTAAAGTGCTTCTTCTACAAGAAGAAAAGACATGTGAAGAAAAACTTCCCAATGTTTAAAAGTTGGCTCGAAAAGAAAGGTACTCCATATGCATTTGTTTTCTATGAATCTAATATGGTTAATGCTAATCATAACACATGGTGGATTGATTCTGATTCTACAATCCATGTTTTTAATACATTGTAGGGTATGGAAAACCTAAGGAGGCTAGTGGGAAGTGAACAATGCATCTATTGAGGAAGCAAGATGGACTCATATGTGGAGGCTGTTAGGGCGTACAATTTAGGTTTAAGTAGTGGTTTTATTTTGCATTTAGAAAAAAAAAATTTATGTTCCTAGTTTTTCTAAGAACTTGTTTCTATTTCAAGACATGCACCTTTGGGATTTTATTTTAATTTTTTGATTAGGTTTTACTTTATCGAATAAATATGAAATTGTTGATTTTGGTGAATTACATGATGGTTTTTACTCTATAAATTTACAAAAGGATGTTACTTATAATTCTATGCATGTTTCTACTGGGTTAAAATGATGTGTTACAAATGATGATTCCTCTATGTTGTGGCACCAAAGATTGAGACACATCTCCATGGAGAGAATTAAGCAATCAGTAAATGACAAAGTACTCAGTACTTTAGATTTTGATGATTTCGAGACTTGTGTGGTTTGCATTAAGGGTAAACTAACTAATAAGTCTAAAATTGGTGCAAAGAGGAGTTCAAACCTATTGGAGATCACTAATACAGATATTTTTTTGTGCAGACAAGGATGAGAGTAGTCCGAGATACTTTAACACCTTCATAGATGATTACTCAAGATTTATGCATCTTTACTTACTTTGTTCTAAGGATGAAGCCCTGAATGCCTTTAAATTTTTTAAGGCTAAAGTATTGAAACAATCTGGAAAACAAATTAAGATTGTGAGATTAGATAAAGGAGGAGAGTACTATGCTAGGTACATGGAGAGTGGACAAGCACCTAATTCATTTGTGAAATTTCTTCAAGAACATGAGATTTTTGCTTAGTACACTATGTTTGGTGCCCCATATCTGAATGGTGTGGTAGAAAGAAGAAATTGAACTTTAATGGACATGGTGAGAAGTATGAGGAATAATGCAAAACTTCCTCAGTTCTTATGGATTGAACCACTTAAGATAGTTGTGTATATATTAAATAGAGTTTCAACTAAGGCTGCCTCAAAGACACATTTTGAGTTATTCAAAGGTTGAAAACCTAGTTTCTAACATATACACATTTGAGGATGTCCGTTTGAAGTGAGAATTTATAATCCACAAGAGAAGAAACTAGACTTGAAGACTATTCGTGGGTATTTCATTGGATATGTTGAAAAGTCTAAAGGTTATAGGTTTTATTATCCATCTCACAATATTAGGATTGTGGGATCAAGAAATGCAAACTTTCTTGAAAATGACTTGATCAGTGAGAGTGATCAATTTCTAGACATTGCTTTTGAAAAGGATCACTATAAGGCTCAACCTTCTAGATCAAGTGAAATATTTGTAGTCATTCATCCCTCTCAAGTTCAAGTAGGTGTTAGACAACCAGTAATTGTTGTTCCACAATTTGCTGAAGATGATCATGTAGATCAAATTGTTGATGAGAAACAAGTTCCTCAACAAGATGATGAGGCAACATTAAGAAAATCTACTAGAGTCAAAAGGTCAACAATTCCTATGCAGTGTATCTACAAGAATCAGACTATAATATCAAAGCGAAAAATGATCCTGATATGTTTTCACAATCCATAAGTTTTAAGGAATCAAATTTGTGGTATAATGCTATGAAAGATGAGATAGATTTTATGGCGTCTAGCCGAGTTTGGGATTTTGTTGAGTTGTCTGGTGGTGTAAAAGCCATTGGATGTGGATGAGTCTTTAAAATAAAGGAAGACTCATAAGGCAAGAATTGTTACCAAAGGGTTCACTCAAACATAAGGAATTGATTATTAGAGAAATATTTTCTCCCGTGTCTAAGAAAGATTCTCATTGAGTAGTTATGACATTAGTGACTTATTTTGACTAAGTTACATAAAATTGATGTAAAACGACGTTCCTCAATGGTGATCTAGAGGAAAAGATTTACATGAAACAACCTGAAGGATTCTTCTCTAGTGATGGTGAACACTTAGTCTGCAAGCTTAATAAATCTATATATGGATTGAAACAAGCTTTTGGTCAATGGTATTTAAAATTTCGTAAGGTTATCTCTTCATTCGATTTTGAAGAAAATGCCATGAATCAATGTATATACCAGATGGTTAGTGGAATTAAGATTTGTTTTCTTGTTTTTTATGTGGATGATATTTTGTTTGCGGCTAATGATAAGGGTATGTCATATAAGGTGAAATAGCTCCTCTCAAAGAACTTTGATATGAACGATATGAGTGAGCATCTTATGTCATAGGCATTAAGATCCATAGAGAAAGATCTCAAAGTTTTAGAGAGGTTTAACACGAAAGATTGTTCACCAAGTATAGCTCCCATCGTCAAAAGTGATGGACTTGGATTGAGTTAATGCCTAAAAAATGATTTTGAGCGATAACACATGAAAAATATTCCATATGCTTAAGCTATCAGAGGCCTTATGAATGCTTAGGTTTGCACCAAACCTTGCATTGCATTTGCTGTTGGAGTTTTGGGAAGATATTAGAGTGATACAAGTGTTAACCACTGGAAAGCTACAAAGAAGGTAATGAGATATTTTCAAGAAACAAAGGACTACATGCCCATGTACAGAGGAACTGATTATCTAGAGGTTATTAGCTAATCCAATTCAAACTATGTCGACTGCATTGATAATAGGAAATCCACTCCCGGTCATGTTTTTATGCTAGCTGGTGGAGCTATATATTGGAGAAGTGCAAAACATTATTTGACTTCTACTTCTACTATGGAGGTTGATTTCGTTTATGATTTTGAGGGTACCTCGCATGGTGTATGGTTGAAGAGTTTTATATCCAAGCTTAGAGTTGTAGACTTTATTTCTAGGTCATTGAAATTGTACTATGATAACTCTGTTGCGATTTTTATGACTAAGAAATACAAGAGTGAAAATTGAAGTAAGCACATCGACATTAAATATTTAACCATAAGAGAACGGGTTAAAGAAAATAAAGTGATCATTGAACACATTAACACTAAGTTGATGATTGTCAATCCTCCTTACTAAAGGCATGCCACCAAAGAGTTTTAAAGATCATGTAGTACGAATGAGACTTGATTCCATGATGTGATATTCATTGTACCTACATTTATAGTTTTGATGAAACTCTTATTCAGTTTGATGTTTTTTCATTTATTTGTAAGCACATATTTATTTGTTTTGAGAAATATCATTTAGTTTTGACCTCGAATAAATATGTAGTTTATTCATTAAGTTAAAAATTAGTATTGAGAGACTTAATATATTATGATACATGGGAGACTTATATGCTGTTAACTTATTATGTCTTCTTTAATTTCATATAACGAATTTTTGTAGTCCGTTGGAATTCCAGTGAAAATCCTGGAAACTGACTCCTCATCATTTTTTTTTATTACAGGTTAAAGAAGCAAGAGATTATAAAGTGTCGTGAACTCATTAAACAGATTAGTATTCACATTAAGTGCAGCACAATGGCTGGCAAAAGAGGCAACTAACAAGTTCGCATTCTTTAAAGTCGTCTTAGAATATTATTATTTTAATCAACAGCTTTAAAATAATTAAACCACACAATCTTAGCTTAAGTCAACTTTTCTACTGAAACTTACATCGAAAATCCATACATACTTCTCAATTAAATTTTTCTCTCTTGTAATTATTTTTAATCAATTAATTTATTTGTTTTTATTAAACCAAACGAATTCATATAAAGGACTAAGTGAGATTTTTCACTCAATTTATTAATCACAACGAAGAAAGTAAAGGTGTTACATAACCCACATGGGTGTAGAAATGAAATTTATTAAGCAAAAGCGAAAAAAGAAAAATGGATTTCAACATAAATAAGTGAACAAGTTCATATCTAGATTGTTGGCTTTGAAGGAGCCGGAGGTGACTTTTAGAATGGCGTCGAAATTGTTCTTCACAATTTTGAATGCGACTTTCGAGGTGATTTTCATGGTGTTGAACTTGTACTTCAGGATTTTGCATGCGACATTCATGGAGCTGAAAATGATGTTCGCAATCTTTAATGCGACTTCCAAGGAGCTGAATGTGACTTTGAAGTCACTGAACTGTCGAAACTGTTCCTCAGAACGGTGAATGTGGCCATCAGGGCGCCTCTCTAGTCGATCACGGTCTTGATCCTCTGTTTATGGTGTTTACGTTTCATTGCTGTCTTATTTATCAACGTATATGAAGAAGAGAGGAACAAAACTGTTCCATTATAGTTCTATAACTCAGTTAATTACACACATCTAAATAGTCATTGCAAGAGCTTAAATAGAAAAACTATGAAGCTCCTTATTTGGGAAAAGCAAAAAGCACTCTTGACTAAGCTAAAAAGCAAGCATAATGAGCCTGCAGCTACAACTTCTTTTTTTGAACATAAGCACCATTAACCAAACTTACAAGCAATTGAGGAAACTGCATGGACATTAAAATATTTTAATATAACAACTTGGAAAAATCTCAATTGCCAACAAGTGCTCTAAAATTCAATTTCTACCTGGAACAATAAGAAAATGATTAACTGCACTTATTCCAAAACCAAATGACACTCATAATTACAATTATTTAGTCTTAATTGTTATTGCAATGCTGGATATCCACTAGTACCATTAATGTTAGGATGTGAACTTCCAATTATAGATGTTATGGCAGCCATAAGAGCTGCACTGAATTTTGGGTCTGCAGTGATAGCAGCTGTAGCTGCTTTTACCGTGTCCACAAATGAAGCAGTTTCTGTTCCCTGAGACCCATGCAAGCTAGAAACCTTAGTCTGGTGACTCTGATAAAAAATGTTTGTAGCTGATGAAATAAACTTCTGAGCCAAAAGTGGGAAAAGGAGGCTATGTTGGTTATCCTGTGGTGCCCTTTAGTAGCTGTGAGGAATTATTGGTAGTACTTTGAGTAAGATCCAAAGTTATAGTGGGAAATGGAGCTGAAGTTGAGAGGGTTGCTAAGTTCTGAGAAAACGCAAGTGATGCACTTTCTAATATGTTTGGGTATATAAGGTCATCTGAGCTTAGCATTGATCTGAAAGTAGCATTGATGCAGCTGCTGATGTGGTGGATGCCATTGCCTTTGCAGTGAGAGGGAGTACATGATTGTGCTGCCCTTCATATGTTGTGATCAACACACTTAGATCCTCAGCAATCCTTTGTACCTTTAAATTAAAGAAACATCAGTCCACTAGTTAATTTGGTGCAACTTCTTGGTAGCTAGAGATAAAAAATCATATATTCTTCTTTGTCAAATTAAAATTCTTTAAGTCAAGTGGCTTCCAATTTTTTTCTTTATATGGATCACAAATTTTATTTGTAATATGTCTAAATAGTAATTTGTCAAAATTAGTTCAAAACTTATCCTACCAGTGATTTTTTTTTGGCAGATATTTTATTTGGGAAATAACGCTATTGTCAGATACTAAATGAGTACTCCTCTTATAACAAGAATATGAATTCACATAGTTATTGGAGTATAGTCCCTTTACACTAAATTCAAATCTCATGTGATTTAATATACTATATAACTCAAGATCTTAAACTGGTCGAATAATGCTTTGACGTGTTTCCCTATTAAGTTTTTTTATTAGAATTTAAAATTCTCTAAGAGAATGTTTGGATGGAGTATTTTAAAATTTCAAGAAATTTAAAATTCAGGAAAATTAAAATGCATCAATTAAAATTTTTTTATTTTCAAAATTCAGTGTTTAGATAAAAAAATTAAATTTTTTCATTTTCAAAATTTTGTGTTTGGATAAAGAAATTGAATTTCTTCATTTTTAAAATTTTGAACCTCATACACGGAGAGACGCTTGAGGTGAGTATCATGAGAGTAGCGGAGGTCGAAATACTCATCGATAATGGAGACGGAGCAAAGAGTGATGCGGTTAGAACTTCTATAAAATAAGAGAATTTTAATTTCTCACATTTTAGAAGGAAATTCAAATTTCACATTTTTAGTTGTTTAAAATTCTATTTTAAAATTCCAAAAATTTAAATTCTTCATATAAAAATATCCAATGAATTTTAAATTAAAGAATTTTAAATTCCCTGATAAATTACTTTTCCCAATTAAAATTCTCTATCCAAACACACTCTAAGAGTATGTTTAGATGGAGTATTTTAAAATTTCAGGAAATTTAAAATTCAGAGAAATTAAAATGCATCAATTAAAATTCTTTTATTTTCAAAATTTTGTGTTTGGATAAAGAAATTAAATTTCTTCATTTTCAAAATTTTGAACCTCATGCACAGAGGGACGCTTGAGGTGAGTATCATTAGAATAGCGGAGGTCGAAGTACTCATTGGTAATGGAGACGGAACAAAGAGTGGTGCGGTTAGAGCTTCTATAAAAAAAGAGAATTTCAATTTCTCACCTTTTAGAAGGAAATTCAAATTTCACATTTTTAGTTGTTTAAAATTCTTTTTTAAAATTTCAAAAATTTAAATTCTTCATATAAAAATATCCGAACAGTAAATTTTAAATTAAAGAATTTTAAATTCCCTAATAAATTACTTTTTTCAATTAAAATTCTCTATCCAAACACACTATAAGGGTTAATTAAATCAATTATGTTATGTACTGATTGGTTTGTTCACGGAATCAAATTGAATAATCTTTAATCACATGTAGTTTTCTGCTAGTTACCTACGATTGGAGTGGGTTGTTTGCAGTTTAGCCTAATCTTACAAAAAATAAAGTAAATAAATTTTCATAAAGAGTGGATAGATCGAGAGAGAGAGAGTATACTTGCTTCCAAACTGGACAAGCAGTCCCCATTGAGCAACGATAATAAGACCGCGGACATGGATTTCCTTTTGCCATCTTCTGTCCATACTTTCTCCATTGACATCCATCTGAAATCTGTGATGAATTCATGAAAAGAAAATTAATACCTAGTTGCAAGTATATATAAGTTATATATAACAGAAATTTTTAGCTTAAATTAAAGATATGCAAAAATCGCTCTAGTTTTGTTAGCGAATGCTATCCTTCAATATACAAATCAATTAAACATTTATTCAATAAGAATTTGACATTTTAGTTACCAAGAACATGGTACGGATAGGAATATATGCAGTTCGTCTGAATAAATGATTCATCGTTTTTACATTATTATATTGTAAGGATTTTCGTTTATTTGAAGAGAATCTAGTTAGTATAGATGCGGGGGTGTAGTGAGGTGGGGGGGGGGGGGGGGGGGGGGGGGAGCAGTGCCCCCCCTTAAATATGGGCCAGAGACAGTGATGATGGCTGGTGGAACTGCGGTACCCCCCTTAAATTTTCGTTGACAGTAACACCGAAAAGAAGGAGAAAACAGCTCATAAGAACAGCAATGGAAATGGAAATAGAAAGAAAATGTAGAAAACGCAGACCAGCAGCAAAGAGCAGGAGAAAAGAAGATAGGTGTGTCTTATTTGGGCCTAATTTGCTTTCTGTACCCACGTTTTTTCTTTCTGCAGTTTCATATTACATTTTCGAAATGAGTTTTTGAGTTTTAATTTAGGTAGTTACTATTTACGGTCTTTTTTATTATTAATACATTTTACTTGTGTTATCAAATTCAATTATTATTTTGGATTTTTTAATATAAAATTATGGATGAATTTTCTTAATCAAATAATTTTAGTTATATACATATATATACAAAAAAAAATTTTGGGGACGCTGCCCCCGAACCCCGCCACTAAATATGCGAACATAAAAATATTTTTTGGAAGGTTTGAATGTCCCCCTTAATTTATTTTCTGGATCCGCCCCTGTATACATGTATGTAATATGGTGAGAAAATCTGGTAACTCACACGAAATCTTATAGTTTATTTGGTAAGTTTCCCCATTATACTTGTTGAAATAAGTTAAAAGGAACTCAACTATATGTGACGTATTTTATACTAACCATAGATGAATCTGTTCTTGCTCGAACTGATACGCGAGCTTTCTTGATCATTGACATGGTTTCTGATGCTTGATCAGCATCCCTCGAAGAACTCAATCTTGTTACTTCTTTTGAGAGCCATCCGGAAAGAGCTTTGTCAGCTGAACTCTCATGCTGATCTCTCCTACATTTTGCACTATCCTTGCCAGAATCCAACTCAACAAGATCTCTATTGGTGCGAATCTTCCAACTCTTGCACTCCATCAACTCAGTAATGTTTTTGCTTTCTCGCAGTTTTCCTTCTGAATGTTGTTGAGAAGGATCTTCCTTTGTAGCAATTCCAATATACAAGAAAGACCTTGAAATAATCATATCATCTATCTTATCCTTCTCTATGACTCCATTAATCTACATCAAAAACAATTTTGTCAGCAATTTGGAAACTGTAGAGGGATTTTACATATAGTTCATTAGATCATATTTGAAATATCATAAAAACATTCACCTAATATTTTTAAGTTGTCATAAAACTAACTTTTAATCTTGATCGTATATATAGTGGTACGTATGATCTAATTTTATAGTCTTTATTTTTCCAAATAAAAAGTATTTTCACTTACACACATGAATTATATGTATGCATGTGTATATCTTAGGTTTTCATGAAGTAAAATTTAAACATATATATTACCTCATTTTATGTTGCTTTTGCATAAGTTTCATAAGATCCTTGTGCATGTCATTGTACTTATTGTTCAACTGGTAAACCAGCTCTCTCAAGTTTCAGCATTCATAAGGTGCAACTCAGCTAGCATAGCTGCAAACTGTATCTAGAATAGGGGAAAAGTATTATTCTGATATAAATCTCTGCCATAAACTAATTATCCCAGAAAAACTTAAGATATAAAGTAAATACATGTGATGCAATTCAGCTAGCATAGCTACAAACTGCACCTAGAAAAGAAATAAAAAATTCTGATATAAATTTCTCTCATAAACTAATTAGCCCAAAAAAACTTAAAAAGTAAAGTAAATACACATGAATAATCTTGTATTATATCTCAAATAATTTGCATCTTCAATGCTATATGTTTGACAAAATTAAAAACTTATATACATGGCACAAAATAAGAAAAGTACCTTATTTCTCGTATTATCCCTTGACTCGGACGGTCCTACTTCCATATTTGATCTATTGCTGGTTGAACTCTTTGTAATAAGCAGATCTAAATTGGTCTAAAAATTAATAAAGAAGAAAATTAAAATAATTAATACAGTAAAAACCAGAGAAATAAAGAAATATTCGTAAGCCTGGCTACATTAGGAAGCTCCATTTGGTGATGCACCATTTGATTATCAACTTCACTTTTCTTCTTCTTTGCGAAGAAATCCATCTCATCCACGACAAGTCGTTTCCCATTGAACGACATCATTGGAGAAGACTGTGTAACTGCAGCATTGGAGATATCATTGCTGCAGGTATCTTCAATGTTGTTAGTTTTTTCTATTTAAATTTGCACTTTACGGAAGGAGTGTGAAGGTTTACTAGGTTTAGGTATAGAATTAGCACAAGAAAGTTGCTTCGGGACAAAGAAAGTGGTTGGATCAGTATTAAAGAAGAGTCCTATGTCTACTTTCTGCCCACAACTTCTGAAAGGAAGATATGAAGAGAGAGAATCGAAGGGTTGAAGTCAGAGATAATGCGATAAAATAGACTCGGCAACAAAGATGGTTTGGACTAAGACCAAATATTATGTGATATGAGTATTCATTAATATTAAAGATTAGGAAAATGATGTACTCTAACAATCTCTCCCTCAAGTGTGAGTCTCTTTTACATGATAACTTTTGGCTCTGATACCAATTGTTGGAAAACCGAAGGGAGTAAATATCGGGAAGATTTACACCTGAGTAACCATATAAGTGAATTAGACACTACACCTTAACCTAAAACCTTAAGGCTCAGGTTTATGGGTCTTCTCTTCACTTATATGGTGTTCAACTCTTTTATTTCTATCCGATGTGGGACTTTAACTCACACTTATACTCCAACAGTCTTATAGTAATATAGTTACATAGAGACATCTGATTTCTAAATTCTCAGAATTCAGGCCAGCAACCTAAGTTTTGTATAGAATTTTTATATATTAATTAGAATTTGGTTCCTATAGTATGTGTATGCAAAATGCTTTAACATAAATAAGTTAAGCTGAACTATTCAACCTCAATTCAATAATAAATTTATGTTTGTCTATAAAGACAATTATGTATATAAACAAAGTCAAACTTTATATAAGTGTTATACTTAATTAAATTGCAATTTTATCTAAAAATGTTATATTTTCATATTTTATCTTCAAATATTTTTTTATCACTTTTATCCCATTTTCTACTAGGAAAATGTTTAATAAAAAATACTTTTTTTTAAGAATAAATACTAAATTAATAACATAGAAAATACTTTAAGAATAATTAAGAAGAAATAATGAAATTATAAATGAGTTAAAGAAGTCAAGTTTAATTTTAATATTTTCCTAACAAGTCAAACCTAATTTTTAAATTTGACCATATTGAATAAGTTAAATTTAAACATATTTTCTTATTTTTAAATCAAACTTGAAAATTAAAAATTTAATTTGACTTGAAATGTTTTCAGTCTTACGCAAAAACCTATCAGTCTCTATACATCATAATTAATATTCCCTTCATTCTGTTGTTATTAATACAAATAAAAGAAAAATCAATAAATAGATGAAATATAATATTAGTTTTACAAAATTAACTTTATCACCTTTAATTTATTTTTTTTGTTGTAACTCATATCATTTATCAATATTAATGACAAAAAAGTTATTTCCGCCGTTTTGTCACACTTTATTTATTGTAGTCATCATCAAAGGCCTTTCAAATCCAAAAAGCTTCAATAAAAAAAAACTTTGATAATATCATATTTGGGTCATTATCTGGCATATTTAATCTTTTTAACAACTAATTGAAAAAATTTATTCCTTAATCCCCAAACCTATATTTGATAAACTAAAATAAATCTATTGACAAATTCCAACTTGTTTTCGAGTAAACATAAAATAAATCAAACAATAAGAATCAAACCGAACACTATGAAGATTATCGTTTACTGCATGCACACGCATTGCTACTTTTAATTAGTAAAGTCCAACTCGGATCGACACTAGTTGAACCGATTGATCTGACTAAGAATCGGATTTGGGACTAGGTCGATTCATTTATTGGATTGGATATTCTAGAAACATGGTGGTAATTAACGTCATAAAATCGGTTTCAAGCTGAATTAATCTGGTCTGTAATCCCCTCAATCCAAATGCCAAGGTTAGTACCCTAGTGTCTATTGTGCAAACCCAAATGTCAAGGTTGTTGAACAAAAGCGCACATAGCCCAAGGTATCAAAGTGGAATTGACGTGCAATCCTAGTTCATGTAGCTCAATTACTAACTCGTTAATTTAACCAATAATTCATTAATTAACTTAGTATATCGATTAAGTCGATTGTTAGTCCAAATATTAAAACACTGATTATATGATGATTTGACGACCAAAAGTATCATAAAAAAATAAATTTATTCTAACTAATAATAAATTAAAATTCAATGAATTAGTAATCGAATTACTCAAAATTACTTTTTCCTCACAAATTTTAAGATCATTAAATCTTTATGATATATTTTTCAAATTTACGTTTCATAACTAATTTTCATTTTTCTAGTAAAAACAAAGTTACTAATAAAATATATTCGTAGAACTTTTTGTTTTTTAGAAAAAAAAATATAATTGACCTTTCCTTTGAATTTTGTTATACATAATTATAGTCCTATATCTTAGTAAACTCTAATAAGAGAAAACTTGAGGTTTATACTAAAAATATATTGTCCTCTCTCCTTTTTTTTTTTAACTATACTTCTAGCTCCCTTCTAAGATATTAATATGATATCATTTAATTCATTTTAATGTGGGTATGAATGGAAGGGAGAAAGGGAGAGAGATATCATGAGTTCTACTCTCTTCCACTAACAAAAATTAATAACTAATATTTATTGACAAAAAATTATTTTAATGTAAATGAACTTCTAAAGATTTTATTTTATTTTATGACAAAGTTTTATCATGAACAATTTTAAATTTCTACTATATGAAATTTGGGACTTCAAAGAATGGAAAGAAAAATTGTTAGTGAATTTTCAAAGTCAATAGAACACTTTTTCAAAATATCATTCTATTTACTTACGTCAAAAATCAAATAGTCACTACAACAAAATTGACTTATACCTACAAACAAAATATGTCACTATAAGTCAATTATCTATAGGTAAAAGTATAATTGACATTTACCTACAGACACTTTCCTCATCAACTTTGAGGGATCGTATTATGACGGTTATTAGTCCGTATGTACAAGTTTTACCTACGGACATATCTTTACCAATAATTATATTTGTCCGTCACTATAGGTAGTACTTACAATTTATTCTAGGTGTAGGTAAAAGTCATTGACGTATACCTACAACCTCTAACTGTAGGTATAAGTCATTAACATATACCTACACCATCCAACTGTAGATAAAAGTCATATAATAATAAAAATTAAACTAAATATATTTTATTTTTTTATTATTAAATTTTATGAAAAAATAATATAATTGAAGAAAGGATTATTGAATATTGAATAATATACGAAACTTAACAATATTCATATTTTGAACTCAAGCCAAGTAAATTTATAATCTAGAAATGTACAAGATAATATCTAAATACCAATAATTGAAAGTGATAACAAGCTATCACAATTGACAGAAAATTTATTACAAGAGTTGTGAACATGCCTTCTTTCTTTCCTTATCAATGCAGTTTACACATCAAGCAACAAATTATTAGTACAGATTTAAAAAAGCATACATGAGAGTTTCTAAGCTTTACACAGGAAGACAAATTCTTCAACACAACTCTAAGCTTTACACAGGAAGACAAATTCTTTAGCACAAGGTAGCCGACAAGGATGGCAGGCTCCATAATGGCATTTATGTGGCTAGACAGAAATAATATTTTGTTAATAACATGAAAAAGAAGATAAGATGCAAGATATTAATTAATGATTATATAAGAATCATAAGGATATTTATGGATAGTTTTATTCATTCAGATTTAGAGAAATGCAAAAATAGAAACACATCAATATATAATATGAATATTTATTTTATAAAAAAAATATTAATATCTTACTTCATTTCAGCCCGTTACATACATTTTCCATTATGGAACTTGTGAACCAATCCAAGAACAACATGATCCTCAAGAAAGTATAGTTTATTTTATAGACCTACTGATGCTTTTTCACAAAATTAAAAATAAAAGTCACTTGATTGCAAGTGTTATAACAATCACTCGATTCAGAGTTTCAGTAAATTCTGTTGGGCCCTACAAATGGTTCAGAAAATAAAACAGTTCACAAGAAGGAAAATAAAATAAAAAGATCTGTCTTGTTTTCAGTGACTACTAGTATGCTCAAATGAAAAAGAAAATTAACTGAAAAAAAAATAGAACTTCTTTGAGACAAAAGCAAGTACCTTCCCTTCTCTTTTAACCAAAAAGAAATCTTCCAAAACAGCTTAACATTACCTCTCTTGGCATAAGTGTCTTGGGAATAACTCTGCAACAAAAGCAAGACAAAAAATTAGTTTACTTCAGCAAATTCAATATATACTACATAACATGAGACCACACGAAGAAGATGCATATTTCTAGAGCCTCCAGTTACATGGCAACCACCCTCATAAACAGCCTGAGAAATCAACCACATCGAACCAATGTTGCCCCCTCCATATACTAGATCAATATTTCTTGACACCTTTTCAATACCAAACAATATCATCAACATATGTATATGTTAATAACTCTGATTTCGTGAATCTAAGAAAGCAGAGAAGTTGAAATGAAAACTAGTTGACTATGTCAGTTTGTAAATCCTGGTATATAGTAGTAAAAAGGTGTAACTTAGAAAAACTGAAAATTAGAAAACGAAAGTAAGACAAATTAAACAAAGAGGGAGAGAGAAATTGACGTAATTCAAAGCCATCAATTATTGACATCGACAAACTGATAAAGAGAAGATAGAAAAGGTGAGATGAGAGAGTACAATAGAAAATAAAAGTCATAAAGTAGCATTAAGAATTAACAATAACAAAAAAAAGCCACAAGGAAGCCATAACTAAATTAATTTATGCAGTGATGGCTTGCTCCTCAACCATAGATTCTCCACTCAACCACAAATGATCTACTTTCATTTATAAGCTGGTTGACAGTTTTACTCATGGAAATTACAGATACCCCTTTCCTAAACTTCACAAATTTATAGAATGATAGTATGTCTTACTTTATCTGAAAAATCATGGAACTGAAACACTAAATTCTTTGACTCAGGCAACATACATTCAAACTAGAGAACCATCAAAGATAAACAAAACCCTTACCTCGAAAGCATGACCATATTTGTGATACAAAGGCCATCCAATGTGAATATAAAGCTCCTGCACAAAACCATTTGAATTTAGTTCAATAAAAAATTGAAATAGTAGCACTAGGGCGGAAAAGGAAAATATTTAATTATATAACACATTACAAGATACTACCAGCTAACTACTTAATTTCCCCAAAAATCATTACTACATGACACGAAGCACGGGAGCAGAGGTTGCAAATTGCAATAAGCTATATGCTACTACTTAATTGCCCCAAACATCATTACTACACAAAGCACAGGAGCAGAGAAACAACAACGTTGGTTCTTACCTTCTGTGAAATTTCCCCTTATGTCTAGCAAGGCACGATTGAAATTAGGAAGCTGATGAAGAAGAAAAACCCTCCCAAAGAAAAAATCACTGAAAGGAATTGATAAAATCACTCAAAGAAGTTAAAAGAAAAACACCAATTAACACTAATTCTATTTCTCTTCTTCCTATTTCATAGATATTGAAATTGAATAGATATGGAGATTAGAATAGATCAAGAAAAGAAATCACTAGAAAAATAAAAAGGTTATATCTAAAAAGTAAAAGGATCCAGAATTGTAAATTGCATGATTGCTTGGAAGGACCAGATGATAAAGCTCACCTTGAGAAACAATTCAAAACCAACCTCTTCACTTGTGTTCTGATACCAATCCTAAATATAAAGCAATCTTAACCCACCACCCCAATTGCAATAACAACATCAAATTCCAATCTTTCAAGGAAAAAAAACATTGAATATTCAAAAAGATGATCATGCTGTAATAATAGTATTTAGTATTTTAGTTATGAAATGATGAGCCAAAATTGAAAATATATATGTAAGGGAGACTTTCAGAATCTGGTTCACAATATAAGTGTCTTTCTATATATGGAGGAAAAACCATAAAACGAGCTAGTGTTCTTTTCTTGAGTGAACTTAGAATGAGCTACTATAATGTTATTGTGGCAATGACGTTAGTTATATTCGTATATGTAGTATATATATATAGAAAGATAATTTCTCTGGTATTTTATGCTTTTGTACTCCAATCTTCATAATCATCATAGCACATTTTATGGTGCTGTGATCTCATGCAGTCATCAGATTATCTTTATACGGTCATTCCTTATTCATGTATACTTTTCTATTAACTTAGTAACTTATTCATCAAGTTCAATTATATGTGCATATATTCTTGGATATATCTAAGCGCTTATGAAAGCCATACTAGGATCTCACTAGTGGTGAGCGGTTGAGTATATATATGCCTGATTTCGAATTTCACTGCCAACATTGTGAAAAAAAGGCTAAGCCATAGAATTGGAACATGCTATTCTCAGTGGTGGCAATAGCACAAACACATGGTGGACGAATAAATACCAGAATTGAGCCATAGAATTGGAGATTGGAATTGGAATTTGATCGTATTTTCTAATTTCTATTTTGGAATTTCTTTTAAATCTTGAAAAAAACATTTTCTAGTTTGGAACTAGATAAAACAGAGAAGATAAAACACTCGCAAATAAAAAGAAAAGGAATCTATCTAGCGTAGAATCATCCTTAATCTTTCAAAAGGGGAAAAATACTAGTCATTCACACAAGACAATTTCTCAAATAGATGGTAGATTATTACAGTTACCTCCAATTTCAAGCATAGAGAAAGACACAAATGATGGCTTCCCAGTGACCAAACTTGCTTCAACATTATAAACTTTGGATGGTGTAATATTGCAGAACCCTAAGAGAGGTTAATGGACAATTGGAAGCCATAGAATTGCATGGGAACCGGTGGCGGCAGTGGCGGGTCTTCCCCGTTGCCACTCGGATTGTTCAGACTGTTATCCATTTCGCAAGGAGCATCACTCACACTCGCGGAACCCTAAGAGAACAAGAAGAAAAAGTGTGTGTGTGTGTGTGTGTGTGTGTGTGTGTGTGTGTGTTGAGAGAGAGAAGAATGAATGAAGGAGTGAATAGATTAGATAGATTGAATGGGGGAATGAGCGTAGAAAGAAAGAAAGAAATTAGTAGAAAATAATAGAAATGGAAAATGACTGAATATTGAGTGAAAGAGTGGTGTTTCCTATCACAACAGAACACAAGGAGCTTTTGGAAACCCTGCATCAACCATTTTCAAATTCAAATTAAAATCAAAACATATTTACATCAATAATTTTTTTTAAATAACAATTTTATATATTTTATCTATAATTAAGTATATTCATAAGTAAAAGTGTCCGTTGGTATAAGTCCTTATAAATTTTGCCTACACTAAACATTGGTAGGTATAAAGTTCTTTTGTTTCTACCTACATTAAGTATGAATAACTATAAGTCCTTTTGCATTTACTTACATTAAACACTTGTAAGTAAAAAATTATTTTAGTTCTACCTACATTAAATTATGGCTGTAGGTAAAGGTGTCTGTAGATGTATGGCAAGTTTCTTGTTATGAGTACAATGTTTAAAATTAGGTGTTAGTAATTTCTTAGAAGTTGAAAAGGAA
>CM023958.1:8977022-9074252 GCA_013407115.1 Glycine latifolia
ATATATATATATATATATATATATATATATATATATATATATATATATATATTTAAGAGATTCCTTCATAGTTGTTCATAAGTACTGTCATTAATTAATGGACTCGTTTACATTGAAGTATGCTTCTTCTTTTTTAAAGTATGCTAAGTATATATATTAATTTCTTGTAGGAGATTTATAAGTATAATTTTTAGAATAACAAAACCCAGAAAATGAAAATATATTTGCTTTAAAAATAAATACAATATTTATGAAAATATTATTTATTTATGAGACATCATCGCTCACAAAGAGGAAATAATGGAGGAAAAACTAAAGAAGGAAACATGACCTCATTAAGTAGTACCATCAATTTCTTTTTCATTACAATTTAGTAGTTTTTTTTTTGTCAGCAAATAAAAAACATTTTTACTAAAGGTACCAGGAAGGATTAAAAGTCAAAGTCACAATGCAGGTAACTACGACTATCTTAAGTATATCTATATACTGGTCAAAGCCTTCTCATGCGTCTCATTTTTTGCGCCCGCAACTATCAATTCTCAAGAAAGAAGAAAATATTGGTCGTTCCTAATCAATCATCACTCCAAGTTGCGACATTTTAGATAAATAGCTATGATTTTCACGCTCATATAACTGTAAAATGCATTGTTGTCCCTCGAATATAAAATAGAAATTTTATTTATACGATAAAATTGTGGAATATTCTTTTATAGTAATACAAGTGAAATAATATAGGAGAAGAGGGAGAAGTATATATAAAATAAAACGGCAGGTTGGTGAAGTAATAGAGAGAAATGTTGAAGAAGAAAAAAAGAGTATGTAAAAAATATTATAAAAGCTTATGGATAATATTGCTCATAAAAAGAAAATTCGAATGAAACTGCTAATGCACCACTCTTTTATGGATCATTCGCACCTCCTTTAAAAACTATTTTTTAATATAAAAGAAATTTTAAATATAATATACGTGATGCATTCTTAATAATTGATAAAAATACAATATTATACTAATATACATATTGAAATTTACAAATTTAAATTCGTAATAACTTACGTATCATGAGAAGTATAGATAATGCGAGAACAATGTGTACCAAAATATTTACTATGCGCAGAAAGTTACCTAGTAATGCTTTCGCATCTCTTTCTGAATTTTGAGGTGGGTTTTATCCTTCAACATTCGTTTTCCAAACACGCATAATATATATATATATATAAGGTGATTTTTAAACCATAGCCTTTTACTTGTCAATTTCATGCTAGGTAGACCACTTTTATAATGACCAAACGTGGTCATGCTTTCACATTTTTGTTTTAATTCTCACGTAACTAATATCAAACCACCCGCATTGCTTACGTAAATTCAATGTTTGCCTGAAATGATCAAGCTTTGGATCGATGTCAACAACATATCTCCCCAAAATTGAACCTACTCTACTTTTCATCTGTAAAAATTTTTTTTGATCCTTATAAATTATGTTTTTTTTATTTTTTTTTCTTAAAATGATTTAGAAAGCACTATATCATGAAAAAACTAAAATATTATTTAAAATGTTTTAAAGACAAAAAATATTATTTAAAATGTTTTAAAGATAAAAAATAAAACAAACATAATTTGCAAAAACTAAAATAAATAGTATAAATACGAAAAACAAAAAAATACTAAAGTACTAAGAACTAAAGATATATTTATTGATATTGTCATCCAAACAAGTTTTACTTTTTACGGTTGATTATGTCAACAAGTGTTTCTACCAAATTCGTGAGTGTTCTTCTGACTAATCTCTACCACTCCTTCTTAGTATGTCGAGCTCCTCCAAGCAATGGTGGATACTTACAAAAGGGACTATGATGCTTAAGTCAGAAGTGAATTATTAGAGTTAATATGTAATTGGAAGAATTACTATTTGTAGTGTTGTTAAACGGATGGCAAGCGCACCGATTTGTCAAGTAATAAATATCCGGTAAGTCCAGATGTCGATTTTCATAGGGACTTTGCTTGTACTCAGAGTTGATATATTTCTAATTTTAAGCGAACACGAATTGAATTTGATGATTTTCTACTTCTAATGCGAAAATGTAAAATTCAATATAAATAAATATAGTTAAGCAGAACACAACAAAGAGATAGAAAACAAGCACTTGGGGGTGAATTGTCGGTTGATGCGGAGGATTGTGATGTGTTGGGGCTCAACTCACCAAAACTACCATTAATGCAATATTAAAAATATTTCTTTATTCAACGTTAAATTCGCTCACATTCATCTACTACTATATTCTAACCTTGATTGCTTAAGTGTTAGACCCTAAATCACTTAACTTCACTCCCGATCCCTCAGCAAGCTACGTTAACTGATTTGCATTAAGAATAGAGACGATAAACTAGGCTAAACAAACCATTTTATCCCTATACATGATATTATTTAGAAGTGTTTTTAGTTCTCAAGGCAATAACCATTTTCCAATGCGTTAAAACCCTACACAAACATGAATAAAACTCAGAAAGACAACAATAATATGAAGATAGTATTAAATAGATAGTTAGAATCATTACATCAAGAGTGTTTGGTTGTTGAGCTCCCAACAATGGATGATTTAGCCTCCCATTGTCATGGGAGGCTTACAAATACAAAATGGAAGCAAGATAAATGAAGAAAAAGGAAGAAGAATGGAGGAAGATGGAGAAATGAGACCCCAAGTGAGTGGATTTTCCCTCATTTTCATGCCCTAACTTTGCCTCCTTTCTCTCCCTGGTTGCTGCTGCTTGTGGGTAAGTGTTTTCCCTTTTTTATACTTCAAAACACGCACTTCAGGTTTTTCAGAATTGGCGGCCTGCTGAACGAGTCACTTGGCGCGCTGAGCGAGCATGCATGTGTGCACTGAGCCTGCATTTGTGCGTTGCGTGAGCCACTCCAGATCTTCAATCAATCTTCCATGTCTCTGTTGTTTCTTTTTCTACAAAAATTACAACCAACACACTATTAATCAACTAATTTTAACATCTACTGGATAAAAGCTTAGACGAAGCTAAATTCCTACATTTAACTCACAAAAGAAGCGTTAAAAGAGGAAAAATAAGATAATTGTTATGTGATTTACATGTAACATTTACGTACGCATAGCAATTATCAAGTGTACCTTTGTTATTTATAATGGTAGTGTGTATAGGTTAGTGGGGAAGGTAGTTACTTGTGTATGTACTATTCAAGAATAAAACATTTGGTTACCAGAAAATTCTTTAGAAGATGAACTTCATTATTAGAAGATAAAGATGTTATTGGGAAGTAGTTCAGAAGATTGACTTCATGATTAGAAAGGTAGGATCTTGTGATGTATGCAACATACATATGTATAAACATGTAACGAAGTCTAGTAGTCACAAGTAAGATAGGTCTTGCATCGTGCTTAAGTTAATGTGAACCGTCAGATGACCTTTTATGTGGCTATGATTTCAATAAATAAACTAGATGCAATTCTACTGAATATTATTAACCTTTGTTTTTTTATTAAAAAAAAAAGAAGATAAAACAAAGGTCACATGGGCCTAGTTTACTATTCCTAAGTTCTACCTATGCTTCGTGTACCAAACCAACTAAATCTTGTGAAACTTGGGCTATGATATCCTTCGGAGCCAATAAGTTTTGCCTACACTTTGTGTACGAAATTAACAACCTCAATCTTTGTGATGTCACCAATAATGTTGTTAATGATACTTTGTGGAAACTCATCTAGAGGTGGAACGAACCACAACGAGTTAGAACTTTCCTCTAGATGATAGCTCAACATGGTTTAAAAACTAATGTTAGGCACTCTCATTTGGTTAGGTACCATGAATGACCCATATTGTCCTATATGTCATTGTAATTCGGAACAGGACATCCACATCCTTAAGGATTGCATGACACTCAAGTGAGTCTATTAGCTTCTCCCTTTGAACCTGCATCCGACACATTTCATTTTCACCCAATACGATGTCAACCTCTGGATGCAATATAACCTCCAACCTTTAACAATGCTTATTGTTTTACACAAGTAAAAAAAAATTTATGTTTGGAATCCTTACAGTATTTCACACCATACTAAATGGACAACTTTAGAAATGTAGCAAAATTCACACATCATTGGCCACTTAGCTCGAAGATATGAAGTTAGCCTTATCTAATGGATGTTCCTACCTGATGGATGGTGAAAGGTGAACGTTGATGGGTCAGTGCAAAAAGCCAAAAACCTTTAAACAGTCCGAGGTGTGGAGGGTCATTCATCACAATATTGGTAGGTGGGTCAAATGATTATCCTAGAATATTAGGCATAGTTCCATTACTGTTGTTGAACTCTGAGGATTACTAATGGACTGCAAGACAATGGTTTGTTAAACACACTCACGTACATAAAGAAGCCAATTTTGTAGCTAATAGCTGAGCTTTTTATTCTCACATTTTACTTATAGGTTTACACTTGTTTATTGATTCTATTTCTTTTTGTAAGCTTCTATTATGGAGGGACTGTATAGGGGTCGCATTGATGTAATGAGCTTATCCCTTCCTTTCATAAAAAAAGTAATAAAATAAAATAAAATATATAATTAAGGCATATGTACATTGTATCATTAAAAAAACTTATATGAGATTAATGGGTTTCTTTCCATTTTTCATTTTTTCAATTTCGTTTCATAGTGTTTTATGATCATCTTTGGTAAGAACACAATTCTATTTTATAATTGAATGTGTGCTTTAGGTTTTTCTTGCATGAGTCTTTTGTTTGGGTCAAGGTCAACTGCGTTTAAAGTGATGGGTTGGCTTAATTGAGCCAAAAAGATCAAAGATTAGGATAGAGGAACAACTATTCCCACTACCTAATAGTTATTGGCACTACCATCCATAACAATTTTACAATTCTACCCTTCTTCCTTTTTCCTACACCCCCATCCTTCTCCTTTCCTCTCTCACTTTCCCTTTCCTCTTTCATAACACACCCAACCCTTCTCCCTTCCTTTGTCACTTCTCATTTTTCCATCATTCTCCAATTCTTTTCTTCTCTCCCTCAGACTACCCAACATGGTGATTTTTTAACAAAATAAAATCATGTTTCCACTATGTTAAAAAACACAACTGATACATGATTCCATTTTTTTCATTTTCCAGAACACAAAAAAATCATGATTTTGTCGTGTCTAGAATTTGATATTCAACAAAATCATAATTTCGTTGTGTGTCTAAAATTTGATACAGTTCATGGAAACATGTTTCCGCTGTGCAAGTGTACAATGAAAATATGTTTCCATTTATTAGAGAGCATAAAAAAATTACACAATGGAAACATGTTCTGTTGCACATGGGTAGTTACACAACGGATGTTTCCATTGTAAAAATGGGGGTAGTTACACAAAATGAGGTAGTGCCAATAGCAGCTGCCATATTAGGACAGTGAGAGACTCCTGGCCCATAAAAACAAAACAAAAGAACAAAACGGCAACGCTTTTTATTTTTCTCTCCTCTTTTTCAGTTTCTCAGTTTCTTATTCGTTAGATCTCATCTTACACTCGCGGCAAGTTCATCTCGCGCCACCGTCGACGCAGCTACGGCCACCGCCTTTGGTTCCCTCATTTTCTCGCTCTTATTTTTCTCAGGTTCCTTCTCTATCCTCTCTCTCTCTCTCTCGATCTGTTGAAATTTCAACTTAGATTTTCAGATTTCGTACCCATTTCACGATTCTTCCTGATCATTAGAAATCTCTTTCTTTAAGGGACAATTTTCTCATTTAAATTCGCTTACGTGATTTCCCCAATTGTTTTTGCTAGATTTTGTTTTTTAAAGAAAAACCTTTTTTCCAATTTTTTTTTTTGTGTTAGGGGTTTTGGTTTTTTTAATTTTTCGAATTGTTCGCGATTCTGTGATCATTTACCGATCAAGATTCGCATCAATTTTCGTTTCACTTTTTCCAATGCGAAATTCGATGTAATTTTGTGCAAAATTAAGCAAATTGTCTGGGTTTTCAGCTTTTCATCTGCGTGTGAATAGGGTTTGGCTTTTGGGTATTATCGATGGATTCGTAATTATGTAAAGTGAATTGTTGTTTGAAGCCTGAATATCTGTTTACTTGGAAAATATTATATGTATATTGTATTAAATCTTATGGTTATGCTTTTGTTGATCAGCATTGTCTTTTATTTGATATTTGTTTTACCTTTTCAACATTGGACGTAAATAGTTAACAGTTTAGTTTAGTTTTTGTTTTAGTTAGATTTTAGGTTAGTTAGTTTCATTTGCAAATGGTTGTTTGGAACTAATTGTTTGCATTATGTGTGTGTTGGTAGCAGAAATATGCCTTCTCAGAAGGTTGAAACGGGTCATCAAGACACGGTCCATGATGTTGCGATGGATTACTACGGTAAAAGGCTGGCCACGGCTTCATCAGATCACACAATTAAGATAATTGGGGTGAGCAACACGGCCTCTCAGCATCTAGCAACTTTGACTGGTCACCAAGGACCTGTATGGCAAGTGGTGTGGGCTCACCCTAAGTTTGGCTCTCTACTTGCGTCGTGTTCCTATGACGGCCGTGTCATTGTTTGGAAGGAGGGTAACCAAAATGAATGGACTCAAGCTCATGTGTTTGATGACCACAAGTCATCTGTGAATTCGGTTGCTTGGGCGCCTCATGAGTTGGGTCTCTGCTTGGCTTGTGGCTCGTCTGATGGGAATATATCTGTTTTCACTGCAAGAGCAGATGGTGGCTGGGACACTGCAAGGATTGATCAGGCTCATCCCGTTGGTGTCACTTCGGTGTCGTGGGCACCGTCGATGGCACCCGGAGCCCTTGTTGGTGCAGGGTTGCTTGATCCTGTACAGAAGCTGTGCTCTGGTGGTTGTGATAATACTGTGAAGGTATGGAAGCTAAACAATGGACTCTGGAAGATGGACTGCTTCCCTGCTCTTCAGATGCACACAGATTGGGTCCGAGATGTTGCTTGGGCACCCAATTTAGGTCTCCCTAAATCTACCATTGCTAGTGCATCGCAGGATGGTAAAGTGATTATATGGACAGTGGCGAAAGAGGGGGATCAGTGGGAGGGCAAGGTTTTGAATGATTTCAAGACCCCTGTTTGGAGGGTCTCATGGTCATTGACAGGAAACATACTGGCTGTGGCTGATGGGAACAACAATGTGACACTGTGGAAGGAAGCAGTAGATGGGGAATGGCAACAGGTGACAACAGTGGAGCCATAGAATGTGATTTTTCGTTTTGAAAATGGTTAGAGTTTTCGTTTTGAAATATAGTTGACATCTTGTTTCTTTGCATATTATACAGTTGATTAATTGTGCTTCATAATGCACTAGTTCCTTAACGTTTGTGATCCATTGAGTATTCCCTGAAGAATGAAAGTTGATTAGTTTGAGTTGTTTTAAGATTTATAATGTTTTACAAGTATATAATGTGACAATAACTTATATTCCGGGAGTTGCATAAATTAATGGCTGTTGCGTTTAATTTTGGATTATCGAGATTAATCAATCACCATTACTGAATAATATCCTTGATAATTTGGTTTATAATAGAGCCTAAAAGCAGTATATGATCCATGTAATCAACCTTATCTAGTGGGATTATCTAGTGGGATAAGGCTATTTTTATTGATGCTGCATTACATAGCTAGGGTAAGGATAATATCTTTTATTTGACAACAATATATACGGTTAGTACTTTATTAATTATAATACAAATTGCTCTTTGCCACTGTCCTGTGATTCCAGAACTGAGTTGATGTATGGCAAAAGAATAATTTACTTTTAATACAGATATAATAGAAGGGAACTTCCCGTTTCCCCATTTTTTATATTCATAGGACAAATTTCTGACTTGTTAGATGCCGCAACATGCTTATTAACCACTTAGGTATAGATTTTTGCTCTTTAATTCTTTTAGGAAAATAGTATGCTATAAAAGCGAGAGTTACGAATTCACACGTAGCAGTTTTATTGAAAAGTGTTGGTGCATTTTTGGTCACCATCAATAGGAGTGTTCAGGGTTTGAGTTGTTTAATTAAACTTATGATTTAATTCTATCAAAATTTTATAGATCAGGTTAGATTTTTACAATTTTTTTAGCAGGTCAAATCCAAATCAACTTAATCATAAATGAGTTGGGTTGATCGGATTTGAACATTTAAAAGTTATTTTTAAATTAAATTTTTTTAGAACAATTTATTTTTCCTACATATGTGTAAATATATAATGATTAAATGTATTTAAAAGAGATAAAATTGTGACAATATTTGATTAATAGAATGAATGGTTTCAATGTTAATTATTTTAGATAGAAATAAAATACTATATTGATATGAAAAAATATAATCAAAATCAAGACAATGATAAAAATAATGGCTTAAAAAAGAAAAAAAATCATAGATAATTTAATTTAATAAATAATATTAATTAAAAATTAATGTGTTTGTATTTAATAATTTAATTTATATGTGATCAAATTACTTTGATTTTCTTAATTAATCATCCAGGTTTGATAAAAAAAATTAAATATGATTTGATTCAATTTAATTTAAAGCAGTTTTGGTTGAATTAGTTTTCAGTTTCGGTCTTATTTTTATTTTTCTTTGGAGAAAATATTAAATAAATAATAATATATATGATAAACACATTTTTCTTTAACTAATAGTAGTATAACTCTTGAAATATATACTGTTAAAAGTAATTTTACATAACTTAATAATTATACTTATGTACCTTTAATCAAATAGTTAAAAAAAAATATCTTCCATCAGATACCTTTTTCACAAATAAATATATGTTGTGATAATTTTATAAACCCAAATGTTGGATAGTACGAAAAAAATGATGCACAGAAGATGTGGTTGAATGTAAACAATCTTTATTATATCATTAAACCCATATATGGTTATAAATTTCTCTTATTGGTCTAATTCATTTCATACCTCAAGTATTCGTAAAAAATAGCATTGCTCCTTTATAAATTTATAAAAAATAAAAATGTAAATAAGAGTAGTAACATAAATTTATTTATAAAATATATATGTATATATAACTTTGATTTAAAAATCTGAAATCCAATCCAATAAAAATTTCAGTTTTTTTATTTTATTTTGATCCATTCAATGTCTGATTTATTTGGTTTTTAATTTTTTGGATCAATTTATTTGATTTTGATTGGATTGGATATGTTCATGAACATTCTTAATATATAATATAATATGATGACATAACAAAAAGGCATATTCCTAAAATAATAAAGAGAAACCACTTTTATTAAAAATGAAGCAAGTCAAAGGTTAACAATCACTCTCAAAGTCAGGATATCAACTATTGAAGTATTAAGTGATTCACAACCCTAACCAAGAATGACTTGAAAGAAAACAAGTAATGCAAATCAATTTTACTTTCATGTTAATTAATTTTTTTGTAAAAATTTAGTTTGAATATGGGTTTAAAAGTGTGTCTGGCAAGATATTTCTGCTAGTCTTTAATTTTTTTTTTACTACCTAAAAAGTTTACTTCATTGTTTGATAATCCAAAAATGGAGATTTAATTATTTAAAAGATAATCCAAAAAGATTTTAATTAAAATCAATTAGAAATCTTAAAATTACCATAGATTTCCCAAGTTGGGGCTAAATTCCTTCAACAAGGAATTGATTCCTTGCGAAAAATTACACTCAAAATTCTATTTCTTTTTTTGACCCAACTCCTTGTAAAAAATAGTGTTGTTTTATATATATAACTTTGATTTGGATTGAATTTCAAAATTAAATCCAAAATATAATCTAATTTAATATAAATTTCAGTTCTTTTTTTTTTTAAATTTTGATCCATTCAATGTTCGATTTATTTTAATTTTTAATATTTTTATTAGCTAAAACGTGTCCTCAATTATTTAATAAACGAGTTTTTTTCAAAAATTTCTATTATTTTTTATACATTATTTAAACTAATATTTTTTAAAACGTTATATTCTAATTTTTAACTTTTTATATTTATTACATTTTTCTTTTAACTTTAACTTAATATTTAAAAAATCATATTATGTTTTTTATTTTTACTTTTAGAAAATCATATTTTTATAACTGTTTTTTTGTTTAAACGAGAACCATGAATATCATTGAAAAACTCCCAGGTCACGTTCTACATCAAGAGCAATTTGGACTGGAACATCCTCCATCCAAACTTATGAATCAAAATAAAAGCTAACTTTGCTAAAGAATCAGCCACAAAATTGCATCCAGATATGTACAGTCCTCCAAGCACTTTCAATCTCCCTACAGTCCGTCTCAAAAATCACAATCTACAGCAACAACTGATTTGAAAGGCTCTCCGCAATCTATGGGCTATAGCACTGATTTTCCAAGCGAGTGGCAGAAGCAAAGGACCTCCCCCTTATGGTTCCTAAAAACAAGACCAAAACTCCTCCCCTTACTCACCTTAATCGAAACATCAAAGTTAGCCTTGATCATTTCTTCTAGTGGTGGCTTCCACTGAGTTGGGGTATTAGCATAATGATTCTGCTCTTCCTCTCCTCCTCATATGCAGCTGGTCCAAAGGTGTATGTTTGTGGTCGAAGACTGAGAGCATTTAGGGCTTGCCAAATGGTATACAGTAATTTACAAACTCTAGCATGAAGATCTTCCTCACCAACATTCAGAACACCTGCAAACCAATTCATGAAGTGTTTGTCCGCCCTACACTCAATCCACAATGCCATAGGAGAGGCAAACCACCACCATTTCACTTCCTCGAAGGTTAGTAAGTTGTGTCACAGTTTCATCAAAATTCCAACACCTCCAAATTCTGGCAAGTAGCCAAAGCATTCCTTCCTACCAGCCCTCCATACCAGATTCGAGCAACGAGGGGGAGTTTTTATCTTCCAAAACCTTTTCCACAGATCACCTGAAATAAAACTTGTAAACCCTTTAGTCATGCTTATATAAGATTGGCATAAAAGTCTTATAATGAGAAGAATTTGTTTAGAAGTATTTCTAAAAGAAAAAAATAAGAAAAAGAAAAATGAGATGAATTTTTTCATAAGTAAAAATAATTTCTCTATTAGCTAATTTTTAGAAGTTCATCAATATAACTTTTCTAAAATATGATATGACATTTACAAATGAACTAATGGAAAACTCATTTTAACTTATGAAGAAACTCATTTTATTTTTTTCTTTTTACTTTCTTCTTCTTTTAGAAGTGTTCTAATTCTAAAGAAATTTACATCAAAACAAAACAGACCCAAAATTCTTAAGTTTCTAGCTTTTTGTCATTGTGGTCATTCTGTTCTTGACTTTGTCTTTATGGAAAGCCCCTTACCGCAGTAGTTAGAGGTCATACATGAATGACTTAGTCTCTATGATGAGAAAGAATTAGGTAGTGTTTGGAAATTCTCTCCGGCACCGCTTAACAATCGAGCATAAGGAAGATCCAACATTGAAGTCCAGATTATGGTATAACCCCCTTCTTTAGAGGCTTTTAAGGCTAACTGGATAATCCACAAGTTGGTATAAAGATGATGGACTAGCACTAGTCCAAGGCAAAGTCAAGTAAATCATGCATTTTTGTGGCACATACTTACAAAGGCACTTTAGTATTTAAGTCAACAAATGAACCAATATAGTAACAGTATATAGAAAATGATCAGTGGTTCTAGTGACCTATGCTTATGCTTTATTTATATAAAATTCAAATTCAAGGGAGTTACAACATCTAAGTGCAGGTAGATTTTCGAGAATGCAAACATTAAGAGTGTGTTTGGTTTACAGTTGGCAAACCTTGAACGTCCGTTCAACAAGATTACAAGAAGTAACAAAATCATTTTTGTGCATTGAAAAATGGAAATTTCTGTTTGCATCCTTGCAAAGGGGTTCTCAAGCATACTAAATATTATGAAACTTTTAGCATGAAAAGTGTATGTAGATATTGAAAATTCTCTGATTCAAGCATATATGGAGTGTTGACATATTCAGCTATTTGCAGGTTACTGAGACATTGGGGTTCGAATAAGACTCGACCCAAATAAGGACTAGCTAAGCTAATTTGGACCTTCTTTCAATGTGGTGAGGCCTAGTGGGTTGAGCCTGTTTGATTGACTGGGAACAGACTTTAAATTGTTAGAATAATAACAAACTTTAAGAACAATACATCAGACGTATGTTGCTTTTATGCTGATTTTTGTAATAAACTAATAATACGCGTTTAGCATTAGAATATTTCTTATATATGTGTGGTGGGAAAATTAGGACTATCGTGTCTACAGATTCATGGTTCTAGTCGTGTTTACATTTTACGTTTTTCTTTGTTGAAAAAACAAATTATTGCAATAACGAAAGCACGAGGACCTAAAAACTCCCTAGTCAAAGCAAAAAACAATCGGTCCAATATTCAAGGTCTACGTATCAACCTATTAATTATAAGGTGGCATTTGGAGCTCTTATATAATTAATAGTTGCAAGCCCTTCTTTCAATCTTAATTGCTTATATTTGTTTATAAAAAAAATCTTGTTAACCAAGATATTGATTTAGAAAATAAAATATTTATTAAAAAAATTATAAAAAAATAAAAAATATCATAAACAACAAAATTTATATATTTTAACATTTTCTTAATTTCTTAATAAATATCTTAACATTTGTCATAAAAAAACGTTCATATTTGTGTGTGGTTTACACATTGGACGTGCATTAATACAACTCAAGTTCCTTTTTTTATTTAAAAAATAGTGGTATTTATAATGAAAATGTATCTCAATATATACTCCCGGATAAACACAAATAACATGTTAAAACTACCTATTGAGTAAATGTAGCCCAAGGAAAGCATCCGAATGGTTCATAAATCAAACGGTGCATTTTACCTTCTGTTTCACTAATATATAAAGTTTACACTAAAGGGATTTTTTTGTACGTTTTTCACTTCTGACTTTCCACTTTCTTTTTTCTCTCTTTTGTGCCTTTCTCTCTTCGTCTTCCTCTTCTGTTCCCTATGTGACCTAGCTCGGTTTAATGTATTCGATTAATACCTTGAACTTTGTCTTTGAATAGTTTTGGTTGATGGTAGTGTTGGTCTATGTTATTGTTTGTCTTGCATTGCATCTGAGTTATCTCCTATGTCCAATTTTCTTTAAGTTCTTGAGGTGTACTCGTGTAAGGAACTAGAGGAGAGGAAACTTGGTGAAGGTTATGTGTTTTTTGACCAAACATTGGTATAAAGGGTCATTTCTGATTTCCTGTAAATCTTCATTTTCTTTCTGTAATCTTGTGGCCTTGTGTTTATTGTATTGAGAAATTGGTCGTATAACTTGGAGTGGTATAATTTTGTAACTCTTATTATTGTTTAGTGCAAGTGAAAGAGATTACAGTTCCCTTAGATGTAAGTAACTAGCTTTTCTCCTAATTACTGAACAAAAAAATGTTTGTGTTTCTTTCTTAATTTTACTATATTTCTGCAAATTTTATTTTTAAGATTGTATGCTTAAACTCTAACACTACCGGTAGAAGCTCACATAAAGGATTATTGTGTGTGCAAACTGCAGGCAATTATACTTGTTAATTTCCAGCTACTCAAGACTCAACTAGACCATAGATGTTAGGAGATTTTTTTGAGAAAAATTGTTTACCAAACAAAAAAAGAGTGACGTCAAGAATTTGAATCCATACCTATAATGAATTATGAGAGTATATTTAACTATGTGTGTCAAGCCACATTTACATATAATAACTTATATTCTTGAAGCTTAATTAACTTAGATAACGCATGCTTTAATTTGCCGAAACAAAAATTGGTCAGATCAGTCCCACGGAAACCAGCCTTTCAGCCTTTGGACCCAAGTTTGTTTTAATTTAATTTGTGTTAGCATGTTAAACACGAAGAAGCGTAGTAGCTGGATTTTGAGTTTCTGTAATTTGTTAAATATAAGCCCTTAACGTGTATGGCAAAGGCCCTTTGCTTATCCTACCAGCGTGCCTTCATTTCTTCAGGCCGTCCACTGCGGTTTCAACGTACAAATGGTGGCTGATGACGAGGAAAAGTCATGATTGCCCTTTGACTTTCACAACAACGAATTAGAACTGGATACATGGACTAACCCCCAGCTCGATCTAGTTGCTTAAGTCCACGGTTAAGGGTCTGTTTGGGTAAACTTTTTTAAAAACATTTCTAAAAAAAGAAAAAAATAATATGAGTTTCTCCATAAATAAAAATAAGTTATTCATTAGCTAATTTGCAGAAGCTCACTAATATAACTTCTCTAAAAGATAAGATGACATCTACAAATTAACTAATAAAGAATTTATTTTTATTTATAGAGAAGCTCATTTCATTTTTTTTTCTTATTTTCTTTTTCTAGAAGTGCTTCTAGAAAAACTTGCATCCAAATAAGCCCTAAGTCACTGAAGTGCCTCATTGGTTCTCGGTTGAAATTTCACTAAGTTGATTGGTTCTATGTTTATTTATATATTTAATTTTTGAGTTATTTAGAAACTCACAAATTATCCTAAATAAATTAGTTTGTTTTAGCCATGGACCACTTAGTATCTCTAGTCCATTAAGAGTGAAACTAATCAGCTTAAAACGCGTGTTTGTTGTTGATCCAAAAAATTTTACATAAAAAGAATCAAACATGAATCATGATGCATGTTAAATATATCATTCTAAATTTAAGAGATATAATATTGATTTGATGATTAAGAAATAAGAGGGGAAAAGTGGTAAGTTAGAATTTGTTCACTAATAAAAATTAACAAATAACAAGTAATATTTATCTAAAAAAATAGTTTAAATTTGGCAAATGTTAAATCAATGTCTTAAGGACATTGGTTAAGAAACTTAAAATAGAAATATTTTTATTGGAAAATAAAAAATTATATTGTCTATGATCTTTTTATGTTTTCCTATAATTTAGACAATAAATATTTCCTCCTATTAATTTATTCACCGATATCTAAAAACACTGTAGCAACACCCTTTGAAATTTTATGTGATTCAAATTTTCTTGGGCACGGTTGCACATAAATCACTATCCACAAATGGTAAACCCAAATTCCAGAAGTACATAAGCATGTTTTCATCATATAACTCATGAACCGAAGGGTATAATAGACCATACAGGAAAAAATGAAGTTTGAAAATGATGGATACTGTAGTGCTCAAGTTATACGAGTGGCGGAAGCTTTTAAAGGTCAAACCAATAGAATACACACTAAAATTCCATCACACTCTTCCAATAGCATGCACCATATGCAATAACCTCCTCACCTTTTACCACTTTTGCGGCGTCAACTTCTCCCTTAGATCCCTTCTTATAAACCCTAGCCCTCGCCATTCATTTTCTACCATCCATCTTCCCAAGAAAACAAAACACAAAAGAAGAATAACAATAACACACTCTTCTCTTCGATCATCTCCCTTTTCTCTGAGAGCACTCCCTCAAACTTTGATCCTGGCAAAGCCATGGGGTTCCTAAAAGCAATATTCATCATAGCAATAACCATGGCTTTGTCCATCGCACTCACAATGAAAACCATCACCCATCAAGAGGAAGCAAAATCACCCTTTTTGCACCATGATTTGCCCTCATCAACCCCTCATCAAAAGAATCTCCTTCTTCCTTCCAAGAGGGTGAGTCGCTTCCTCGCTCAAGTGAAAAACCCTAATGCTGCTGATCACTGTAGGAAGGACAACGATATTTGTACTTTGTCTGGTGCTAAGAACTCAACATGTTGCAACAACAAGTGCATTGATGTAGGGTATGACAAGCACAACTGTGGCGCGTGCAAGATGAAGTGCAAGTTCACTACGACATGTTGTAGAGGGGAATGTGTTGATACCAACTTTGACAAGAGACATTGCGGGGAGTGTAACCATCGGTGTGAAGTGGGTGCATATTGTGTCTATGGAATGTGCGGCTACGCCTAATAATAAAGGTTCATGCATGAGTCCCCAATACTATGTTATTATTACTATACGAGGTTTGTGATTTTTATTATAAATATTCAATAAAGTAGACCACATTTGTGGTGGTTCTCTAACCAAAAATACAATAGCATATAGTACCTCTTAAAAGTTATATTGCAATCTTCTAAGTGTTTTCTAAAGCATAATTAATGCTATTCTCCAAGAAAATAAGTATATATATCATCTCATCACACATTGTGACATGTTATGTGTTCTTTTCCACATTTTTTCTTCTTGATATATTATACAATGGATAGAGCTAGATAATCAAGACTCCGAGAATGTAACAGAATATAATTTGTTTTGTTCTCGTTGTGTAATTAACTAAAAATTAATTTACTTGATCTCACAGACTTGATTAAAGGTTGGAGTATTTTCTTATAGTTTGTTTTAATCAAATTTCATGACTTATGAAAAAAATTACTCTTATATACACAAATGTTCAATGAAACATAAATTAATTATTGATAAAAAAAACTTCTTTTTTCTTTTTCTCAAGTCCCATGTTTATTCTTCTCTTTGAAAAAAATTGTCAAATATAATCCATTCGCAATATATTGTTTAAATGTGGTCACCGGTTGGGAGCACCATGCATCGATATATACGTTCCCAGTGCAATTATTGGTGATTTAATAAAACGATTTCGATCAAACTTTTCGTGAGTGCGCATTAAAGGTGTATTTCAATTATGCCTAAAAAAGTTTATCCCCTAGCTATACTTTGATTTTATTTATAATAAATTTTATCCAAAATTAACTATGAAAAGTAGTTTAGTGTTTAGATAAGTTAATTGAAAATGTTTAAATTAATATATTGTCTGAATAATATTAAAAAAATGTTTTATATATGTTAAGATCTCAAATCACTGTATATTATAGACAAATAATGACCTTGAGTATATTTATCTCGAGTTAAATTTAGGTATTGAGTGTTGCTCAATCTTTTATATATATATATATATATATATATATATATATATATATATAATTTTAAGATATTACTATTAGAGTAAATTCCTGATTTATTTAAAATTTGTTGAATATTGAAGATGCTCCAAGAGTTGTGGGTAAATTTGGTAAAAATATGAAGACTACAATTCAGAAAAGAGTCATTTTTCAATGTGGAGTGTAGGATAAATAAAGTGCCATGAATCTGAAAACTTATCATTAAAGATAACATATTGCCCAGCAAATTAAAGCTACTTTAAATTAACTAGTAGTTATTAAATTGTTTCTGAAAAACGAAGATATCCAACTTAGTATAGATCAGAAGCAAATGCCATGGGCTTTTCCTCGAAATTCGCTTGCATTCACATGAATGCAGCCAATAGATCAGCTCCCGAAATCCAATGGATTTTCGTGCAAATGGGGCGCCACATGCATTCCAGTGTCTCCGTGAAGAAGATTATGAGAAGGGTAGTTGATCTTTGACTCTCTCTTGGAGGACAATTGTTTTATAATAGATCGATTGATCTATGATTCTTGTTGGTGTCTAACGTTTTTATTTATTATTATTAAAAAAAACAGATGTTGAAGTGTATGATAACTGATAAACAAGGCTCAAAACGACATTTTTTTCTGCCAACAGAAGTAAAAAGAATAAGGGTAGGGCAATAAAAGAGAGTTTTGTCATTAATAATGATTATATTTGATTTGGATAGGATTGTTTTTAATGAAAAATATTTATGATCTAGATAAAAAAAGAGAGTAGGGCACTAATAAAAAAAATCTTTCAGTTATACGAGAAAATTGTTAAAATATTATTTCTAAAAAATTAAATTAAATCAAACCGTGCTTCATGATCAACCTTGAAACTTACATGATCGATGTATGAAGTGGTAAAAGTGGGACTATTGACTTTAATTGAGCTTTGGGTTGATAGAAATATAAAATTTCCTAAAAGTGATGTTGCTTTCCGGCAAGGTTGAGAGACCTTAGACAAAGAATTTGCACATGTAAGAAGACATTCCAACACTTATGTTATGTTAGTGATATTGTACTAGAGTGGTGCTAGTTGTATTCGAAGGAGAATGGATTGAATTATATTACACAAGGCCTAAGACTTATCAAAGACAATATTAACTTGTTTTGGATTGTAGCAACAGAGTTACTTTACTCTAATTAACTCAATGTTCATTATTCGCACATGTGATTCAAGTCTTAATTGAGTGTAGACTACTTGCGATTTGGGTTAATTCAACGTTTTGGACTGACATGACCCACCAAATAAATTGTGCCTTAAGTTCAATTTGAAACAAAATGAATGAATAATAGATGGTGATTATAAAGAAAACAATTGTTGAGAAGGTAACTAATTAGTTGAAATTGGGAGACATGTTTAACCATCAGTTTAAAAGTTAACAATGATTTTGGAAACAACCTAGAAAGAGTCATTTATACTATGAAGATTGTGAAAATTTTATTGCATAATAGAATACAAGATACATGAATGAATGATTCTCAATAGTGACTTATATATCAAGAAAGATATTTTTTTTATGGCATTGAAAACAAATCAATCCTAGCTTAAACAATTTAAAACATGAAATCACGTAAAAAAATATAAGGTATGCTATTTATTTATTGCTTAATTGTATTTTTACTTTCTTAAATATTATAATTGTATGATTTTGATCATTCATGTTCTAATTGCATTGATTGGGTTTCTCGGGTATAAAAAATGTGCAGTTTCAGACCTCTGACTTTCCCTTGTGCCAGTTGGTACCTTAAATATTGAAATTGAGCTATTTTAATCTCTCAAATTTCATGTGATTAGAATTAATTTTTTGGAGACAAAAATCACATTATTGTGATACCTATAAAAGGGGACCCAATTGAAAATTGAAGGGCTAAAATCTCACATTTGCGAAACTTGAGGGACCCAATTAGCACAATTGAAACTAGAAAGACTAAATCACACAAATATAATAGATGGAGGAACAAAAGTGCAATTAAGCCTTTATTTAATTATATATATATATATATATATATATATATATATATTAAAATTCTAGATTATTTTAATATTTATATATTTATTATTTTTTATTAAAACCTACGAGCAAAAAAAAAATAGAAGCCTAGTTAAAGGCATATCAATTATCAATCAATTATATATTATAAAAGAAAGCATTCACTACTAAAAAATATACATTTAACATCGTCCATTTAACATCGGTTACAAGAAAAACCGATGTTAAATTATACGCGGTGGCAATTTTGTAAATAATTAGAGCTTCTTAACATCGGTTTTGAAAAGAACCGATGTTGTTAGTACAATATTAACATCGGTTTTTGGGAAAACCGATGTTAAGTAATTAAGTAATTACAAACAACATCGGTTTCTTAAAAGCCCGATGTTGTCCAATGAGTAGATAACATCAGTTTTTTTAGTAAAACCGATGTTAGTTTTTTTTAAGATATAGCCCATCGTGGAGAGGCCCAAAGTGGTGAGCGTGCAGGAGAATAATATTAACAAGCTAAGCTTGGTTTCCATGTTTCTCCCGAAGCTTCCAATGTCTTCTTTCACGACGTTTTGGCGCTCCCTGACTTCCTCGCCGACCCGCGCAGTGACGGCGCCACCGTTCAGGTCCTTGTCCCCAAGCGCTTCTCACAACGTTTCGTGAATTCCCTCGAACCGCTTTTAAGCAAATAAAACAAAAATATAAAAAACTAGCGAAAAACCTTTCAAGTTTCGTGAATTCCCTCGAACCGCTTTTACGTTGGTTTATTCGGTTTGTGTTGCTCTGTATGCTGCTCCTCCCTGTTTGATTTCAAGGTTTTTGCCTGAATCTTCTTTCTCAAAGGTCAGTCTAAACACCCTTTTAGTTTGATTCCAAGGTAATTGCCCTGATTCAATTAAACCCTAAAAAGGACCCACCACGAGAACCTTCCAACTCCGGTGAATACCGCTTTCTCTATTTTTTTGTTTTATTCTTTAAATGTTGTGTTTTCAGATTTTCTCTGCTTTATTCCTCTTTATTTTTATATTTTTGTTAAGGTAAACGCTTATCATTACGAATTGATACACGAACATGTATACAACTGCCAGCTTTTGATTTCCGCAAAACACTTGTTTTAAAAATAAAAAAATCAACCAATAATATGCGGAAAATTTTCGTAACTTATAGCAATGCTCTTTTGTTAATTGTTATTTTTTTCCTTGCTAGACTTCTGAATTCTGAATCTGTGACCATGTCTCAAATCATGATCCTATTGTTTTATTTTTTTTGTATACAAGTGCATTTTACTTTCTTTTCGACCCCTGATCTGAGCTTTTAGTTACCATGGGATGCCATTACCAATGAGTTTTCTCCATTAGTTAAACTGAATTGGACTTGCAGTCCAAAATTAACATTTCAATTATGAATCCATCACAACGAGTTAGTTTAGAATATTGAATATATAGAGGGAGGATGATGATGTGGTACAAGTTCAGAATATTGTGTTAGTTTTGGACTTGTTTTTATGTGTAGTTCGTATTTTTATCTAATTTTGCATGTTACTTGTTTAAAAGTATATTCTAGTTTTTGTCACCGATTGGCCATGGTGAACTGGGCACTCGTCTAACAACCGGACCGGTTTTATAAACATTACTGTAATAGTGTAATGCTCCCCTCCTGTTAATCTCTTGATTCATTTTTAAGTTTTGGCAACAGAGTTTTGAAATTTCATGACCAAAACTGTGCCCTCTTATGTTAGGATAAAGGATAAAGGGATGATCTACACAGCAATTGACACGTTCTACCTCACTGATGAGCAGCTAGCAAACTCACCTTCTAGAAAAGATGGCATAGATGAAGCCACTGAGACCACCCTTAGAATCTATGGTTGTGATCTCATCCAAGAAAGTGGCATTTTGCTCAGATTGTATCCTTCTGATTGTGTTCATTTTCATTTTAAATTACCATGTTTGTTCCAAATTGTTACCTTAATTACGTGACAGGCCACAAGCAGTCATGGCTACTGGGCAGGTTCTATTTCATCGTTTCTATTGTAAGAAGTCATTTGCACGGTTCAATGTCAAGGTCATTATTATCTTGTGATATATTATTTTCTCTTCTTTCTCTCTTTGAGTTTTGTGAATTACTATGCTCACAGCATTTCTTTGCAGAAAGTTGCTGCAAGCTGTGTATGGTTGGCTTCAAAACTGGAGGAAAACCCTAAAAAAGCCAGACAAGTAGTTATTGTTTTTCACAGGATGGAATGCAGGAGGGAGAATTTTCCCATGGAGCATTTAGACTTGTATTCCAAGGTGAGAAGCTTCTCATTCTCACCTTTCTTTGCCTATAGTACACAGACATACTATTTTCATGTTTGGTGCCGCATCTCAAGTTCAGACTTGCGTAAAAGTGGAAGCAACTACACTCTTCCACGTTTTTTGTGATAGTTTAACATGATTTGAGCATTAAATGGATGTACTTGAAGTGGTTCCAAATGCATGCTATGAATCTTATTTCAAATCTAAGTTATTTTAATGTTTTCTATTTTCTTTGCTCATGAACAGAAATATGTTGATTTGAAAATGGAGTTGAGCAGGACAGAAAGACATATTTTGAAAGAAATGGGATTCATTTGTCATGTTGAACATCCTCATAAGTTCATATCAAATTACCTTGCTACCCTCGAAACACCTCCAGAATTGAGGCAAGAAGCTTGGAATCTGGCTAATGATAGGTACATAGTTGCAGATATTGTTTCTTTGTCATGCTGCTTGTGTATTTTTGTGCATGTTCATACTGTACACCATGATTTATTCCATTCCACAAGAATCCTGAATTAGACCGTATCTTCTGTTCCATTATAATTTGGAAAGTTTGCTTCTATAGTAGTCTTTGTCTGTGATTCCAGTTTGGATGTTTTATCTAGGTGATTGTACTTGGACGCAATATACAGTTTAAAGAGACAGGTCTATCCTGGTAATTCATTTCATCAAAATTGTCCAGTAGGTCTATCCTGGTAATTCATTTCACAAAATTGTCCAGTAGTTCTTTTTCCCCCCCAACCTGATAATGTAATTTCAGCCTTCAAGTATTTAAGTTTACCTTGTTAAAGTGAAAACAATAGTTATTATAAAAATGAAAAGAAGTTTTAAGAATATTGTACAGTACCACAGTATATGCCAGAGGATTTGGCCTAAAGTGTGGTTGTAATATGGTATAAAATTTTGAGATTCTTGTTAAACTGTTGAAGCCATTCAGCTTGTAGTTGTTATCAAATGAGCAGATGTTTTGATAGCTGCTGGAACTGTTGATCTCGTAGTTATCAGCAAACACTTGATGCTTCTTATAATCTTGTATGACAAACATTGAAATGAGGTATTTACAAAGTAAAAAAAATATTTTAATTTATTATTGTAACAAATATTAAACAGTTCAGATAAGCTCCTTTTTTCTTATTTGCACATGTCTTTTAGGAAAATTATTACTGGCTGGATAGGATTTTGCACAGCTATCAATCAAGAGTCTATTGTGGTGACATTGGCACTTCTTTTGAGGTTAGTGACTATTACACTGTCTTTGTGTTTATATTTTCCATTTCAATAAATTAGTTTTTAGTTCATGGTCTACCTCTAATTAATAAGGTACTGTACTAACTACTAATTGAATGAGTTTATTGATGGGCCACTACACCACGTAACGTTAGCTTTCAATGTTTAATTAAGTTCCTTTGCTCCTTATTGATTTGGTGTTGACTCTGTAGAAACACAAGTGTTGTTAGACTATGAAAATTAAAATATTTTAAAAGGCCATGTCTAAATAAATAAATACTAGTTGGATGATCCACAGTCTCCATCATCTTGATGTTAGTGAATTTGAGAAATACTCAAATATGACGTTTTCGTGAAATGTGATTATATATAACTTTCCAGTATAATGATTTTAAGAAAAATAAAAATATAATCTGCATATTTTTTAAACTATTTTTTCTTTCGTTTATAACTTTATACATGCAGAAAAAAAACATTTTCGATCTTATATAATATATTTTCACAAATTAATATTTACCATTTACTGAAGTAATAACCACCTTAAATTATTCCTCAAACTATTAGAAAGGAATTAATTCTAACTTGTAGTTCTAGCTCGTTGCTTTATGGCCACTGTTTAGTTTGAAATGAAATTTAGCATGAATATATGTAAAAAAATCTATCTCTTTTAATTGATTTTGATTGTGACATTGAGATGTTGCTTGCAAGGTATATTAATTATCATTTAAAAATTATCTTATGATTCTAAATTGCCCACTGGCAGAGCTTAATGCAGTAATTGTACATTCACTGAAATTTGTAGGTTGATCTGTAGCATATAAGTTGAAATTATTTGTGAGATATTTTAAATAAAATATTTGTGTATCATTATTCCTAAAAAAATTACAGTAAACCCCAATTAAGATCCAAGCTAGACCCCAATTAAATAAAATATTTGTGTATCATTATTCCTAAAAAAAATATTTGGACACTTTGAATTTTAATAACATGTTGGTAACACTTGTGAAAATTGTCATTATGTGCAGGCAAGGATCATGTAGTGCGTGTCGTAGCTTATTTGGGGGATTTGTCAAGTGGATAATGGGAAAAGTTAGTTTATTTATTTCCTATTTTATATTTTGAAAAGTACTGGGATGATCTTGTTATTGTTATTATCGTGGTATGACACTTGGTGTTATTTAATTGAATGGATGAGTTTGCTATTGTTTTGGATTTATGAATGAGTATTTCATTAATTACATGTATCTTTTAATTTCAAATATTGAAGTTATATTTATACTTGTGTGTGTTTATGTTCATATTGAAGTTGTATACATTGGGATTATGGGGATACAGTATCAAATTGGGAATAATAAAGAGAATATGTCTTTTTTTTAAATAACATTCTACATCGGTTATTTAATAGATGATGTAAAACGTGAATATACAACATCGGTTGTATTTAAAAACCGATGTAGAAAAGGAAATTTTTACATCGGTTCTTGGTAGAACCGATGTCAATTTAGTAACAACAACATCGATTTTTCGTTGAATTTGCATAATTTACATTTTTTTTATTAATTTCTTATTATTTAACATCGGTTTTCTTAAAAAACCGATGTTGTATACTTATGTTAACATCGGTTTTCAAAAATCGATGTTAACTTGCACACTTTCAACGTCGCCTGATTCAACATCGGTTCAAAACTGATGTAGAATGTCAAAAATAACCGATGTAGAAAGCTGTTTTTCTAGTAGTGATTGACAGATAGGTAGATGTCACATGACATCACCATATTCATTCTTTTCCCACTGAAATTCATTGATTTTTTCTTATTTTTTTTGTAATTCATAAAGTATATTATTATGTTTAAGTATGGCAATTGTAACAAATATCATTCTCATAATTTAGCATTCATATGTTGTGCTACATACTTTAGCCGTTTTGCTAAATTTATGATCCAAAATGCACTTGCATATGAACTTTAGGTCTCTTTTTTTCCACCATTTGTTACAAACCTTTTTATTTATGTTATAATCATATTTCACTCCCGTTACGAACACTAGGCCTGAAGTTATAAGCATTAGGGTTATGAACATTTCCTATAAAAATGTTTGATGGATTGTAAATTGTGATGGAAAAAACAGAAAAGTAAGTCATCCATATTATTTGGTTGGGCATAAGAATCAAACTAAATTGAATTGTGGCATATCCAAAATTGCACACAAACTAGACTTGATATTGAGATCCATAATTGAAAGAGAATGGTTTTCCAAACATGCACATGCTAAATCTAAGATTGGAAAAAGAATCAAACTGAATTGAATTGTAACATATTCAAAGGTGCATTTAGAAACAAGATATCCAAAGGTGCATAAAAATAAGATACCCAAAAGGTGTAGAGAAACTTAACCAGATATTGAGATTCTATCCCAACAGACACTATTATCAGACAACATATTATTATATAGGTCCACAAGAAGAAAAATGGCATCATATGTGATATATTACTCCTTAGAGATCAAATCAAATACACATATCTAAATTAATAGGAGAAGATCCTACAACCAAAGTCAATCAGGAATGTTTTTATGTTTCACTAAAATTTGCAACTATATAAAATACTAGCATAACTACCAATTGTCAGGGGTAACAACGACAAGCACATGTAAATGAGCAACTATCCTATGCAAATGAACACGATATCCAAAGGTACATAGAAACTAAACTAGACATTGAGTGTCTGCTTCAATGGTCTTTAATATAAAAACATATTCAATACAATTTGCAAAGGAACCATTACAAGGACTAGCTATAAAAGAGAATAACAACTACCAACATTGTACTAGGCAATTAATAAATAATAAAAAAAACATGATCTAGCATGAAAGCATATCAGCATATAGCAAATATAATATCGGTGCAATCTAATTCAAATATGTTGATATTAGATGAATGTCAACATTTATATTTCTCGGTTCTTATTTGTTCTGCTTGTGAGAAACAGAATGTACCTAGCAAAGGTTGTTGGGATTTTACTATGGGATCAGGCTCTCTCTCTCTGAAGATGTTTATGGAGATGAATCACCTCTAGGAAGATGATCAAAACAACACGAGTGACGTGCTGTGTATGCTGTGTGAATGTAAAAGAGAGAGTCATAATTGTTATGTACCTTTCACCATGAATGATGCTTTATTTATAAGATGATACCTGGATCCTGGGAGAATGGTGGTTGAGGCCCATTATCTTTGGTCGAGATATTTGATCATTTGAATATTTGTTCTATCTTTTTGTTGTAGTAGTTGTTATATCTTTTATCTTCTGTTGGATAAGATATTGGGTTGTTGAGGATTTAAATATAAAGATAATTGGGCTTTATCCGTAACAGATGCCCCTCAGCCCGGTTATCTAGCATTCTGGATGACTGGGATGTATTTGATGGATGAGCCCGAGTTTATTTTATACCGAAGTTCCTTATTCTTGCTTGTTCAATACCGAGATATGTAATCTTTCTTCGGACATTAGTATGGAACGCTTTTCCAACTATGGCCGAGCTACATAGTGTTCTTATCCTGTACGAGTTATGTAACCGCTATCAATCCGGGTTCCATTAAGGGGCCGAGACATATGTTCTTTTCTTGCGATGAGGATTTTATGGTCAGAGATCCCGGCTTCAAATCTTCAAGTTTGTTCTAAAATTTTTGCTTGAAGAGACGAAAGGTTGTCTTTTCATTTCTTTTCTTGACAACGATTACTGCTCAAATCATTTAATGCGCTGTTTCTATTTCCCATGCCCCCATCATGAGCTTGAAATTTTCTTCTTGTTTTGCCCCTTTTGTAGCTCAGAAAATGTCCTTTATACCCTTAGTGTCTGATCATATCTTGGAGGTTATGTTTTTGAAACGTTTCATAAGCGGTTTTTGGCGGTTATCGACACTTTGACTCCCTCATTTCCTTCATTTGCCTTCATTTGCTCTCATTTTGGCATCTCCTACACTTTTGTGTTTTCCTCTCTCTGTCAACTCCTCTTTGTCTCAGCATCCTCTGAAGCCAAATTCCTTGAAGCTTTCCAGGTACTTACTACATTTCCCTTTTCGATTACATTGTATTCCTTTCTTTTATTCAACTTTATTCTTTCCTTTGTATTTCTTCGAACCTCATTTGAGTTTCTACTTCCTTAGTTATTCTCTTCTTCTCTTCTCCCTTCTTTGTTCGTACTATGGAGCTTACTCCTGAGGAGGAAGCTTTCGTTCGAAAGAACGTTCCCCCCAAATCTGCATTTTGGTTTTGGGGTCTTCCTCTTCCTGATGAGGAAAAGAAAAAAAGATTTACTAAAAAGTTCTGGGGGTTCTGGGGTTTCAAAGAAGTCCCGTCCTAATCTTCCCCCTATTCACAAAGGCATTCATCTAGGAACAAGTAACAGTACAGTGAGCCCACCAGAAATTTCTACTGATAGGGCTCGTATACAAACTTCTTCTGCTAAACCTGGGTTTAAACATTCTTCGAAGGAGTTTCAATCTTCTAGGGATATAGGGTCCTCTAAAGATGTGTTAAAAATGTATCTAAAACCCTAAGTCCCTCTCCTGCAATTGGCACAAATTCCTCTTACCATGTCAGCCCAGAATCCCTGGAACCTGCTTACGAAATCCATTTTGAACCATGTTCAAAGTGCATGGATAAATTTCATTACTATGCCCATATCGGACAGTATGAAAGAATCGGCGAGATTCTTGAATCATGTCGCCACAACCCGGTCTGAAGGGCTATTCCTGCAACTAGGGTCCTTAAGCCAATATTACCGGATGCCGAGGCCAAAGGGCCGAGTTCTTCTTGTATCAGTTCGGCGCCGGCCCTTCCTTCTCTTCTTTTTCCAACTACACTTCCAGGTACTTCTTACTAATCTCCTTTGTTATTTTGTCGTAGGTTGTTATGGATACCCCTTCAGTGGAAATGGTAGATGAATCCCATTCGACAGGATCTCAGCCTGACATCCCTTCTTCTTTTCTTATTGCCAAATTTCCATGGGTCACATATGAAGTGCTTCGTACTTCGTCTATTTTAACCCCGAGGGGCATAGCGACACTCCCCATAGGCAACCAGGACGGGTTTTCAATCCGACCTCCTGCCCCGGACGAGCCCATTTGCTCATGTGCTGGGGAAAGAGAGCCTATTTTTTCTTTTGCAAGGACTTGGTTACACGTCTCGGTATTCGATTTCCTTTATCGGATTTCAAAATGCAATTACTAGATTATCTTCACTTGGCCCCTTCCTAGTTACATCCCAACAATTGGGCCTTCGTGAAATCTTTTGAGGATTTGTGTGCAGAATTGCATAGACCTTGCACTGTCTCTCTTTTCCTTTATTTCTTTACCGTTCATTCCGGCCGCACTGGCCGAGAAACTTCGACTCGGAAAGGGTGGACCTCACTTTGAAGTCGACCCGGTCGTCGCCTTTTCCCTATCTTTACTGATTCTTTCAAAAATTTTAAAAACAATTTCTTCAAAGTTGCAGCCGAACCCGGCAAGCAACCATTCTTTCTCCGGGGTCCAGAAGCACCTGGTGTTGAGTGGAAATTTTCGCTCTACTGGACCCAAGACCATCACTCCAACCCCCATTCATTTTATCGAGTCGAAGAATCTAACCTTTCCGACACTGAGGCATCGGCTCTTATTCAAATTCCCATGTATCGGGAAGTTCAAGGTTAAATATAAAAACCTTATATTTAAAATCCCGATGCTTTACCTTTCATTAATCTCATTTATTTGCTTTTCAGCCGCCGAGATGGAAGAAGATCCTGCTGCCAACCTCAAACCTCGTCCTCCAAGGAAAGCAACTGCAAGGAAGGCAACTGACCGCCACCGCAGCTACATTGCCCAAATGCCGGCGGGGAAAACCAAGAAGCGTCGCATTGAGACACCGGCCTCCGGTGGCCCCCAGCAGATAATCTTATTGGAGTCAGCCGAGGATACTTCTGCAGCCGGTCCTGAGACTTCATCTTTGGCCGGGCAAGGGAACCAGGAGATCCCGGCTATCCCAACTCCTACTGTGGTTGAGGACATAGCAGTGGAACCTTCTACCGACATTGCTGCTCCCGTTGCTTCCACCATTGCTCTCATGACCGCCCCCGAGGGTTCTTCCTTAACGTTGGGATGCCTTTGGGAAAAGGGAGTTGAAGATCTTTTCCCATATACTAAGGCTCCCAAGCGTTTTTTCGATTCGACCCCTTTCTAGGATGACGACCTTCAGGAGCTCGACCAGCTCCACCTTCAAGCTTTTCGGTGCGCTACTTTGGTGCCAAGCTTAGTGTCTCTGAAAGCTCGGTACATCAAAATTAAAAAAGATGGCCTCAAGATCAAGGATGACAACCAAAGGCTATCTGAAGAGAGCAAGAGGTTATCTGAAGAGAACAGAAAGCTGAAGGAGGAGCTCGCCACTTCTCACCGAGATTTGGCGGTTGTGAATGAGGGGGTCTCTTCTCTCCAGCTGAGCTTCAGGTGGCAAATAGGAACACTGATTTCTTCAAAGCTTCCTCTGATGCTGCCATGGTCGAAGCTAGCAAGGCTCGGGAAGAAGCTTCTTCCTTGGACCGAGACCTTGCTGGTTTGAGGGTTCTCTATGAGAAATCTCATCAAGAGGCAATTCTCGCCAAGAAGGAAGCTGCCGAGTTTCAAGAAACACTGGGGACGGTTGCCGAGGATGCTTTCTCCAATGCCGTAGAGCAAATTCAGTTTTTGAACCCGGGAGTAACTTTGAATCTGGAGGGGACTGATTGCCGGGCTTATATTGAGGATGGCAAACTCATCCCGTATGTCCCTCCCGAGGTTGTATCCCCGGCTGAAGATCCTGAGGCAGCAGCGGATGAGCAAGTTTAAAGATGAAGGGCTATAATGCCGGTTTAACTTGTAATATTTTATTGCTTTGAACAATATTACTTCCTTCATTGACTTCGATACTCCAAACAATTTATTTAATGCATCTCGCTTTCGTCATATTCATTTCGCTTTATCGTTTTCGATTTGAGTACATTTGCTTGCTCGAATATTACTTTGGCTCCAACGGCCAAGTATTTCAATCGAATCATTAGTTCAAATATTGTTTTCAGAATCGAGTTCCTGTCCTAGCGACTGTTAAACGTATTTCGTAACATTAGTCTACGGATGTAATTCTTTCGATATAACTGATGATTCATCCATGAGTAAGTAATTACGCCGGCTTGATCAAGGCTGAACTAATACATAACAATGACTAGGCCCACATAACTTGTGCACAATGTATATATAATTTCCTTATAATAAGGATTTTATTATTCTTCGAAGATTATACAAATCCATGATCTCAAAAGATTTATACCGGGTTTAGATTCCTCGGCTTAAATAATCAATGAGAAACACATGAATACATAAGTCACAATCTCTATGAAAGATTCGCCTGGATCCCGGCTTATGAATCGATTAAAGAGAAACATGTGAAAGTATTATTCCGTGATCCCCATGAAAGACGAAGTCAATTAAGGGGAAACACACGGTAAAAACATTAATCCATGATCCCAATGACGGGCTCGAAGCCAACTAAAGGGAAACACATGGTGAAAACATTAATCCATGATCCCTATGATGGGCTCGAAGTCAATTAAAGGGAAACACATGGTGAAAACATTAATCCATGACCCGTATGACGGACTCAAAGTCCATTAAAGGGAAACACATGGATTTTATCTCGGCCTCGCGCTTTTCGCTGTAATATGTCTTTAACTTGTCGGCATTCCATGTTCGCTTCACATGTTTTCCTTCAAGAGTCTCTAATGTGTATGCTCCTTGTCCCAAATTTTGAGTAACTCGGTACGAACCTTCCCAATTAGGTGCTAACTTCCCATCTCGGGCGTTCTTGTTTCCGATATCGGCTCGCCGTAATACGAGATCACCCTTTTCAAAGGACCTCGGCTTGACCTTTTTGTTGAATTTTCGGGCCACCATTTGCTTCATGTATAAATCTCGGCTGTGTGCCGCAGCGCGGACTTCTTCTATTAAATCCAACTCGGCAGCCAATGCTGCGTTATTATCTTCTTCGGCATTAGACATGTGTTGCCTTCTCCATGATGGTTGCCCGACTTCTACTGGAACCATAGCTTCACAGTTGTACGTCATTCTGAATGGGGTCTCCTGGGTGGACGTCTTAGTCGTGGTCCTATGTGCCCATAAGACGTAATATAACTGTCGACCCAGTTTGGGCCGGCTTCATGCATTCGTTTTTTCAATCCATCCAGAATGGTTTTATTTGCCGCTTCGGCTTGTCCATTGGACTGCGGATGTTCTACTGATGAGAAGTGGTGTTTTATATGGAGCCCAGGCATCATGTCTTGGAAGTTTTTATCTGTGAACTGTGTCCCATTATCTGTGATAACTTCTGCTGGAATCCCAAATCTTGCTATTATGCTGCGCTCAAAAAATTTCCGAACTCGAGCCGAGGTGATGGTAGTTAAAGGCTCGGCTTCAATCCACTTTGTAAAATAGTCAACGGCCACTATTAGCCATTTCATCTGACCTTCAGTTGCTTTGAATGGTCCTAACAAATCCATTTCCCATTTGTAGAAGGGCCATGGTGTCGTGATTGTTGTTAACTCGGATGGTGGAGTCCATAATATCTTTGCGTGTTTTTGGCAGCTATCGCACTTTCGTACATGTTCTGCTGCATCTGCTCTCATTGTTGGCTAGAAGTATCTGGCCCGAAAGGATTTTATTGCTAGAGCTCTTGCTCCCATATGCTGGCCATTAATGTCTTCATGTATCTCGGCCAATATATACTCAACTTGGTCCGAGTTTAAGCATAGCAGCATTGGAGTGTGGAGACCTCGGTGGTATAATTTGCCATCAACTATAGTGTACATGGCCGCATCTTGGATTAACTTCTTCGCTTCTATTCCGTCATCTGGTATTATCCCTTGTTCTAGATAATTGATAATAGGCCTCCTCCTGTCTTTGGCTACTAAAATTACCATGACGCACGCAGGCTGGGTGAGTTCCTGTTGAATGACTGTTCTATGATTACCCGTTCCTTTTGTACTCGCCAATTTCGATAATATGTCAGCTCTGGCATTCTCTTCCCTCGGAATATGGGCTACGGTAACTTCATCAAACTCAGCTATCATTTCCTTCACTTTAGCAAGATATTTTGCTAATAAAGGACCCTTGGTTTGATATCTCCCTTCAATTTGTGCCGAGACAAGTTGTGAATCAGTAAAGACATTGACTCTCAATGCTCCCTGTTCTCTAACTTGCTTTAGCCCAACAATCAATGCTCCATATTCTGCTTGATTATTAGACGTCGGAAAATTAAGCTACAGTGATTGTTCCAATGACACCCCCTCGGGATTCTCAACAATAATCCCGGCTTCGCTTCCCTTGGAATTAGATGATCCATCAACATATACTTTCCACACACTGTTTCCCGGCTGGGTGGAAGATGTCGGGGTCAATTCAACCATGAAATCGGCCAGAGCTTGAGACTTGATGGCGTGACAGGCTTCATACTTGATATCAAACTCGGATAATTGGATGGCCCAATTTATCATTCTTCCCGCTAAATCAGCTTGTGTAATACCTGCCGGATGGGTTGATTTGTTCTCACGATGATGGTATGGCTTTGGAAATACGGGCGAAGCCTTTTAGCCGTTGTGAGCAGAGCGAAAGCCACCTTCTCGAGCTTCTAGTATCGTAACTCCGAGTTCTTGAGAGCTAGACTCACAAAATATATTGGCAACTGAGACTTGTCCACTTCTCTGACTAGAATAGCGCTTATGGCTTCCTCTCCAACCAAGAGATACAAGATAAGTACTTCTACGGGCTCTGGTTTTGAGAGTACTGGGGGTAAAGCCAAACACTTTTTGATTTCCTGAAAAGCTTCCTCACACGCCTGGTTCCATCCTACGTTGGCCTCCTTTTTTAATAACTTGAAGAAAGGAAGGGCTTTTTCTACGGATTTTGAAAGAAACCGTGTTAATGCAGCCATTCTTCCCGTCAACTGTTGGACTTCACGTTTGTTAGCGGGAAATTGCATGTCAAGGACACCCTTGCATTTTTCTGGCTTTGCTTCTATTCCCCGGTGAGTCAACATGAATCCTAAGAACTTCCCGGCCTTCACTCCGAAAGCACACTTCAACGGGTTCAATCGTATGTTGTGCTGCCTCAGTTTGTGGAAGGTTTCTTCTAGATCCCGGATATGGTTCCCATTTGCCACTATTTTCGTGATCATGTCATCGATGTAGACTTCAATGTTACGTCCGATTAGATCGGCGAAAACTTTGTTCATCATCCGCTGATAAGTCGCCCCGACATTTTTTAATCCGAAAGACATCACGTCATAGCAATAATTTGCTTTGACACCTCAAAATGCTGTTTTCTCCCGATCATCTGGATACATGGGTATCTGATTATACCCAGAGTAAGCGTCCATGAATGACAACAACTGAAACCCGGCAGAATTATCCACGAGTTGATCAATACTCGGCATCGGGTATGAGTCTTTGGGACAAACCTTGTTCAAATCTGTGTAATCAACACAGACTCGCCATTTCCCATTGGACTTTTTTACCATCACTACATTGGAAAGCCATGTCGTGTATTGTATTTCTCTGATGAAGCCAGCTTCTATCAACTCCTCAATATGCCTCGCCAAAGCTTGCCTTCTGTCCGGACCGAGCTTCCTATTCTTCTGCGCCACTGGCTTAGAATCGGGATACATTGCTAACTTGTGGCAACAGAAAGTAGGTTTGATTCCAGGAATCTCGGAAGCTTTCCACGCAAACACATCTTGATTCTCCCTTAGGCATTGGATTAACTTGCCTTTGGTTTCTGAAACATTCTGTTTGCCTATCTTCGTGATCTGTTCTGGGGAACTTCCGACCTGAATGTCTTCAAGCTCGTCTACCGGTTCTGGTCTCCATTCTTCAATGTCCTGCATATCTAGCTCCACGAGATTGACCGGCCTTCGGAATGAATTTCTCTCTATCTGTTGCTCTGCCGGGTCTCCTTGCCTTATCCGAGGTAGGGAGGATGGGCTGCCCTCAGTTTCCCTGATTGCATTATAATAGCACTGCCTGGATTCCTTTTGATCACCACAGATTGTAATGACTCGGCCGAGGTGCCCGATCATCTTCATCTTCTGATGCTTAGTAGACATCAATATGTCCCATTTATGAAGCGTTGGTCTGTCCAGGATAATATTATACGGTGATGTGAACTCGGCAACAGTAAATGTTACCCGATCTGACTTGAAACCTTCCTTTGTTCCCAACGTGAGTTGAAGATCAATAACGCCTTTTAAGCCTGTGCCTCCACCATTAAAGCCTATCAACATGGTTTGGCATAGTTTCAAGTCGTCTTCCTTCAGGTTCATCTTTTTGAACGCGCTCAAGTTGATGATGTCGACCGAGCTACCCTTATCAACAAATATTCTTTTGACTCGGAAATTAGCTACGGTCCCTGTTATGACGAGACCGTCCTTGTGGCCGGGTACCACCCCTTTCATGTCTTTTTCCGTGAAATAACTTAGCGGGGGCGTGATTTTCTTCTTACTGCTTTCCTTGAATCTCGGTTGATCTCTCACCGACATGACTTCTTTGAGGTATTTTTTTCGCTGATTAGCAGTGTCGCCTCCACCTCCCATACCTCCCGAAATTACGTTACATTCGAATTCGGGTTCTGGGAATTCATCTTTTTTTCTTTTCTTCTCGTCTCGGTCTTTATTCTCTTGGCTCTTTCTTTTACGTTGGTGCCCTTGGGTTCGGATGACATATTGCCGCAGTTTGCCTTCACGAATAAATTTCTCTATCGCATCACGGAGCTCCCAACATTGGTCAGTCGTATGACCTGGTCCGTTGTGAAAGTCGCAATATCGGGAGTAGTCTAATCCTTCCTTTTTTAATATCGGAGGAGGACGATCTACCTTCCTTATAACACCCCAATATTTTATTTATTGAATATGGATTTAAGGAGATATTTAAGGATGATTAGAAGATTATACTTCACTATCTAGAGGGATTTTTAGCACTTAATACATATTTTAAAATAAAATTCAATTTGAGTTATTCTAGTTATTAGAAAATTTTGTAAAAATGATAAACATGACCCTAGGAGTTTTCTTGTAATTATAAGGTAAAGAAAGTTATTTATTAGGATGGATTAGTGAGGCTATAAATTAAAAACCAACAAGTAAATACAATTATGCTACTTAACAGGAAAACAAGTGTATTATGAAGTGTTGGAGCTAGGCTAAAGCTAAACCGTATGATCAAAGATTAAGGGAAAGGATGGAGTTATCTATGCCATTAAATTAATTAGGAAACAAAAGACAAAGCATATGGCACAAAAGGAATGGCCACGGTGAAGAACAAAAGAAAAGCAATACATGTACCCTTGTGGATTTAGGTTGTTACGGTCAAGGAGGTCAAGGAGGAATGAAAAATATCAAATAGCCTTGCATCATACCATCACACGTGAAATGCAAATCAGAATTGAAGGGAGGGGCCAAATCAAATGATAACATGGACTAACCAATTAAAAACAAGCATATGGAAAGCTAAGGAGACCAAAGGAATCAAAGCATTAAATACAAAGGCATATTCTATTAAAGGAAGAAGAAAAAAATCTACTTGGCCTTATCTCCTTGTGGCCGTGCAGAATTTTGTGGATGGGGGGCCAAGGGATTTGTGTGCTACCAATAGAAAGCAAGCTAGCTATATAAGGAAAGGTGTAGCAAAATTTTTGGGAGCCTAAAAGGAAGTAGCCGTGCAAGCATTAGCCCACCACACTTGAACTTTGCTTTCAAGCTTTAATTGAATTCCACTCTAAGATTTCCACCGTACACACTTGTAGCACTTTAAGCCATCATTTTCACAACATTCCTCAAAGAGAAAGAGCAAGGCCACGTGAAGCTTGGACCACGGAGTAGCTTGTTCAATCTGTGGAAAGCATTTGAGGTATAGGGAAGCTTTGATAAATAAAGTTTAAGTACTTAATCCTAATCAAGTTCACTAATTAATTTAGTAAGAAATTAATTTAATGAGTGATAGTAGGAAACTTAATTTGATCTAATTTTTTTAAAGCTTGATGATTTAGATTTATGTTTTGGAAATTACTTTGGTTAGTTGATGCTAATTTTATTTAGTAACAATTCTTGAAATCTATGAATAGATATTTTGTTGCTTATATCTTTGATTAACCATATGTTATGTTGTTCATCTATTCTTCTAAATTAATTACATTAGATAGTCTCTTGACTAAGGTTTAATAAATCATAGATAATCTATATTTCATGTTCATTAAGCTACTTTAGTTGGAAATGAACCTTACTTAAAGTTCTACCTACTTCTTTTGTTATTATTTCCTCAGAAATTATTTTGATATTATTTGATTTATTTTGATTTATTTCATTCTATTGTTGTTGTTATAGCTATTCTAACTTAATTAAGAAGATATATTAATGTTGACATAAATAATTGGAAGTTTAGTTGTGTGAGATATGATGAAACTGTATACCACTTGATCAAAAGAATTGTGAATAAGTATACATTTGGTGTGTCAAAAAACCATTATCTGTGATGAGGATTTGTGATGATGATTTGTGATGAGTCTGGGATGAAGGCCCTGTGAAAATGACTCTGTGATGTGAAGAAGTGACGAAAATGAAATAATAAAGAGATAAAATGAACCCGTTCTGCATTTCATGTGCATATACCCAGTGGGGTATGAGATGATAATGATGATGAGATTGTTAGATCTCGTGAAGAGGAGTGTCAGATAACTAAACTGAGTCCATATAACTAGGGGGTAGACGCAGTGAGGACCACACCACCATGATGATCACATGGATGGAAGTGATAATCCTACGCGCCACTGAGCTACCCTGACCGGATGGATAAGTTCGTTCCACTAAGGTGAGGGTGGGGTTATCTGACAGTGGCCACAATTATTTAGACGTTGCTGAGATCTCAGTCATGCATCATATAATAAAGATGAGCATGCAATTTTTTATGTGCTATGAGTGGAAAGGAAATTATTTAATTTATGGGTGAAAAAAAAAATAGTAAGAGTGATACTAATATGGTTTCTGTATTTTATTTAATTAGTACGTAAGTCTAATTTTCTGTATCTAATATTTTGGTTGTATTTAAATTTTGTTTATCATGACTTACCCTATTTTGTGTTTGTGGTTGACACCTGTGATGACCCCAATTGTTTGGGCGAGCAGAGGAACAGTGACATGGAAGTTGTACAAGAAGATTTGGTGAAGACTGTTGAAAAAAAAAAATTCTCTATTTGCATGTTTTCTACTATGCTCTGTATTATGGACTGTATGGACTGTTTGGACTGTTTAGACGTCAAGCTATAAACTGGTAATAATGGTTTGTATGGCAAGTATGTGTGAATCACTTAAACCACGTTATTTGGATAACGCGTTAACGTTTATGTTGATAAATCATTTTCAAATATTTTTTATGATTTTCTTTATCATTTTTTAAAATTAACGAGGTCATTAATTGAACCTTCATTTTTCTTGTATTATTTTTTTAAAAAAAATAATAAATAATAATAAAAAATATATATAATAATAAATACGAATTAAAGCGGTCGTTTCATTCCTCATCTCTGTAAAAGCAACTTCTTTCCAAATCCGACCTCGGGGAATAGTTAACGGAGCATACTTGTCAAATTTCGATTCATACCTCCTATACTTAAAGTCGGGGTCAGGGGTACTTCTTGGAGGTCGGCCAACAAGGAAATTTGTTGGATGTCGGCTATTTGTAGGATGTCAGCTGGTATGTGCGTTCTCCTGTCGTCGATTCTTTGGTGGTGAGGGTTTTCTATTCTCCCTTGGAGCCGAATTGGCGATTTCCATTTGCTCCAACTCCAAATATTTCTTGGACCGGATCCTGAATTCATTTAAAGATTTCACAGGATCTTTATATATCGATTTGGCAAGGCGGGAGGATCCATTGAGTCCGGCTGAGATAAGATGCATGTTGACCTTTTCTTCCAAACCTTGCACTTGCAAGGCAGCTTCCTCGAATCGATCCAAATAGCTTTGCAAAGTTTCTCCGGGCTGCTGACGTATTTTGCCTAAAGCGAACTCGGACTTGGGCTGTTTCTTGCTCGTCACAAAATTCAGCAAGAACTTCTGTCCAAAATCTTCAAAATTTTGGATAGAACCCGGCGGCAGAGTGTGAAACCAGGTTTGGATGGCTCCAGTCAAAGTAGTAACGAAAATTCGTGAAATTATAGACTTGTCAATACCTCGAACGCACATTTGCATGTCGAACTCGTCAATATGCACCTGAGGATCCTGGCTCCCATCATATTTGGATAAGAAATAGCCATCGAAGTCCTCCAAGAAGTGGGCATCCATTATTTCATCAACGAATGGGCTATATTCTGCTGACCTCGGTGATACTTCCTCCGATATGTATCATCTTCTCGTCTAGGCTGACGTATGATTTCTCCTGCTGGTCTGTCGACAACGGTATGTTCTGGGATTATGGTTGAGGGAGTGAGCCGAGGTCCTTCGTTATGTGACTGAAAATGGGATATTATGGCTTGCTCAGATTAACTGATCAGGCCCCTGTTGCCGGTCTCGGCAGCGGGTGCCAAGGTACCTGATCCATGTCTTCTCGTTGTCGCATGAGGTTGCTCGGTGTGTATTGTTGCCAGATTTTCTACATTGCGAATCCGGTGTTCCATACGTTGGAAACGGTGATCTTCGTCCTGTCTACGTTTGGCACTGCGTTCGTCCAACTGTGTTAACAAGTTCTGGACATCTTCCTGTCGTTGGAGCTCATAACGTTTCTCCAAATTCTCTATTCGAGATAACAGAGAATTCAAAGTATTCTGAATGAGACGTTGTGTGATATCTGGTTCGACTTCAACAGCTGATGGTGGGATGCGTGTTGGTGGTATTGCTGGGGATGAAGCAATGTGAGAAACTGCGTCTTCTGCTACTACATTTTCCAAATTTATATTTTTGGGTGGTTCATCTCGTCCAGCGTCGTCTCGGCCAGCAATCTGATGGCTTTTGGTGTTGACCATTGTGAGTTGGTGGGATTCGAAATTTATCGTCCCCATAGATGGCGCCACTGTTCTGCTTGTGAGAAACAGAATGTACCCAGCAAAGGTTGCTGGGATTTTACTATGGGATCAGACTCTCTCTCTCTCTCTCTGAAGATGCTTATGGAGATAAAGCACCTCCAGGAAGATGATCACTACAGGAAACACACACGAGTGACGTGTTGTGTGTGCTGTGTGAATGTAAAAGAGAGAGTCAGAATTGTTGTATACCTTTCACCATGAATGATGCTTTATTTATAAGATAATACCTAGATCCTGGGAGAATGGTGGTTGAGGCCCATTATCTTTGGCCGAGATATTTGATCATTTGAATATTTGTTCTATCTTTCTGTTGTAGTATTTGTTATATCTTTTATCTTCTGTTGGATAAGATATTGGACTGTTGATGATTTAAATATAAAGATAATTAGGCTTTATCCGTAACATTATTCATGTTCATTCATGTGAAATTTTTAGTCAATTTCTCATTTTTCTTCTAGCATATTTAAATATCATTGAAATCCAATTAAAATATTCTAAAAATAGAAATAAGCAGGGACAATTTTACTAAGTGTGAGACTGAGCGAAAAAGATAAAAGCAATAGATTGAGCATGCGTTGTGCCACAAATTTTTATTAAAAGAAACATAAGATTAGTTTAGAGTCAGAAACAATCATAAATTTACACAAGCTAAGATTGAAGAAACAAAAACCTAAAGGAATGAGGAATAAGAGAAAATACAAAGAAAGAGATCCTTACCGCATTGACAAGGTGGAGGACCGGAATGAAGGCACGATTTTGGTGATAAAGGCCATGGCTAAATAGTGGAAAATTGAACAATTATATAATATTTGTCTTATATATGTAATACATTGGGACTATTTAGTTAATATGTTCACATAAGCAATCTGTAAATGGACTAAAATAGTTGAAAAATATTCAAGTACCTAAAAGAGCCACTTATGAGTAATAATGTTGAAGTTAAGTTGTATAACTTATCAACTATTATGACTAGGATTTTTTATGATAGATATTGGTGCACAAACTCCCTTTATATATTTACAGAAATAATTAATATATGATTTATTGTTGAGCGCGATTAGGTTTTAAAAAGAGAAGTATTAATGATAAAAATAATTTTAAAAAATATAAATTTAGGAGAAATATATTGTTATCACTTTTTCTAATACCGGTTAGGTAATCGGACTTATAGGAAAGTAATCCACATATTTATTTTTTATCAAGGATTGTACAAAATAAAGGATAAAATGTGGTTTAGATTCTTAATTTTTGGTTTAAATTTATAATCCTTATACTTTTAAATTAATGATTTTAGTTATTATATTTTTATAACTAGTGTAGTTATAAGTGTCATGCATTGGTGTAAATTAATAATATATATTTTTCATTTTTTCATTTTTGTAATGTATTTTTAATTATTTATCATAATAATTATAATTATTTAAATGTAATTATTTTAATGACATCGATAAAAAAATTCAACAAATTTAATAATACATTAAATAAAAAACTACTTTCTTATATTATTGTATGTTTGTTTATTTTCATTATTTGAAGGATTAAGTTTAATTATGATTTTAGTTTCAGAAATTTAGGATAAATTTACTTTTGGTCTCTCAAATTGAAGAGAAAAAAAGATATTTTAGTTTCCCAATTATAAAAAAAACATTTAGTCGCCGAATAGTTTAATTATATGAGAATTATCTCACTATTTGGTGTACACATTTAGTGAATAATTTTATTCTTAAATTAATTTTTAAATTTCAATTTTTTCTTCTAATCTATATTAATTTTTCACTATTTTTATATTATTTTTTTTATTCTGAAATATTTTTATTATCTGTATTTAACTTCTATTTTTTTATTAATTAAATTTTTTAGAGAAACATGAAGTGTCTCTCTTCCCCTACTTATAATTATTTAAATCTAATTATCTTAATGAAGTATATTTAATAATTATATTAATCACTTTAATATTATCAAAAAATATTAATCACTTTAGTTACATCAACAAAAAATTTCAGAAAATTTAGTAATTACATTAAATAAAAATCTGATTTAGCAATAAAAACAAAAAAAAAACTAAATTAAAACTGATAAATAATTAAGAATATCATATATATAGGTAAAAATATAAAAGACATTAATTTGATACAATAAAGAAAGAACTTTCTTACTAATTGTTTGTGAGAATAATCAGTAAAATTAATGCACATCTAAATAAGAAAAAGTAAAAATTATAATTCTAAATTAGTACGATTCCTTATATAATGATATTTTATTTTTATTTTTAATTAAATTTGACTAATAATAAAACGTATGCTAGAAAATAGTGTACTACTTACATTAAGAAATTAGATTGAAAATCAAATTCATCCCTAACCATTAATATTCAATATTCAATATTCTTTTTTTATCTGGCTCCTTTGGCCTCTGTTCTGTGTTCAGTCTTCAACCACCTCGACACAGAGACAACGCGCCACTTGTTTTTGCTCCAAACCGCCCTCTGGTTCCCGAATCCAATGACATCTCCGCTGGTGGCGGAGGGCGCCGCCATGACGGCGTTCCGGTCGGTGATGCTCCGGGTGCAGCAGGCGGCGGAGAGATCCGGGTCCAAACCCGACCGGGTCCGGGTAGTGGCGGTTTCCAAGACGAAACCCGTCACTCTGATTCAACAACTCTACGACGCTGGTCACCGATACTTCGGCGAAAACTATGTCCAAGAAATCATCGAAAAAGCTCCTCAGGTGCTGCAATAATCACCTCTCTCCTTATTTTTTAAAAAATTAAATTTTATAATTTATAATTAAAAATAAATATGCTACGTTATTTTCGTCCTTTGTTGATAGAAATTTCTGATAATCTGGTTTTGGGGCATGCCTGCAGCTTCCACCAGACGTTGAGTGGCATTTCATTGGGCATTTGCAAAGCAACAAAGTCAAAACACTTTTGGGTATGCTTTTTTTTTTTTTTTTTAAAAGAATTTTGTTTCTCAATTTTAAATTTTTTTTTTGTTTTATTGATGTGAAATGAATGCACTTCTATGCTTTCCCTAGGATTTGAGTTGAAAATGTGGCCTTTGATTGCTTTTGAATTTGATATTGGCATCATATCGTAGCTTCTTGTTTTGCATATTTAATATAGGAGACTACCTTGTTTTTTAGAAGGACTATGTTAGCAAACTACCTCCTTTGGAAGTATTTTAATAAAGAGTTTAATTTATATGCTCGGTCAGTCTAAAAATTTTACACTATCAATCTCAAGCATAGACTATTTACTCTAGTGAATCTCAGTTGTAACTAAAATACTTTTTTTTTTTTTTTTTTTAAAAAGAGTTTGATTGGAAAGTGTCGTCAACCGATCAAAAATGATCTTTAATACGAGGTTTAAGATAGCTATTATAAAAGTTAACAAACTTATCATGCATGCAGTTTAAGATTGGATGACAAAGTAACAAGCACCTTTACACTATCAGCATATATATTATTTATTCAAAAAATAATTGGGAGTATATTAATACATCTCTCATTTTTTAAAGATTATTTTATTGTGATTACACACCACTGGGAGTATTTTAAAAAATCCAAAGTTATAACTTGTTAACATACTTCTAAAAAATCCATACAATTGATTTTAATTTGATTCTCTTAAATACTAATTTTTCTTTTGAAAATGAGTGACACAACACAATTACTACTTTTGGTCCATTTAGGTGATGATTATTTTTGTTTTAATCCCTATATGCCATATGAGCACACCATACCAATCTCATGGTGTTGTAACAGCAACAAATGGTAGAGATGAAATAGGGACAAAAATTCTCATTTAAAGGTAGTTGAGTGCCATTACCAGTTCAATTTTGCTATCTGAATTGGGTGCAAAGTTTTGGACATCATTTCAGTTTTCTCTGTACTTGTTGAATATATTGCTATAGTTGTGTTATGTTGTTCACTTCTTTGAGCTTGTTCAGTTGTTCCTTTCTTCAGCAGCCTTGTATTAGGTGAATGTTAACCTCGCATACTTTATGCAGGTGGAGTTCCAAATCTGGCCATGGTTGAGAGTGTAGACAATCAGAAGGTAGAGATGTAGAATCAATGTTACTTGTAGCTCTTGGAGATATGAATTTGTTGCTGTTTATTTTATTTTATGCTCTAATAAAATTTGAAGGAATCTAGATAAAAAATGGTCTTCATTTTGTGCTCAATTATTAACTATGATTTAGCATTGCTGTTTCTGTGGTCAAGGTCTACACCTAGCAAACAACTAGTTAAAATTTCAAAACTTTGATTTTGTTACAGCTTATTTTTAATGAATATCATTAGCTATTTGACAAACCTGAAAGTGTTATTGTACCTCTGGAACTGCAGATAGCAAATAATCTTGACCGTATGGTATCAACCCTTGGAAGAAATCCGCTGAAGGTTTTGGTGCAAGTAAATACTAGTGGAGAAGAATGTAAGTTCAGCTTAAAATAATGAGTTACTCTAACTTCTTGTTATACTTTTTGGATCTTATGAGGTTTCCTCACTCCCTTTGGGTGTGAGGCAAATTTTTGCTTGAGGTATTGGAAATCCTTCTTGTGTACATTGTAACTTATAAATTTTTTTTACTGACTTGTCTTCACTTACTGAGACTTCTTAATTTGGCATCAGGGAATTGTTATTCGTATTTAGCTCTTTAATGTTTTCCATGGAATTCCATCAATTCGAATATAAATAATTCAAATATTTTCCCCATATCCCAGGGTTATTGTATTTTAGATAATTACACAGTAATGTTTCTTAATTAGTCACTAATTGCGGCTATTCCGTCATTGTTTGCTAACACAATGTATCATATTCTATTATGTCTTGGCAGTTCATGTACTTCGTTGGCATGCATTATTTATCGGAGTATATTAAAATGCTCTTTTTTCATACATATTTTACAAAAATAAACTTTGTTTATTGATTCTTGTATTGTTGCAGCCAAATCTGGTATTGATCCTTCCAATTGTGTTGAGCTTGCAAAACATGTGAAATTGAGCTGCCCAAACCTAGTGTTCTCTGGCCTAATGACAATAGGAATGCCAGACTATACCTCAACACCACAGAACTTTCAGGTGATAAATTCTATTCTTATATTTTGAAGCATGTAGATAACTCCTTCAAATGGTGTTTCTTGTTTGTCAGAACTTATTTCAGAATTAAATTTCATTTTTTGTAGTATTATTGTTTTGTTGAAAAATATCTGCATTTTACCATCATTTTGATGGTTTTGTAGTTTAGTTTTATGTGCCTTGTATTCCAAATTCTATTTGTCTATTTACTAAGGTTTTCTCCTTTGTGAAAAATCAGACACTATCAAATTGCAGAACTGAAGTATGCAAGGCACTTGAAATGCCCGAGGAGGAATGTGAACTGTCAATGGGCATGTCTGGTGATTTTGAGTTAGCGGTATGGAATAGTTTACTAAAGTTATTTAGCAGTTCAAATTTTCTTGGTAGTTACATTGCGTGATTGCACCTGCAATTATCTCAGTTCTGGACGCTTTTTAGCTCATCAGGGAATGAATTGACGATTATCATAGGAATGGGGTTCTTTGATACTTGATGTGATGATGATAGTGTATGAAGATTCCTAACAAATAACACACTAACATATTCTTTATTATTGAATAGAATTCAGACAGGTCCCACTAAATAATAAATGAAAATCATTAAATTATATAGGGGGTAAGACCCACATCATTTAGTGAACCTCACATGAATGTCACCCAACAATAGAGTATAAGATAGCTTGTTGTTAGCTTTTTTCATGGTTTGTAGATATTGTTATGATGACACTGGCACATTTGTTTTAATTAGTATTGGTTGTGATTGTGAAGCATGTTGGAAGTCCTTATTGATAGATAAGTTCCTGCTACTTACTAGAGTCCTTTATTTGAACTACTTTTAAGATTTCTCAACTAGCTGATGTTCTTTTACTCTTGATCAATTGTATACATGCAACTGTTGAAAAATGTTTTTTTTGCGTTTTCAGATTGAAATGGGTAGTACCAATGTAAGAATTGGATCCACAATATTTGGACCGAGGGAGTATGCAAAGAAACAGTAATAGCAAGAAGTTGTAATCTCTCTCTCTCTGTCTATCTATCTATATACTGACTGTATACATTGACACACAGATGTTCTGAAATGTATTGTATTTATTTACCTTTGTAATTGATACGATGGAATTGGTAATAATAAAGTTCATAGTTAGTCTCTACAAAAAAAAAAAAAAAAACCAACAGCAACATGCAATGAATTGATATGCAAAATCTTCCTATTTTTACGTTTTTAGAGTGCCTGTTCATGCTAATAGAGAATGTGTGCGTGTACATGTGAGTGAGACTGGGAGGGAGCGTAACAAATACAGTACAATGGTATATAGTTGCAGCATACTATATTAATGTTTGGTTCCTGTTTCTAACTGTCTTTTTTGTGGATTATACTTTTGCTATAGGATTTTTTTTGGTTCTTATCTCGCGTAAGAAGGCAAAAGACCCAAATAATACAATTTTAATAAGAAATTACTAATTTGGGGCTGTTTCCAAACATATTACACATTTGGGGCTGTTGGTCACGCCCAAAATTGGGCAAAATCAGTCACGCCCAGCTCTAGGCGTGACCAGGGGGGTGTCACACCCAATCCTGGGCGTGTTCCACCAGATGGCGCCACGTGTCATGCACAGATGGAGCGATGCGTATATAAACTTCGGACGGTCATAACTTTTGATTGGAATGTCCGATTGAGGCGTATGATATGTCAAAACGATCATAATTCAGAGGAGAAGCCCCTGGCAAGTTTCCAAAGGAGACTTGCCCAAAAAAATTTCCCAAAAGAGGCCTCTAAGTGCCTCAAAATTGCGATTTAATCTTCGAACCACCAAAAAATTTCTTGTTTTCTAATTTTTTATTCATTCAATTAGTGAATTGCATGCTATTTTTAATTTTTTTAGTTACTTCTCTTAATTTCGAGTGTTTTGACATAAAATACGCCTTCATCGGATATTTCTATCAAAATTTATGACTGTTCAAAGTTATACGCATTATCAAATTTAAATCTTAACAATTGTTAAATCCACCCCAATTTTTGATAAGTTTATCCATAAAATTGAAAATAGCTAATTACACCCCATTTTTTATTAAGTATAGTTCAATCTTTTCTTTTAAATCTTAAAATTTAAATGATAATAGATTTCAAATATTAATTAAAATATTAAATGAACTATACTTAATAGATTTAAAAATGGAGCGTAATTAGTCATTTTCAATTTTATGAATAAACTTATCAAAAATGAGGGGTGCATTTAGCAATTGTTAGGATTTAAATTTGATGATGCATATAACTTTGAACAGTCATAAATTTTTATAGAAATATCCGATGGAGGCGTATTTTATGTCAAAACTCTCGAAATTAAGAGAAGTAACTAAAAAAATAAAAAATAGCATGCAATTCACTAATTGAATGAATAAAAAATTATAAAACAAGAAATTTTTTGGTGGTTCGAAGATTAAATCGCAATTTTGAGGCACTTAGAGGCCTCTTTTGGGAAAAAAATTTGGGCAAGTCCCCTTTGAAAACTTGCCAGGGGCTTCTCCTCTGAATTACGATTGTTTTGACATATCATACGCCTCAATCGAACATTCCAGTCAAAAGTTATGACCGTCTGAAGTTTATATACGCATCGCTCCATCTGTGCATGACACGTGGCGCCATCTAGTGGAACAGCCCAGGATTGGGCGTGACACTCCCCTGGTCACGCCTGGAGTTGGGCGTGACTGGTTCTGCCCAATTTTGGACGTGACCAACAGCCCAAAATGTGTAATATGTTTGGAAACAGCCCCAAATTGATAATTTCTTATTAAAATTGTATTATTAATTGGGTTCTTTTGCCCGCGTAAGAAATAAATATGTTTTGCTTCAAATTTTAATTTGCTATCTAGTTTGCGATACATCTTGTTGATGATCCTGTCTTGAAGCAAGCAATTATTTTATTCTGCTAGCTAACTGGAATATAGCTAAAGCTAGATTTCTTTTTTAGCTTCGAATTATGTTTTGCAAGCCAATCCATGGTATTATTTGTACACTTGAATATTATTTATAATGCCTTAAAGATCATGTTATCATTTTTTATGTTAAATATATGGTATAAAATATTCATTGTGGATTTGTTTATAAAGTTTAATTGGAACACAATCACAGTGTAAAGATTATTTTACATTAAATTATCATATAATTGAAAATTGTTGTCTTTTGTAACTAATAATTTTTTTAGAGGTGTCAAAATGGTTTGAGCCTAATGGATTAACATAATTATCCCAAAATTAAACATGATTTGTGTTATTAAAATTTACCCTCTAGCTAGAAATGAAAGAAAAAACTTTAACGAGGGAAAAGGAAAAAAGAGAGTTTCACCAACTAGAAGAGGTTCAGCCCCTCGATACAAAGCACCAGACTGAAAAATGGGTACCTGCGGTACCATTGTATGATTACATAGATCTTTAAAACCGGTTATCTCATATTACCACTCTACTGCAGGTGTGAATATAAGATGGAAAAGAGGAAAAGATAAAGATTGGGCATGCATTGAAAGTTTATGCAAAATTTTACATGAAAAACCATATAAAAGTTTATGCAAAGGATTTCCTTATGACTTGTGCTTTATGATTCATGTATATATCTACACGTTAAGGCACTCACTGAGACAACGTTTCATTAGTTTAGTTTCTATATTCCAGAGTAAGTAGGTATGAAATATATTAAGCATTAGGCTTAAAGATTATTTACGTCTTGATCTTTTATACTTAGAAGTTGTGTGATATAGACCTAGTGTGAGATACTAGTTTGTATTGTTTTGTTAAGGGATCTACCCTTTGTCTGGAGATGGCATTACATAGGGAATTATGATTGTATTTTGGAAAATTGTATGTACAAGATTTATATCCTTAAGAAATGTCAGGTCATAATGTACGATATTATCCATTTTCTTATACTTTAAGTGAAGTAAGGTAATACTCCTTAAGGTGTTACACTCATCCTTTCACCTACTCGTGTTTAGGCATTATCTCCATGGTTAACCACCTTTAGCTCGTCACAGTTATGTTCAACCAACAACTGTAGGGCATACATGGTTTGCAAAATATCTCAATCAACTCTAGATGTACCTTCCTTGGAAGCAACCCTTCTAGTATATACATCTGGTACTTTTGGTATAAGCCATATTGTATATGCATTATATAAATAAAATTAACTAAATAACTTATTAATAAATCATTGATCATACATATAAAAAATATGTCAATATACACAACGAAAAATCAACAAATTAAAAAGAAAATGAACTAGACTGCATTGGAGAAAAAGATGCAAAAACTCACTAAAAACACAAAGAAGATTGTAGAAGAATAAGTGAGTAGATGAGAGAGGGTTTGTATATTGAAGAAGGGGTGGGGGGAAGGGGAAGGAAAAAAGTTTTTAAGAGGAAATGAGTGTGTGATTGAAAGTAGTTTAAGAATTATCTAAATTTTCAAAACATATAAGGGTGTGAAGAGTAAAAAAAAAGGGTTCCAATAGGCTTAGTTCACGACTCAATTAAAAGTCTTAATTAAAATGTTTTCTAATGAAATGAAATAGGAAAAAAAAAGTTCACAATAACAATATATCAAAATTAAACTAATTTTTATTGCTTGTATTATAATTATTAATTTTTTACACTTCTAACTTAACATTTTACATATATTTATAATTAAATTATTTTCTCATTATAAATATGTTCTTATCTTATATTTCATCGACTTTTTTACAATAGTATCCTTTGTATTAAACATTAAAAATTTAATTTAAAAAGTTCATATTCCTTTTTCTATATCATATAAATTCATATTTTTAATCATTCATAGGGGTGTATTTTCAAAGGATTTTATTGTTTTTAATGAAAAAGTATTATGATATTTAATGAAGACTTTTAAATTATAAAATTAATTCTTATCGTATTCAATTGGAGCATATTGCATACTATGGATTAAGGTAATTTGAAGAGAATGACAGTTTTGGAATCTACATTTGATAGTGGGATTCTAGGGATATATATTTTTATCACCATAACATTAATAGAGAGTATTCACCAATTTTACTAATGATTAATTTATGTTGAAAAATCTTATTGATCATTTTTAGTCGATTTTTTTCTCTCAACCACATTTTTTCCATCCATTAAACTCAAATCCAATACCTTAAGAAGACTGAGTCTAAGACTACTTAGACCAACAACTTATTGGTCCTAGATATAATAAGTAAATATTGGTGGGAGACTTATCACAAACACTTTGAAATTTTTATGTATTTGAGGTCATACACACAAAATTCATGTATGGGATAAGCATTTATTGTTTGCACTCCTTGTGTAACAATTATGCCATTATTCACTTAATAAAATTATTCTTTTGCCTTCCCAAAAAAATTAATAGATGAATCTTGGTTAACAAGATCATAATTTTAAACTTATGGTACAAATCCAACAGTAAAAACAAGAAGATGCTAATACATAAAATATTAGTATAATTTTTGGTATGTAAAAAAACACTATATATAAGAGGATATGACTTTAAAATCAATTAACTATTAAACGATTAAAATAATTATATTTATTTTATTTTCTTTATCCAAATTTTATTTATTATTTATTAAATTTTGAATATTTTTAAAAAATTTATGGAATCCTTTCAAATTTTGAAAATCCATAAAATACTTTCATATATTATAAATCTATCAAAATCTAAACTATCAAATTTATGGTGACCCTGATATTTTGCATTTCCTCCTGTCAAACTTGAACTGGTATGTGCAATTGCAAAGCAAAGACACTGTGGAGTACACTTCTCGCTGTAGTTGTCTCTTTGAGTCATTGCCTTTCTACCTGATTGGTCGATTAGTTAATTATTTTATACAGAACTTGATTTTTTTTTTAAAATATTTGTTTTTCGTTTGTTACTTTTTATTGGTTCAGCATTTGGCAGGAGGTGTTGGTATATGCTAAATTACTCATGAAATGATGTCTGAACAGGTGGATTGTGGAGTATCAAATTGATGGTTTTCGGTTCCATTCACTTTCATCTATGATGTATACTCACAATGGTTTTGCTTCTTTTACTGGAAAATTGGAGAAGTAAGGCCTTTTTCCAAAGTTTATTGCTTCTTATGGATAAATTTACTTGAGTTTTAGTTGGTTTTTGCAAAGATATTTTAGTTCCAAGACATTGCTTGAATCCTAATGCCGTTATGAAGGCATTCACATTGTATTTCTCCCCTTTCAAAAGATTCTTTAAGGTTTCCTGTATCATTGTCAACTTTTTTGTTTGTTTCTCCTTATGATACAACTTGACATTTGCAGAATTTCAAGTCAATTGATTTGTATTACTTATATTGCTTTTAAAATAGGATACACAATGACAATTAAAAATTTTATAGATTACATATGTTAGTTTCATTCAAGTACTGCAACCAATATGTTGACAGGGATGCGCTAGTATATCTTATCTTGGCCAACGAGATACTGTATGCTCTTCACCCTTATCACAATAGCAGAAGATGTTAGTATTTATGTTCTTTTCTTTTTATTTTATAATTTTAGATACTTTTGCATACTTAACTTGGGTGCATAGCACTTTTTAAGAGTGAATAGAAAAAAGACAAATAGGCCATTTATTGTGAATTGGAACTATGTACATGCTTCCAAACTGTTTGTAGCCCATGTAGTCAAATGGAAAATAGACTGACAAAAAGGCCTGAAGGATGATGAAAGTAAACTTTAGGAGTAACCATTAAAAGAGACTATACTCTAAATGGGTTTGCAAAAAAAGAAATGGTTTTTGTTATATCTCATCTCATTGATATCATTTAATCCATGTAGCTGGCACCACCTAGTTGGGAGAAGACTTGGTTGCTGTCAGATTAAAAGGCTCATCAAGTAGGTTAACATGTTAAAAAGATAAGCATTTGTCATGATTCAATAAGCCAATATAACAAAAAAAGGAAAAAGATAATCTGCTGTGTGTTTTTTTTATTATTTTTTCTTTCTTTTTTTGGAGAGGTGGGGGGTTACTGAAAATTTGCTTTGTTAATTATTTAATGTAATCTTCCTAAAGTTTACATAGTCATTTGCATTTATTCTTCTACCATCCCCTGCCCGTAAGATTTGGGGTGCACATTTTGGAAGCTAAACAGTCATTATCCTGAGGTCTTCACATTAATATAATGTTTGTATCCATTGCTAAGGCAACATTTTATCCTGGATTATGTAAGCCAACTTCTCAAGGTGGATTGGGATTTGATTACTATGTCAACCTTTCTGTGCCTGATATGTGGTCAACCTTTCTTGAGAGTGTTCCTGATCATGAATGGAGCATGACTAAGGTTGTACTTGAGTATAATTGATTATTCTTTCATTAAATGAAATGTTTTGGTTGGCCCTGTTAGTATTTTATTTTATTTTATTTAATTAAATTCTATACTCATTGTTGTTACTTCTAATGGTGTAGATTGTTAACACATTATTTTCCAATAGAGAATATGCAGATAAGATGCTTATGTATGCTGAAAATCACAACCAGGTAACTTACCCTTTTTCAATTTCTAGAACTATGAGCTTTATTTCTTTGCTATTGTTTTGAATTATTTTTTTCTTCCTGTCAGTCCATATCTGGAAGGCGATCATTTGCAGAAATATTGTTCGGTGAAATAGATGAGAATTCGCATCACTATAAGGAATCTTTATTGAGGGGATCTTCATTACATAAAGTATGTTGTTCACTATTCTCTAAATTTACTATTTAGAAGTTAAAATAAGGATTTTGAAATTAGAAATATTTGGTTTACCCCTCTCTCTCTCTCTCCAAGCTGTTAAGCATTAGTGTCATAACATGGGTAATTATGCAGTAGGTTTAGCATAAATAATTCTGTGGGTTCTGCTTCTGAAATTTTTCCAAATTTATTCTTCCATTTCTATATTAAAAGTAACATGCTTCTGGTATATGTGTGTATCATGTAAGGTGAATTTTCATTCAATTTTTATCATTCTTGATTAATTTTCTTGACTTTTGGGCTAGATTATCCGATTGATCACATTAACGATTGGTGGTCGTGCCTATCTAAACTTCATGGGTAATGAATTTGGGCATCCAAAGGTGAGGATTCCTCGTATTAAGTATGTGCATATTTATACTTCCTTATTCGTGACTGATATTGATGTTTTGCCTGTGCCAGAGAGTTGAATTTCCAACATCAAGCAACAACAACTCTTATTTGCTTGCCAATCGTCAGTGGGATCTTTTGACAAAAGATGGAGTTCACCGTGATTTATTTTCTTTTGATAAGGTGATCTAATCTCTTGGTATAAAAAGTTGTGTTCTTGGAACGTAATTGAAGTTGAATTGCTCAAATCTTAAATGCATCAATTTGTATGGTGTCTAGAGTTTGCTAATATATAGGCTGCTAGCAGTTTGTTGAATTCAATTTAACCATGCATTTCTTAATCATATTTGACTTGAAGCTGCCTTTTGGATTAAGACACTGTATGTAACTGATCTGTAAGCAAACAAAGATTATTAAAATGCCAAGCAATGAAATTACTTGTCCACTTATTTTCAGGACATGATGAAGCTGGATGAAAATGTCAGAGTGCTGTCACGACGTACTCCAAGCATTCACCATGTGAATGATAGCTCAATGGTATATTGAATTTTTTTAATTCCTTTCTCCTTTAAGATAATTGATGTTTAATTTTCCTTTGCTGCTTCCTGGCATATTTGTTGACAGTTCAATGGTATATGTTCTTTTCTTCATTTGTCTAATGACATCATGCTTTGCTTTCTTCTGTTTATATATACAAGCCCTTGACATATTTGTATTATATATTTTTATGATATACCATGCCAAACAGTATCAATTAATTAATAATGCATGTATCTAAAGTAGATGCTTCTATTATTTGTAAGTGTCAGTTCATCATGAATTTGTAACTTCTTGTGTTATTATTATTATTTTTTGGTTTAAATGTAATTTTGGTCCTTCTATTTTTCTCAATCCATAATTTTGGTTCCTCTAATATAAAATAGAGACATTTGGTCTTCTATTTTAAAAAATCTGTAATTTTTTAATTCCGTATTTTAAAATAGAGACATTTGGTCCTCTTATTTTACAAATTTTTAATTTTAGTCAAGTTTTCAATTTTTCCTAAGTTTTTATTTCTTTTATTTTGATCAAGTTGAATCCTAAACCTGACATATTCATTTAAGGTATCATAAAAAAATTATTTAATTAATTATAATTAAAAAAAAACTACGTACCTCATTGTCCATAAGCTTCACGCTATTTGCAGGTAAGGGAAAGTAATATTGTACGTAGTCTTATCCTTGCATATGCAAAGAGACTGTTTTCGAATTCAAACTCATGACCAACAAGTCATTAAGACACAACTTTAACACTATGTCAGGGCTTGCCCTCAATTAATTATAATGTAAGAAAAAAAAATATATAGATAAAATTGAAGATTGGACTAAAATTGTGGATTTTCTTTTAAAATATGGTGATCAAAAGTGTGAATTTTCTAAAATAAAATGACCAAATGTCTCTATTTTAAAATGGAATGACTAAATTGCAGATTGAGCAAAATAGGGGGACCAATACTATTATCTTTGCTTATTTCAATCTGTATGAAGGCATAGTTTTTTAATTATTTTATTTTAGGCCCCTTGTAGGGATAACTAATTTTTGCTGACACATATTATTCTAAACACAGATGAAATAAAGTATGAAGGTCAAGGGATCCTTAAAGAAGAACAGTATTTCCTAAAAACTACAGCAGTAGGTACCAATGCTCTTTAAATCTCTTTCCTTTCCATCTTTCTCCTTTTTAAAGATTTACTTTTGTGCTTTTTATTTATTTATTTTGTATCTTTGATGTGTGCAACAAATGTATTGACTATTGACAGAGTTTATGGCCTTCGAAACTGCTTATAGGTGTCACTACCCAGCAGAACTTCTCAGGTTGATAACTTCGTTGCTGTTATTACATTTTACTTTATTCCCAAGAACTATATGTATCATAGTTATACAGTCAAAGAATTGAAATATATCTAAGTTGAAGTTATTTTTCTAGGTTCTCATTAGCCCTTATTTGGTATCAATAACTATCACCATTAAGAAGTAAAAAAGAAAAAAAGAAAAGGAAAACTAATCATTTTATCGAACTCTATTCTTTGCGTTGAAAATATTGTTCTTTTTTGATGTGTGGGATCATACCATACCAGCACCATTTTGATACTCAGTTTGGTGTCCTTTCAAAATTGTAAAACTGATTATCTGATTTTGTTGAACCCTATTCTTTGGGTTAAACATATTGTTCTCTTTTGATGCGTGGACTCATATCATACCAGCACCTTTTTGCTGAGGACATAACCTTTTAAGGAATGACTTTTTCATACACTTTTATAACATAAGCTTATCCTTGAAATTTTCATTCCTTTTTAAGGGGGCACTAAACTAACCCTTAGACCAATGTTTCCTTACAACTTAGCCACAATTTTGATCCCAAAAGCCAACTGTTGTAGTTTGTTGTCAATTTATCTATATATGTATATCGATTCAAAGTGTTGTGATTTCTGAAACTGTGGATATAATAATTATATGGCACTCATTAAATTTTAAGATGCTATAGGGGGAATATGTTGAATGAAATAATGAATAGTTTCAATTTAGACATGTATATTGCTTATATAATAAATAAAACCATATCTACATTTCAGCACTCAAGTTCTTTGGCACTTATTGTAATTCATCTCTAACTCTATATTCAGGGATTTTCCTCCTTTTCCAATTTATTAAAATCTATTAGTTTATATAAATATAAATTGCACTATAACTATATTACTCCTAAGATTACTCATTGCAAAAGTCATGTATATTACAATTTACAAACCTTCAATCAGATGTTCTGTGCAGAACTTTTGAAGTAATATGCTTATGTTTGTATTGACTATTATGTCTGCTTGACAGTACTAAGGATAAGGACCTCTATCTTTTCAGGTTTACGTACAAGTTAAGGCGGATTTTGAGAATATAAGGCACACTGCATCTATGGAAGTAACTTTCAACCAGAATTTCATGACATTTTACCACTGAATAAGGACCTCTATCTTTTCTTTGGTATGTCTACCAATGTAAGAAAAGGATAAGATTAAATATGATCCACAATATACATGTAAATCTACATGAAGGTGCAGATGTTAATTGAATGAGTTGATGGAAAGCCACTTTCTAAGTTGTGGGTTATACTAAAATCCCTGTGAAAGCTTTCAGAGCTATGAATCCTAATCCCAATCCTAAGTTGTGGTTTATAATAAAATCCCTGTGAAAGCCACTTCATGTTGTAATTACATAAAACTAAGATCTTGCTTGCAAACCCCATTGATTCATGTACCACAAATGTGCTAGGTTCTGTGTAGAGTTTACTTTAGGCTGATGAGGTCGTTTTTAGGAGGAGGATTTTATAGGATAGGAATATTTGTTTTTTCATATTTAAGTATTTGACATTATATTCATAAAGCAAAGGGGAGTGAGGTGATTTTTTTTATTGATGTAATTAAAGCCATTAGTTGCACTGGGACTGACTTGTTGGTTTTTTGTACCTTAAATTATAGTTATGCCTGTATTGTCTGTACATTTCAGCCTAATCATGTCATATGAAAATGTAAATTTCCTAATTAGAAGCTGCATCAAATATATGCTGGAAGATGAATCTTCACGTTATGGCTAGTAAACATTTTGATCCAGATGCCAAGGTGCCAAAATTGCCTGATGAATCGTGGGTGTTGAGTGAGGAAAAGAAAGTGATTAATTGATTATTTTTGTATGTGTATGTTCATGTGAGAGCACCTTCAGTGTGCATTTTTCTGGGGCATGTCTGTGTTAGAGGGTGAAGGAATAATGTATACGGTGAGCATGAGAGTTTAGAGTGTTTATTCAATGTGTGAGGACCTTAGAGTTGAATAAGGGGGAAAAAGTGAAAGAAAGGTTGAAAAAATGAGTGATCATTAATTTTTATATTAATTTTTAATTAAACTTATACATTTTATTTAAGGCGTAATTTTTTCTGTTCTTACAAATGTCACTTTTTTATTTCAGTCTATGTATTTTTTTATTTTTTATTTTCCATTCTTGTAATACTTTTTTCATTTTTAGTATCTGTAATTAAATTTGCATTAAAATTATTTAATGATTATTTTAGTCAGAGTTCATTAAATTTATTAACATTGTTATTTTCATTAAAATTATATTCATGATTATTTCAGTCAATATTCATTAAATTTGTAATTAATCAAAAAATTGTTTACAAATTTAATATACATTGTTCATTATCATGTGCCTTAAAAACATGCCTTGTACTACTAATGTAGAGTCATTAAAATTAGTTTTTAATGATTTAATTAAATCTACCCACTTCAACTAAGGTATGTTTTATTCAAAGATGGAAATTTTTATTGTCTATAGTCTTATTCAATTCAAGTAAATTTAACTATGATGAAAAATATATGCACCTCTATATAATAAAAAGGAAAATATAAGTAATCTATAAAAAAAAAAATAGTGTGGTATTATGTATTCCTCTAGTGTTAAAAATAAGAAGAAAAAAATAATGCTAAAAAAGAAAATTAATTAACTTTGTTGTCATTTACAAGCTAACTTTTTTTCTTCTCAACCTTTCTTCAAACTTGATATCAGTAATAAAAAAGAATTACTAAAAGTAAAATCTCAATTAAGTAAATAATATTTTGAAAATGGTTTCGTTCAAATAGTGTGAAATTACTTCCAATTTATTTATATTTAAAACTGGAAAGAGTGTAAAATTTCAAATGGATATTAATAATACATTTTTAACATTATATTTTCAGTATTATTTAAATTTTCTTTGTTATTGAATAAAATATTGTATTGATTTCAGCAAATTATTTAGAATATGAAATTTCATCAAATAATAAATAAATATCAATACAAGTACTTTTTCTGGTCAAAAGAAATTTATTTATTTAAACATCAATAAAGTGAGTGCTCTCATATCATTGATTAAAAAAGTAAAAAAAATACATTTCGGGTACATAAAAAGGGAAATATATTTAATAAAAAGAAAGTGTTTATTGAATTAAATTACAATATAAAAACATTTAAAACTTCTTAAACAATAAAAATGTTTAATAAAATGTGTAAATGCTTCTTAATTGATATTTTTAATTCTATTTTGTAAGTTTCAACATGCATATATATGTATCTAATACATAAAATATATTATATATTAAATGCATAACTGTTTCTTAGGAAATTATATGCAAAACTTAAGAAACTAAAAATGAAACATTTTAATTTAAAAATTATTACGTAAGATTCATAAAAATCATTTACCACATAAAAAACTCTATATTTTTTTAATATATACATATATAATAAATAAATAAAAATCTATTTTATAACATATCTACTATTTAATACATAAAACAAATAAAAAAATCATAAATTCCATTAATTTCACTCTAGTTTCTTTCTCTTTGTCCTATAAAAATTATTACGTAAGATTCATAAAAATCATTTACCACATAAAAAACTCTATAATTTTTTAAATATATACATATATAATAAATAAAAATCTACTTTATAACATATCTATTATTTAATACATAAAACAAATAAAAAAATCATAAATTCCATTGACTTCACTCTTGTTTCTTTCTTTCTCCTACGTCACATCCTTAAATCGTTACACAGTATAGACTACAGAGTAGAGTGTTCGTATTCACGGATTGGTTTGATTTTTTATAAAAAAAAAGTCATCCGAATCAGTAGGGTTTTTATGGTTTGGTTTGATTTTATTTTATTTTATTAAAAAGTCATTCAAATCAAATTTAAAAAATATATGTAATTTACTTTAATTCGATTTTCATTTAAAATAAAATTTAAATTAAACTAAACCAATATTTTGTGATTTAATTCGGTTCAATTTTTGAAGTTCATACTAAAATATTATTTCATTAAAATTTATATAATTTTTTCATATTTTAAATAAAATTACATTAACAAAATTGTTAACAACAATTTGCGAACTTATTAATATGCTAAACATTTTACAATAAAATTACAAAATTTCATCTACTTTAAACTAAACATATCTTAAAAAAATCGTATGAAAAAGAAAATAGTATGCATTATATAAGTTTTGTATATATAACATTACAAAATATTATGAAACTCATGTGATATACACATAGAATGCATGACACTAAAGTCATATAAGTGTTAGTATAAGTGTTATTGCAGTTTGGTTCAATTTGGATCAGTTTCAAAAACACAAATTGTAAACTCAACCTAACCAATCAATTTGAGAAAAAAATATCCAAACAAATCCAAAAATTTTGGTTTAATTCTATTTTTAGTTTTTTAAAATAATTTTTTATTTTATATTTTAGATCAACTTAGATTTAAACACCCTAGTAAATAGCATCCATAATCCTTACAAACAGAAAAACAAAACCAAAGTTATGCATCAATCGCAATTCGCAATAAGTGCATTTCTGTTTAGTTGCATGCAAGCCACGTGTTCCTCTTTGCATAAAAAAGGGATAAATAATTATTTTTGTTCCTGAATGTGTAAAATATTGACAAATTCGTTCATAAAAGATGAAAATTCAAATTTTAGTCTTCGAAAGTGAAAAGGTGTGACAAATTCATCCATTCGTTAACTTTCGTCTGTTACCGTTAATGAAAGAGCCTACGTGACACATTCAATGACAAATTTTTCATCGCTCTACACATTCAGGGACAAAAATGTCTATTTATCTAAAATATAAGAAGTTAACGAATTGATAGATTTGTCGCACTTTTTTTACTTTTAGGTACTAAAATTTGAATTTTCATCTTTCAAGATGAATTTGTTAGTGCTTTATATATTCAGGACAAAAATGACTATTTACTCTAAAAAAAGTAAAATAAATAAATCACAATTTTGATTTCAATTTTCAAATGAAAAAAAATCTTGGTTTTATTATAGTGGTGTAAGGTACATGCAGTGTTATAAAATCCGATTTGGCTCGTTGGACCAGTCCAATTGGAATCCGGTGGCATAACCGGAACAAAGTGCACTATCGTACCGCTCAAGCATGTGACCTGGGATGACCCGATCAAAATCGACCAATTTTTAAAACCTAGACTAGGTTGTGCGCGTTGTCATCGTCACTAGACTTGACCATCATCGCACTGCAAGCTGTCATCGTCGCCATCGTTGCACTACGAGGGAATTCGTCGCACTAGCCTCGCTTCCGATAACGTGGACTAAAATGTTTACGACCTGGAAGGAGTCGAACTTTGGCTGCACTGTGAAGCACTGAAACAGTGTTGATCGAAGAGGAACAGGAAGTGACGCAACATAGGAAAGCCAAGAAGATGAGGTGCAACACAGGAAAGTCGAAAAAATGACACGCGACACAGGAAGAGAGAGCTTATATATATATTGTAATTAGGGTTTGTGCTTAAATGGGCCGCCAGATCCAAATATTGATTTGCTTTCTATAACCTTTTTATTGTTTCATGTACTCCTTCTAGCTCATCTTTTATTAAAAAATTGGACTTATATTTTAATTTAAATAGTTATTATTTACACACTCTTTTATTATTAATATACTTTACTTGTTTTATCAATTTTAATATTTTAATTATTATTTTAACTTTTTTAATATATTTTTTTAATCAAATAATTTTATATACTTATATATAATATAATTTTAATTTTTTTAAATATAGATCGAATTAAATCAAACTAATCGGTAACCCACCGTTTGAAATACTGATCTCACTAATCCAACCAGTGAACATATCCGGGTTTTATAACCCTGGTATATACGGTGCGGTGTGTTGTTATCCCTTTTTTGTTTATTGTCTCTTTAAAATGACGAAAAGAAGAAAAAAGCGATCAAACCTAAAACAGAGTGAGTAGAGTAAGGCGGAAGCAGAAATCAAACACAACTCAATCCCGAAATGTCGAATTTGCCCCAATCGCTGTCGATGGGCGCGGCCTTCGGCGGCGGTGGCTCTCCGACGCCGTCTTCCAGTGGCGGCGCCGGAGCACAGGGCTCCGGCGCCGGCGCCGGCAAAGATCGGAGGATGGCATCGGCGGAGCAGCTAGTGCTCGAACTCAGCAACCCTGAACTCCGTGAAAACGCGCTTCTCGAGCTCTCCAAGGTAAACCCTAATAAATAGCCCTTTTTTACTTGCTCTTTCGAGTTTCTGCTTCATTTTTTCCTCGTTTGAATTGTTTTTGACTGTGAATTGAAGATTGGAGTCTCTGCTTTTGATTTTCTGAGGGTGTAATTAGGTTTGTTTTGTTTATTTAATTGTTTGTTTTTGTGTGTTTGTAAATATGTCGAATCTTTTTTTTCTTCTGATTTTCGAGTTAGATGGCTGTTTTGGAGCTCTGTTTCCCTCTTTTTTTAGTCACTTTATGTTTTTGTTTGAGAAAAAAATGTTTGTATGTATGTAACTGGTTGGGGTAAGAATTGGTTTCATGGCTTTGGGCTTGTGTGTTCTTAACTCCCTTATGTTAAATCCAGCGAGATGAATGAGATGGGTTTATTGAATGTTGGTTAGGATACATTTGAATTTATTTTCTAAAAGTAAGTGGAATTTGTACACAAGAAATTCATTCCCTTGTTACATGTTGCTGGGGTGTTAGATTGCCGTGTTTTTCTAATCTGGATTTGTATAGCTGAAGTTGGAAAACTGACTTCTCAACAAAATTGACTGAAAGACAATGGTAAAAAATTGATACTGCTATAAGGGCTGGATTAAGGAAATGGTCCTTTAGCCAGTCTGGTCACACGTCCAAAACCAATAGTGAAAATGTGGTCAACCCGGCCAAATCGGCTGTTACCAGCATCTTCTTCACAAGGTGCCTCCATCTTGTTTCTCAGCCTTGTTTTTCTTTTTAATGTTTTGGTGGAACATCAGGATGCAAGCGTCATGGACTAAGACATGTTAGTGCATGCACAATATTTGTGAAGAGACATTGGCATTACTACTTAAGTCTCAGAGACTCAAATCCAATGACCAACACAATTTGTAACACAGACCCAGCATGCAACAACACCATTCTCCACGATCTAGAACAACTCAGAACAAAGACCCAACTCCATAACATAGAGAATAGAGACCCAACCGCTTACCAAGAGTGGTGTTTGGTATCAAATGTGATTGTTCACTGGTTTGGAGGCAATGCATAATGGTTTGTGGTTGTGGGTGTCTGTGGTGGAAGAAAGAACGAAAACAGAACTTGGTATCAATCTTTTCGTTTGCAAGACAGGATTTGAAACAACTTACATAGTAAAAGACTAAAAAACTAAAAGGTAAAGATTAAAAGAAACTTAAAAATAAAAAATTATTATTATATATTTATTTGAAATGATGCCAAATGTTGAGTTACCCAGCCTTAGTTCATTTGAAGCCATATTAGGTAATCTCTTTGAAAATAAATTAATGGATGCTTTTTGTCGTTGCTGAGTTGTATTAGATGCACATTGATATAGGATATATGTGGGACATTGATACTTTTGCATTTTCAGAATACTTGGGTTTCATAGAAGATGACTTTGTCATAATTTATAGATTAGTCATTGCTGGAACCCAAATTTTTAGGTTAAAATTTTGGAAGCAAGAATGATTAGCTGAAGCACCTAGAAGTTGACATTTAGCCAAATAAGGAGATCAGTCAGCTTATGCTGATTAAGCAAAGAAAGAAAGGGGGATACAGTTGCTTTGACTATATTAGCGTTCGACTAATATTTGGCTGGCTAGCTCAAGCAATATCGGCTAAATTAGGCAGATTGGTTTGTGGAATTTTGAGGTAGTTTATAATTATGGTTTAAGATATTTATGTGAACCTGTATTTTGATCTGATCCAAAAGATATGGTGTTTTCGGGCAAGTGCCTAAGTTCAAATTTATTTTTTGAGTTGAAGATGGTGGTTCCATAAAAATAGGAACTTGATAAAGGAGCAGGCACATAGGAGATGGTTTAGCCAACGTTCTTGAAGTCGAGTTCCACCAAAGCTAGCCGAATTCGGGTGATTGAGATGAGAAGCTAGCCGAGGTCATCCGAATAGGAGTTGCGCCAGTTATAGGCGCTTTGCACGATTTAGGCAATTATCCTGACTTATGTGGATATATTATAGTATAAATATGTATTAGGAAACCCAAGGACCTTTTGCCAAAAAATACAATCAAGTTATTCATTTCCAGTTTGTTTTTGCATTCCTTTACAGTCTTTATGTATAAATATATGAATCAAATGATGACATAATATTTAAAACTTATAATATTATTTATCGGAACTACATATTTGAATAGATTGCTAGTTGAAATTTGAAAGAAAAAAAAATTTGAACACAATGGGTTACTACTATTTTCTAAAAAGTGGAACCTGGGTTCAAAATTGAAAACTTTGAAATAAAATGTTAGATTGAAGAAGAACATGAACAGGATGCTAGGTTGAACTCAGGTTCATGACAGCTTTGATCAATTGGCAGAAGTTTGCTTCACCATGGCTTTGATTGATGAGAAAATACTAGGTTCAAAGAATTTAATGTTTAACTGTTTATGGTTTCTTAGCAACACTTGTTTGGTAATTTGGATTTAATATTGGGTCCCCTTTCAGACTCATTCACCCGCAGCTAGACTCATGATTTTGTGCAAGTTTGATCAATCCTACTCATGTCCACCAAGTCTATTAAAAATTAGTTTGTAAGCAAGTTAACTCACCGAGTTTGCAGCTTTCCATTTCACTTTAATTCTTTATTTTCTCTGTTCTTTGTACAAGCTCTTGTCTGGTTTTTCTTCTAGTTATTTTAATTTGGCTTCTTTTTTCTTGTAAATGTTTGGTGTTGCTGATTGCTGATGCAGTCATAGAGGCATCTTATCAATGTCTTTCTTCCATATTTTTTTTGCATTTTAGAAGAGGGAGCTATTTCAAGATCTTGCTCCATTGCTATGGAATTCTTTTGGTACTATTGCTGCACTTTTGCAGGTATGCCATCTGACTTGAGTTACATACTCCTTGCCTGTATTGTTTACTATACTTTGCTTTAATCCTTCTTGTGGATTTTTACTTAGCAAGTTTGTAAACTTTTGAGCTTATATGTTTGTCTTTTCTCCTTATGCTTTTCTTACCTATCATTCCATTATGGTCAGTTATATCTTTTGATAAGTTGATGTATTTACTTGATTCCAACTTTTTTCCTTTGCAAAACCAACTTTTTATTTTCATAAAAAACTGATGGGATGGTGATTGGATGATAGAAGTAAATGGTGACGGTGTGATATAATTCAACTTGTTTGAAACTGTTAACTCTAAAATTGGTCATAATAGCTTAGCCAATCATGTTTTTGTAATTAGTGAGCTTTTACACTCTCAGCTTACTCTCCAAACTGCATTTTTTCAGCGCAATGTTCCTCGTTTAATTTGTATTTTATATTTATAGTCTTTGCTTGCTGTGTGCATTGTGCCTTCATTTTCTCCAGATTTAATTTGTATTCATATTTTATAAATGTTCATGCCCATGAACAAACTTATGTCTCATTTCATTCCGTAAGGATTAGATTTTGTTTGTTGTTTTCCAATGGCAAGTTTCCTCTCAACTGTCCACCACTTACTAGGATTTTTTGTTTCAGGAAATAGTTTCAATATACCCTGTTCTTTCACCACCAAATCTTACCCCTGCACAATCGAACCGAGTATGCAATGCTCTTGCTCTTCTTCAGGTCAGATGACTTGTTGTGTTCAGTATTTTACTGTGACATTTATTTTATTTGTTAGTGAATTGCTTCATTATATGACTGCCATATTCTAGATTGCCAAACTATGCAATTTGGATTTTTTAAATTGTTTTTAATAAATTATTTATAAAATGTCCAGGAGCTTCTATCGTTTGGGTGTCCTAGACTAGATAGGATTAGCAATGAATGCATTAGAGCAAAAATGGGGATAGCACCAATTGTAGAAAAAATGGCAGAATCTTGCCTTAGGTAGTTTGCGCATGTGTGGTGAAGACTTGTAAAAGCCTTATTAAGAAGAGTAGATCAGATAGAGGATAACCCTATCACTGGAGGTAGAGGGAAAATTATAAGTAAAACCTGTGGTGAAGACTTGTAAAAGCCTTATTAAGAAGAGTAGATCAGATAGAGGATAACCCTGTCACTGGAGGTAGAGGGAAAATTATAAGTAAAACCATTTAAAAAGGTTTAGAAGTAAATGGTTCGACTAAAGACATGATTCACAATTGAACATTATGTCATCCTTTGATCCATACAGCTGATCCCACATAGTTGGCAAAAACTTGGTTGTCGGAAAAATGTCAAGGAGGCATAACCCATATAAAAAGCATGGATACCAAACTTGTTAGAATAACGTTTTAACCACATTCTTGGTTTTGAGACACTAAATTCTGTTACTTCAACGATGTGCACTGTGGTGGCCATATAAAAGCTGTGAAGTGTGAACCATTGCTTAACAGAGAAGAATTATATCTGCATCTGACATGATTCTGACTAGTTAATCAGCCTCGGTCAATGTAAACATGCAATTATATACACACAAGCACACTCCAAAATATTCCAAAACTCTCAAAGTAGATATCAAATTTAAAACATGCATTTGTCTATTACATTTATACCGACTAATATCAAAAGGACTGGAACAGAGTACATTATGCAAGTTTGGTTATTTTGTTTTTGACAGGACAAAAGAAAAGAAGACACCAATGAGAACTGTTTTTTTAAGTTTCTTAATTCTGAAAGTCAGTTGCTTATAAATGAGCAAGTGATAAATATTATACTTCCCGTGTGATCATTTTGTCATCTTTTCTTCTTTAAAAACATGTTGTGAAGAAAATAAACAAAACACTAATGCTGCCAAGTTTTTTTTCCCTTGTAATCTCCTTTTTTCAGTGTGTAGCATCTCACCCTGATACAAGGATGCTATTCCTCAATGGTATTGTCACTTTCCTCATTCATCTAAAGGACTTTGAACTTCTGTCTGATTCTGTATTGATCAGCTTTGTGTTGCACCTTCTGATGGTGATAGAATTAGCATGTTTGTAAAATAAGCATTTTCTATTTGCTCATGTGCTTTAGAAGATGCTGTCAGCTTTTTTTTTTTAATTTGGTCGATTGCCATCCGGGTAATATGATGAATTGGAAGCTCTGGAAACTATAAAGATCAAGAGAGCATTGTAGGGACATAATACAATTCATGTTGATGCTAAATAATAGACTGCATATGGACTTGTGATTTAAGGGGGGTTGATTGAATTGTCAATATTAGCCTCTTAATTTGATTTCTCTTTATGATAAATTTACTGCATAAACAGAATGGAAAATTCTCTCCTTTTGCCTATTTAATTCCTTCTACTTGAATATTTTCACTATAATATAATGCATATGTTGGAATCCCTGTTTGCTGATTGATTTGGCTTAGTCTATGTTTTATTTTTAATTTATATATAAGATGATTTTCGAGGGTATCTTATCCCGAATGATATATAAGATGGTCTGCTGAAAATTTTCCATCCAATAAAAAGCTTTTCTATGAATAAAAGTTAATCTTGTCATTGTCTCATCTTAGGACTTTTTTTTTCTTGGATCGGCTAGGACTTCCTTGGTTGCTTGAAAATGGAGTTCCTTTCTCCCTCTATCTATAGGTCGTCACACCTGATTTCCCATTTTAGCTGTCATAACATTTTCCTTGTTGCTGTGTTGGATTTTTTACTTCCAATATCTATACACCTCTAAGCCTTTTAGGCTAGAAGAATTTAGTTTATTTATTACCTTTTTATATTGAATAGTAGTGAGATTTCTTTGACGTCACAATATCCTTTCCAGTTTTTGCTTGTTAAAGAATAGTACATGAAGTGTGTGGTATTTCATATCATAAATTGTTGCACTTGCTTTTTCTCCTTTGCAGCTCATATACCTCTATATCTGTATCCCTTCCTTAATACAACAAGCAAGTCAAGACCATTTGAGTACTTGAGGCTTACCAGCCTTGGTGTCATTGGTGCATTGGTGAAGGTATTTCTTTCTTGTTCATTAAGTTGTTGGATGCATATATCACAAGAAAAAAAATTATATGACAAGCAATATTGAAAGAACTTTCACCAAAATCCTTGACAAAACAATCTCTAAATCCAATTTGTTAGGATATTCATCACTATCATCAAGGAACAAATTAGTGTCCCTACTAGTAATGTTACATTATCATTGTTTTCTTAATATTTTTATTTTTTGTAATCCCTATTTCGTCTATTCTTTTGTTTTTGTCAATTCTGACATTTTTCCCGGCTGATTTTTATTCACCAGGTTGATGATACAGAAGTTATAAGTTTCCTTCTTTCAACAGAGATAATTCCTCTATGCTTGCGAACCATGGAAATGGGCAGTGAGCTATCCAAAACAGTTGAGTTTACTGATTCTTCATTCTTTAGATTTTGGTAAACTTATAGCATCACATTATTTGTCTGGTAAATTGGATTTATTTTCCATTTCCTCCATATTTCTTTGAGCTTCTGGTCTCTGTTTCATTGACATGTATATATGCATTTTTTTGTAAGCAAATGTGTGTGACACTATCTTGCTCGTTCCAGCACAGCTAAACACACCTATGGCTTATCTGATTGTGCATTCATATGATGATTAATGAGATAGCATAAGATAAATTGACACAGGAACCTTTACTTGAAGAGAGTACCTTTGAGATCTGAGATTATTGTGAAGCGTTTTGAATAGTTGGTCTCAATTTAAGCTTCAAGCTATTGTTATGGGGCAGTATAAACTTTATCAAGATGTAATTTGAGCACTGGCATCTGTACTGTATGAGTTCAAATACAATTCTTGATCTTTAAGCCAAATGTTTGTCATAGATTCACAGTTTTGTGTTATAATAAACTTTTGATCTCCTGTGTTCTGCAGATATTAAGCCTCTTGATCTTTTTAAATTGCCACTGTTGTTTGAGCATCTATATTTACTTAAAATAAATAATAGTATATTAGAGCATGGTTGTCTAATGAAAGCTCTACCACCCCAGGTTGCTACATTTATTGTTCAAAAAATTCTGTTGGACGATGTGGGCTTGGACTATATTTGTACTACAGCGGAGCGCTTTTTTGCGGTAGGTCGAGTTCTGGGGAACATGGTGGCAGCTCTCGCTGAGCAACCCTCATCTCGTCTATTGAAGCATATCATTCGATGCTATCTTCGCCTGTCAGATAATCCAAGGTTGGTTACTAATTTACAACTCCATGCATGTTTGTTCCTTCTTCCATCTAAACTGCCTCTTGCCATACATATCCTTTTTGGTATCAATTTTCAAAACTCTAATTGAACTTCGGTCTGGTTAAAACAGGGCTTGTGATGCATTAAGAAGCTGTCTGCCAGACATGTTGAGAGATGCTACTTTCAGCACTTGCCTTCGTGTAAGTTCCTCTAGTTCCTGTGATATACAAGTGATTTGCTAGATTAAAGAAATCATAGGTTGGAGAATATTCACTCTGTACACCAAAAACTTTAATTTCAGAGCTAGAGATTTTCCATTGGCCCTCATAAGAATATACATGCTTTGTTTGTTTGACATTATCTGGTCTTGATTTGATTTATTCAGGAAGATCCCACAACTAGGAGGTGGCTACAACAATTGCTTCACAATGTTGGAGTGAATCGGGTTCCTGCACTACAAGCTGGAGGAGGTTTCGATCACATGCTTGTGACCTGAGTATAAACCAAGATCTTACTTCATTGGTGCTATCAGTCCTTTAGGGTCCGGTTATTATCTATATTTCATGGAGCTTGGTTTTTCAGAGGAAAAGGTTGTAAATTATTGGTGCGTGGAAACCAAGTTAGAAGACATTTTCTTTCTTTATATTTTAATAATGTTTATGTTTCCGAGAGGTGGTTCTTTATACCCCTCCCCTCCTTGTGCGGTTAAGCTTGAGGTGGGTTTTACTCCTTAAATAAACTTTCAGTAGGTACATTATGATGTCAAATTTTCAAACAAGTTAAAGGTATTCTTAGAAGATGGCATTTTATAAACGCAATCCTTGTTTAAGGTTATGGATAAGATTTGGGGTTCTGCAATACTATTTTTCTTACAAAATTATGATCAAAGCAAAGTAATTAAATAGGGCAGAATATGTTTAGTTTCCCAACTATTCACACTTTTTGATTTTAATCCCTCAATTAAATGTTGACGGGTTTGAGTTTTCGTTTCTAAATTATTTTTCTGTTTGATTTTTAGTTTCTCTTATCAAGTGTTTTTGTTAAATATTGATGTGGCAGTTAATTTATGATAGCTTGTTTTTTAGCAGTTAAAAGCTATCAAAAATTATTTTGGTAGATGAATTTAAACTCCTAAAAAGTAGAATGAGATTTTCATGTGTAAACGGAAGTTATATAAAGTCTAATTAAGATATGTTTCTGGTACATAAATTAAGGATTACAATTATCCATATTTTATATTTGAATGTTATTCAATTTTTTTTTTAGTAAAATATGGTAGAATGGGAAGACATTTTTAGTGGCATGTTGGGGCTGTTTACAAAAGCCTACTTAGAGGATTATTGAATAGTAGTAAATCATTTAGTGATTTTATCCAATCATAACTACTAAACTGTGGATGATATTTTGAGGAGTGTTGCTTATCAAATGGGTATTGATAGAATGATAGTTAATTTTGGCTTATTATGTGGAATGACTTCTTTTTTTTATAATTTGTTGAGACCGTATTCAGGTGATAGGGAATGTATAAATAATTCATACATAATGTTTAACTAATTGAGTTAAATTTTCGAAATTATAATAGACTGAAACCTGATCTGAAGGATCTGGCAAGCTAATTTAATTTCAAAATATTAATGGTCAAGTCTTAAAAATACTTTGGAGACACTATTAGTCTATTACCCAAGACTAAAAATATTAAACAGCGATAAAGTCGAAGATATTCTTTACTCACGACCACCACAGCCAAAGAATATTTCTCGAAGCATAAATTTAAAGCGTTTTTCTCCTTTTAAGGATGAAAATCAACAAAGGGACCATGGTGTAGATTGGGGAGCATATACGTACATGACTCGGGCAGAGAGGCAATTGGTCAATTATACTCAAGTATTAGCCTTAGATTGAATCTGTCAACAACTCATACTGCAAAATTTAATTTTTATTCACTTAAATAAATACAAAACATCTTGTAAATTTCTTATCACTAAAAATGACAGCTTCTATAAAAAATTGTTCGTTTTAATTTATATTTACTACAAATTATGTAATTATAATCTATCATCAGCAACTAAAAACACATGATTTTTGTAATTTATAAGGAACATTTTTTATAGGAATTAAAAAAAATCATATTTTAAGGGAGTGAATGTAATTAACCTGCAAAAAGAACTAGGGACGTAAGTTCGAGCTCTATAGAGTTTCCTCAATCATTAAACTATTAGTATTACTTTGTATTTTATCATTTCTGAGTAACAGTACTCAAAAAGGACAAATCATATGTATAAGAACTGCGGCTACATGAAAAACTCGATATAGCTTATACAAAACCTGTTAGCCAAACCACGAAACATCATAGATTTTTGTTCCCTTGCATTTAGACTCAGCTTATTTTAAATTATTCCTAATATACAACAAAGATACATTACATAGTCACTTCTATAAAGTCTACTTGTTTTGGAACTTGGAGTATTTCTGAACGTCATTCATGTAGTTTTACACATTAGGTAGCTACATGATGTGTCACATTGGATAGGTTTTATATGAATTCGTTGATTACAAAGCATGTGTACGAGTTGCTTAATCGAGTTGAGTGTGCACTTAAAATGTCAACTTTTTATGCCTTCTAAGATTGACAGATTGCTATGAACCTTCTTATAGTGAAAGGGTCAAAATCATAATATGGGCCAGAGACTTATGCGAAGTTGAGCTATTTGTAAATTATTCAAATTTAACTCTTCAAATATTGGTTGAGTTTATTTGTTTAATCATAAAAATAAGCCTGGATTGAGCTTAGTTATTTAAATAAATGACGTCCAAATTTTATAAGTTCGACATTAGTTAAAATTTGTAAATAGTTTACTTATTCATTATAGAAATATGTTGAACTTTGTTAAGAGTATTAAAATTATTTGGAAGTTTTTTTTTAAAAATAATCAAGAAGTTGTAAAAAAACTATTTACTTTATAGTCTACAATATTTGAATTTTCACATAGTGCGTGTGAAGCACAAATTTCTATGCACTTGATAATCATCTGTAATTAAAAAATATTTATTAAATACTAAATTAATAAAATTAAAAAATTAAGAAAAATTTAACAAATTAAAAAATTATTAAATTATAAATGAGCTAAACAAATTAAATTTATTAATTTTTAAATAAATTAAGTTTAGGCTTTCAATTAGAATCTTTTGAATAATGCTCAAATTGATCCTCAAATTGTCTTAAAGTATTCAATCAGATCTCCCATATTTTAAAAAATTCCAATTGAATCCTCATATTTTAAAAAATGTTTCAATGTTACCCTTTCGGTCAATTTCAATTGATACCGTTAAAAAAGTATTACGTTTCCGTCTATTTTTCTCTTAAAAAAGTATTATGTAATCATAAAATAACATAGTAGGTCATTTTTATCGAACTTGAGGTAGGACCATAATTGGAAATTTTGGGTCTCTTTGCATATACAGGAAGATCAAGATCAAGAATGGTGGGAATAATATTCCATGAAAAATTCTGATAAGGATCTTCACTGCCAATCAATCTATATAGGCCACGTACCAAAGGAGGAGTGGAATTACTAGTGTGAAAGCAAAAAAAAAAATATCTTACATTTTGTCTCACGATCACATCATCTCACTAATGCACACCAATGAAAAGCAAATGGGAATTCAACCTTATAAGAAACATATAGCATATGAATCCAAAAAATATAGCACAACTGAAAACGAAACGAAACCACCAAATTAAATAGAAGAGTATTTAATACCTTTCCTTTTTGGAGGAGAGATAAAGACAAAACTGTCCATTCTTACGAGTTATGACCGGTCAAATTAAGGTTACAACTTAAAAAAATAAATAATAAAGAAGTTACAACTTACAAACTTGGAAAAATTGCAGTATTTTTATATTAACATAAAAATAAAAAAGTTAGAAATGCTTTGAGTTAAATGATTTGATTTAATCTATATAATATAATAAATTTGAGTTGATTTTGTATTAAATCATGTGATCCTAAATTTGGGAAGAGTCCCTGCCTTAAGGGCCTAGAGATGCTCAAGATTAGTCTGAGTATTTTTTTTTTCTTTTTACTTAGTGTACATTGGTTGTCTTATTTGTCATTTTATTTTTTGACAAATTGGTTATCTGATTAATCCATATTAAGTTCGATAAGAACACTCTAACTTATGAGCTATTTCCACAAAGACAATATTATAGTAGAAACCACAGCACAGAGGTTTGATTTTAAATTGGTTTAGAGAAATAGTAATTAAAATTTAAAATAAAACAATATGGATTATCTTTCACAATTTTTTAAAATCAAGAAAAAAAATGCAAAGAAATTGAGTTTAATGTAATTGATAAAATATGTGTTAAGAATAAATCAAACTTTATCTGCAATTTAAAAATAGAGATTTATGGATTATATACACTTATTTTTTTTATTCTATCTCAATTTTACTTTTTTTTTTAATTTCTTGTTATATTATATGTTATTTCTTTTTTATTTATTTTATCTCTCTTTTTTTTTTCATTCCACTCATATACCTCATTTTAGATGTTTAACATTTTCCAAAGAGAAGTGATATTTAAACACTCCAATTTTTCAATAATCTAATTAATACTTTTTATTTTTCTTCATCTCTCTCTTCTTATTATATCATCTCTCTCATTATACCAATATTTTCTCTTTTTTATCTCTCTCTCATTAGAGCTATGTTCGGTTCCTATGATGATAGAAATAAAAGGTCTCAGACGGAAAAGGATTTGGTGCAGATGATTTTAGAAAGAAATAAGTAATCAACTTGTGGGCCCTATTTAATTTTCCATTTATCCCTACTAAACAACTATAAAATATTGTTTTTATTCTATTCTTATCGATCTTTCTTGAAACAAACAATACAACATATTATTTTATTTCTACTCTATTTATTCTTTTTCAAATTATCTCTCTTTTATTTCTATTTACTATATTTTTGTTTTCCAAACCCAAAATGTGGCCTTTTTCATACATAACATAGGGACTAGCCTGTTTTACGTTATAGCAAAAAACTTAGTAACGTACTAGCACTTCACTTCCATATAGGTCGCTGCAACACGCATGTACTTGACTTGCACTATGGGTAAAACTTTAAAGGAGTAAATGTGGTCATAGATTTTAGAATACATAATAAATGATTTATTTGGCTATGCTTGCCATTCGACATATGTGGCTGGCTGTCCTTTTTCTTTTCTTTTTTTTCCTCTCATGCCAGAAAAAAAGAGGCCACAATTTCAATATGATGACAACAAGCACATTAAGATATTTTTTTTGTGAACAAATGAAAACTATACATCTATAATAAGGGGACCCCTGCAAGGATTCATTGTTTAATTGATATATTGGAGTTTGTTCGGGCAAAATTTTATAAACTAATAATGTTTATCTCTATCTTATGAAAGGCAGGTCTCATAATGTGTTTACCTACGCCAATTGCACCTAACATTCTTGTTTCTAAATGGAAGTGTCTATGCAATAGTATAGTAATAAAAATCTATATAAGATGTGACTTTCAAAAATGTTTTCTATTTTTCGATTTTTTTTCCTAATTACATTTAAAAGTATTTATTCTCTGATCATATTATTGTTTTCTAACAATATTGTTTTATGAATGTGTTCAAACAAGCATGCAGTGTACATAACTGACCTTGGAAGCAAAAATAAGCAAATGAGAGGCCATACATTCACTTGGGGATCAGAACATGGTCCCCCTTCGCAATACGACACTCTCCCCTGCTTAACCTCAGGGCCATATATTTGACTCATCAACGACGGAGTCTACGGTATGAAACCAAAACGTCTCTCTTACCGTACGAAAGAAATTAAAACCGTTGGATCGTTTTTATTTCGAAATCAATGATTAATATTTTTTTTCTTTTATTTTTCTTTTTCTCCTTTTTGTTTCTCTCTCCCAACTCGTCCCTTCTCTCTCCATCACAACGGTGGAACATGCATCTCACATTCCCGTCTCCTTTCTCCATCCACGTTGATTTACAGACTCACCTTTCTCTCCCACTTCAATCCATTTCCAATTCCGTTCTGTTTAATCGGAAAACAGCGAAGGAGGCGTGTCTGCCACCGTTGCCGCGATCCTCGCGCAGCCGCGCCCAGATGACTCGGTCCTTGACGCCGCATATGGAGGCTTGAGCTTTGAAGATAATGTTAAGAGTCTGTATATCAAAGGCTCTCACCGGTGCTTAAGGGCTGCGCCACCGCGAATCCTGGTGCTTATGGGTCGGAGAGTGAAGGGAGTGGTCGGAGAGCGAAGGGAGAAAGAAGGACAAATTGGTAAATGGAAGAAAAAAGTAAAATAAAATAAAAATCAAACGATCCAACGGTTTTAGTTTCTTTCGCACGGTACGAGAGACGTTTTGGTCTCGTACCATAAACTCCGTCCTCGTCAACTAATTTTACTGTGCAGTTAATAATAAAATGGATGTGACAGATTATTGACAGTTTGTTTAACCACAATAAGGTGTGATCTCTATAAAGTAAATACAAGTCTCCTTTCTTTTGTTACCATAAAGCTGGCACCATTCATAGTTTACCTGCCCCTTATTTTGGGTATGAAATGCCACTTTTAAGAGTTCTTCAGCGTATTTTTAAAATTATTCCAATAGCATCATACCCTTTTTGAAATATGATATTCCTCAAGTTGGCCATTTCATCAGTCATCACAAATTCACATGACTTCAGACAAATAGCAAAACAACTTAATTAATTGTCATAAAAGAACTACTACTCTTTCTTGCATATTTTTAATAAGGAACCAACCTAAGAGACTCAAATATAGATGATGAGACAGGCACAAACATTTGTCTGATTTTGCATATCAGCATTCAGAACCATCCTCCTTTTTCTTATTGTATGAAGAAATCTAACATCACCACACTAAAACCCTCTTAACTGTAACTTTATCTGATGATGATACTAATTAGGAAACATACTTAACCTCGGAATTCAGAAGTTAAAATATGTACAAACCCAATGGAAGGGGACAAAACTCAGAAGAATAATATGGTTTCTCATAAGAACCATTTTTTCCAATCTAGCACACTAGAGAAATCACATTATTCTATTGTAAAAGCTAATGCACCGCTCCTAAAGGGCTTTTTGATAAATCCAAGATTCCTTTCTTTGCATCTTCAGTTGCTTGTAGAAGTTCCCAATGAAGGCATCAGCTTTTGCAAAGAGCTCTTGCCCCTTAACTCTTCCAAGCTCCTCTTCTGCTTCAAACTCTTCATCCATGACTTCTTCATCAGCTTCTCCACCCCCTATGAAGAAAAGGGTAGGTATTGAAAGAGAATTCTGCACAAGGGTAGGCATTGAAAGAGAATTCTGCACCTTGTCCACTTTGGTGACACAAACAATCCTCTCAGATGCAGACTTTTCAACATGTTCTGAGACATCACCAACAACAACCGTAGGGGTGGAATTGGAAACTTCTCTTTTCTCAGAAGTGGAATTGGTAACAGAAGCATATTGCTTTTTATCTTCTAAAGGCCTAGCAAAACTTGAAATGAGGCCAGCTTCAGCAAAAAGTGCCATGATGAGGAAGTTTATGATGAAATACACGTAGGTTGGTAACAAAGAGGAAGGTAAAAAGGGTGTTATGAGAAGAAGAACAGCTAGAACAAAGAGAACTAGAACTTGAGATTTCTTAAACTTGTTCATGGCTTTCGAAAATGAGAGAGAGAGAATAGCAACAATCAAGGAACAAAGAAGAGTGATGAGAAAGAACAAGATGAGTAGAGGTAATTCGGAATTGGGAGTAGTAGGAATAAGTGTGGGGTTCCGAATGTGCATATATAGAGAGGACATGAAAGTGGGATGAGTGAGATAAATGAGGGAAAGAGAGAGAAGGAAAAACCATGGAAGTTGTGTATTAGATGTATACCATAAAGTCAACAAAACGTACTAATAAAATTGTGGATGCTGAAAATTCTAAGAAAATTCTCACAGTGGAAATATCACTTTACAAAAAAAGTTAACAGCAATGTAAAGAAGGTAAGAAGGTGAATTACCCAATGATCTTAACATTTTCTGGGAGTGCAGGGTTTGTTCATGAGGTGTACTACGTGGATAACACAGTTACAAATTAGTAGCACTTCGTCAGTCATAGTCATGAATGAAGTCACTTGATTAACGTGTAGTGAGATAACTGCTACTTGCTAGATAGAAGTGGTTCTACATTGTTAACCAAATTAGTCATATAGGATGTGTTTGTTTTAACGTCTGTCCATTTTTCAATGCAGTTCAATGTGACTAATTGGGAAAAAAGGTTGGACTGGTGTTGAATTTTGGATCTATGTCACTAAGCATCATATCTTCGCATGGTACATCACTGCTACAAATCAAAACTACTCCTTCTTGAGTTACAGAAGTTTCAATGATGTTTTTGAATATAACCTTACTTATTTTAATTTTTGATGGACACTACAATCAACATAAATGAAGAAAAAAGAAAAAATACACAACAAATGAATGTATTTGTATTTTAATAATACAGAGATGTTATGGAGAAACAAGTAGCCTATACATGATAATTGTAAATTAATATGTAATTATTGAAGATTATCAAGATATTCATGGTTATAAAGTTTAGTACATAAATATCTATATTATTTTAAGAAATAGAGAATGAATAAGGAGTAGAGAGTAACGAGAGATGAGAGAAAAGGGAAAAGAGAATCTAAGAAAGTCTCAAGATTTTTTTTATAAATTATTTGATGTATATTTTTTATTAAAAAATAATATGAAATACATCGAAATTCATATTAAAAAAGAATCCATCAAAATCATTATATTTTTTTAATACTAGAATATTTTTTTTAAATTATAAAAAATTTTAATTGAATATCATTAGATTTTACTGTATTTTTTATAAAATCTTAATAATCATAATTGAATATCATAAAACTTATTTATATCATTTAAAAATCTTAATTGAATACCTCAAAACTTTTTTTTATAAGAAAAAGTCTTTTAAAAATTTTCAAAATCCTATTTCAATACACCCCTTAATTCACATATATTAAATATTAGAAGAGAAAAATTTTGTCAAACTAAATAATCTTCTAGTCTAAATATGATTATTTGATCATTCTCTTTACCAACAAAAAAAAATACTTCGTCTTTCTATTTTTCCCCCTCTTATTTTGCCTTTCCAACCTTATTATTATTTGCCGACGTGAATCTAATAACAAGTTGCGGTTCGCAAAAAAGGATATACAGTGCTCAGTACAGCTTTCTTTGAAATTTGAATCTCTTCCAGATTAATGCGTCGCTTTTGGCATCATCCTAGTCGTTATTCATATTTTGTTCACACTTTCGAATTTGTCGTACACTTTTATACTATTATATGTGGTGTTTACACTATTAAATTTAATTTTTTGGCGGTAGCTTCACAATACTATAGTTAAGAATTTGTTTTTAGCATTTAAGCTTTTGATGAATTGCACAACCACAGAATAATATTCGAACTGGACTGCAAAAATGTGATAGACGGTTTCCACAACACTGTTGGAATCTCAGACTTTCACTTGGTTTCATCTTCATGCAAAACTTTTTTTTCTTTTAATTTTCGTAACTCAACGGTCAATTTTGTAAAGACACCAGCCAATCGAACTCACACTTTGGCTAAGGTGTAAGGTGTCAAGATTATATGATTATTGTCAATTTTCCATCACATTTCTAATTCTACCTTTTTCTTGTGAAATATGTACACTAAACAAAGATATTTTCTTTATTATTAGTATAAATAAAAGTAGAAGTGAGAGTAAATTTGCCACCCTTTCTAAACATAAAAGAATAGTTTTATATGATTTTTCATCCTATAAATGAAATGTTTTCCTGATTATGTTTTTGGTGTTAAAATAGTAATTTTAACTTTTGTACTCTTTTTAAGTATAAAAGTGTAATTGTAAAAGTATTTCTTATATTAGAATAACTATTATTATTATAATCTACATTTAAAACAACATATTTTTATTTAAAAGTATTATATTTTTATTTAAATTGTGATATATAAATTTAAATAAATAAAAAATAAAAAATAAACATGATAAAAAAATCTTTTATTTTTTATTTTACATTTCCAGTTTATAATTAAATAGATAATAATTTTATATTAAAACATTTTTATGTAAAATTTTAACACTTAATTGTAAAAATAAAAATAAATTAATGAAAATTGGAAACTATTTCAAATTTGAAAATGGTAGACCTTGTTTTTTCTTATTTAATTAATTTAAGTTAACTAAAACAACCATTTCCTAATTATAAAGTAATATTAAATCATATCCTGATTATATGCATCAAAATTAAAATCACGTTAACTAAACAAAATATTTATTAACTACGATTTGCAAATTGTTAATTGTATTTAATATTTTATTATTTTTAATATTTTTATACTCTTTATATAAGATGAATATTAACCAGAAGGATTCATAATTAAATAAATAAACCTGATATTTAAAATGTTATATTTTTTATTTCACTTTTTCAGTTTATATTTAAATAGATAATTGTAACATCCCGTATGCATCCGGCATATTAACATTTAAATTCGATCATAAAGCGCAACAATAAATTAATAACAATTAATCCGGAAGCTAAAAAGAGCGACGTCCGCACACATCAATAATATATACAATTCAATCTTGTATATTGTGCATAGTACAATCAGCATAAACGCCCCTAAGGCCGAGCTCATCAACAAGGTCGGGCATATCCACATTACATGCCGGGTTACATAACAAAACATATAACGGTAGAGCCGACATGTCCCAAAATAATGGTTCCACACTAAACCCATCCTGGCTTGGCTTCTGGTCCGGAATCCCTCGAACAGCTTTGCTACTTGGGCCTCTTGCCCTGGGATCCGCCTTCCTCCCTGTGTTCAGCACCTGCAACACATACATAACCCCCAACCGGGGTGAGATAAACATCTCAGTAAACTCCGGGTTCTGGAAAGCCTCTCCTTCCCCGGGTTCACTTCCAAGATACAAGTATTAAAATCGGCATACATATACCTAGCCATCCCGGCTTAGCCATCCCGGCTCTTACAAATAACATGTACACAATCACACGGATCATACGAGAGAAGATCATCCAACTTAATGGGCACAACACTCAGGACTTCTGGTAGACCCCCCGGAGGAAGCTCATCCAACTTAATGGGCATACTCCCTGCGGGTTCTACAGGACGTATATGGCACTTCCAAGAGAGGTTCATCCAACGTCTTGGACATTCTCTCTCAGGGTTTTCATATATACTAATTGACCACATAGAGTTGTTCCACATCACGTTGGCTCTATGGAAAATCCATATTTGTCCATTCTACTGGCCAGAGAATCTCACACAATCACAATGATCAACAAAGTGCAAATCATATACATGTTCTCAAAGCAGTAAAACACAATTTTAATACATGCATCAGTTATACAGTAATCATCACTCCCTCGGAGCATGGTGGAACGCCGTCAAGGAACGGCTTCCAGGACAAGGAGCTTACCTGCTCGAAGCTCTGCACTGTCTCCTTCGTTTTCGCGGTTTCAGGCACCACAATTCTCAGTGTGTCCACCTACATCCACGCATGCAAGAGATTAATCATTGTTCTCTATTCTTGCATGTATAGAAGTTCAACTTCTTTCCAGTTACAAAAAAACAGTCACCCAACAGGTAACCTGCAACCTCTGAGAAATCACAATCTCACCCTAACCCACAACCCCTAACAATCAGAGGTTAAGGACTCTTACCTGTGCTTTTACTCCAAGCTACAAGTCCTTCAATGGTTTTCTCTTCTCAAGACTCACAACTCTTTTCTCTCGTTAAAGGAGAAAGTGTAAAGAGGAAGAGAGACTGATGGGTTAGGTGAGAAGTGACCCTTACTTTACTTATATACATCCTCTGTACCAGTGTACATCTCTGAAATCAATCACAGGTCACTAAAATATCTTGGCAGTTAAAATGGGTCACGTGCACAGCACAAGCCTGTGGAAGCACCCATTGCCAAGCTATATAAACAGGGGTTGACCTCGGTTTCACACCTCAGTCTATAACACCTTCTGACCCCGATCTAAGGCGCTATTCACACCCCTTTCTCTTCCGAGTTCTAATCTACACTCACTGTATGACACCCTGGTCATATGAACCCGGACCTAGGGAATGCTATCAACGATCTCCTCTCATCCGAGCTCATCTCGCAACCCTCATTATCATAATTACCACCCTAATTGATTGGTAATTACTATTATTATAACCTTAAATACCACGTGGCCACCCGAGACCTTACAATAATAATTCTATATATATATATATATAAGATTTCAACGTCCAAAAAACTTATGGAGTCAAAAATTATTTTATAAATAAAAATAGTAGACCTTGGTTTTATTTTCTATAAAAAAAATTAATTTATAAACGAGACAGATGATTACTTTATATTTTATATGTTATTTTTATATCAAAAACTTAATTTAAAAAGGGACAAATATTTATTTTAATTTTAATTTTATAATTAAACGTGATATAGTAATAGTAATAATTTATGTTTCAGAATTTAATTTATTTGATTTTGTTTCAAATTAAGTTTGAAATATATAAGATTGTGGCAATATCGTTATGGTTCCAATCAAATCATGTTTGATGATTTTTTACAATTAAAGTATTCTTGACAAAAATTTCAGAAGTTCTCTGATTAGTGCCAATTAAATTGAACCAAATTTTTTATGAAAATATTTTTTACCACTTAAATTGAATAAATTAAAGAATGTTTGTACCTACCAATTAATATTAATTAATCATTTGAATCAATTAAATAATACTTGTGTCAATTAATTATATGTCTTATATATTTTACTATTAAACCAAAAAAACGTTCTATTGTTTCACTATATGTAATATTTTTTGAATTATTTCAAAATTTTGTTTAGATCTAACTATTATGCTTGATTTGTGGGATGTATTTAATTAATTATTTCTTAATTTCATCAAGTGCATAATACTATTTCCTTTATTAAAAATTCAAATTGATTTTGAGAATTGAATGAACAGATTAGAGTGTGATTAAATACGAAATTATTCTTATTTTTATTTAAACTGTAATCCTCTTATAAAAAATTTCTATTTAAAATGCAATCTTTTAAAAAAAATCATTCAACACTATGCATGAATACTATTCCTATGATTGATTTGACATTTCATTATTGTTTTGGAGGATTCACCTCTAGCTTGCTTACTCAACCAAATTCAATATGTAATGTTTAAGGAGTTTGTGTGTTTGCTAGCTATATATGTAGAGAAATGTTTGTTATATTTTTTGTGTTCTTGATTTTCCTTTATGAATCTATCCAACGTCCATTCATTGTATTTGGACATAAACATACAACCACATTCACGTAAGTAGGAGAGCCACAATTGGTATACTAGAAAAGAAGACTTCACTATCAATCCATTACATTGATCCTTTTGTATTTTTAATTCTTGGTGATATTCAAAATTTGATTTTTTTTTCTTTTTACTATTGCAGGACTTATAACACAGACAATCAATTTTAAGTTTTTATTTTATTTTTATCATTTAATTTATTTTAATTTTAAAATAACTATCTAAATGATTTTAATTTATTCATTTTACATGTTTTTCAAATTCTTTGTTTAACCTTTGGATATGTAATTTTTTTAGACACGGTATTTTACCCATATTTTATTTTAACTATCTTTGTTTTTAACTTCCTGATATTTTAGTTACATTTTAGGTTTAACATATTTTCGTAATTTTCAAAATGTTCTTGAAGCATTTAATTAAGCATTAAAGCCAAAGGAATTTAGCGTATTTTGGGATAATTTTGTTTTCAAAAATTTACTTTTATTTTCATTTTTATTATTTCTCTCAATCTTACCATCCTTTAATTATTGTTGTCAATTCACTACAAAACTCTCTATTATTGTGACACAACAATAAACGGCATAATAGCATTAAATCATTGATTGGGACAAGTGCAAATTTAAAAGGTCTTGACACAACAAAAATCTTTAATACATTTGAAATATACTGCTAACATTATTCTATTTATTATTTTCTTTTTGTTTTTTTTTTTAATTTTTAAATAGTCAATAAGCAACAGAACAATAATAAAGAAAAACATGAAGACACAATCAAAGAATAGAAGGAAAATGTAAAATATTTACATTGTTTTTCACTGTGCATTTGTTGTTGTTTTAGGTTTCTTTTTATCATCTCTATATTTGCAAAGAACTTCAACTCATGGAAGGGGATTATCATAGTTTTTTTACTGTCAATAGATTTTTTTTATGTGGGTTTTCATTTGTGTTTTGCAATTTATTCAATTGTGTAGATTATTGATTTTATATATTTGTGTTATATATTATTTTTATAATCGTTCATTCTTTCATTTGATGTTTTTGAATATAATCTTACTTATTTTAATTTTTTATGTCTATTTAATATAATTCCTCTTCCTTGCTCCTCCTCCAACCACCACCATCACTCCCACATCTACACACACAAGTATCGTGCCTTCAAGTTTCGCCATGCCTCCCTCTCCTTCGAGCCTCGCTCCCTCAATGTCATTAGCATCAACCTCGCCTTGCGCGGCCACTACGACACCTTTGCCCCCAATTCCAACCTCCTATCGCTCGACTGCGGGCCCCAAGGCTCTACACGTGGCTCACGATAGTGACATACGTGATGTGGCCAAAGATGGAGAATAGTGTGTGGATGTCCAAGTTCGTGAAGGAGTAGTCGATGTTTGAAACATACAATGTTGAATTCGATGAAGCCAAGGATGAGTCCCTTGTTGTAGTTGTTGGTGGTGGTGGTGTTAGATTTTGGATTTGGGTTTCAAGTTGTTGTTGTTGAGTGGTTAGGGTTGGCTTTCACAAAGAAGGGGTCAGCTTGGATGAAGGTGGTATTCAGGGTTTTGGGGTTGCCAGAGAAGGAGAAGGAGGAAGAATGTGGAAAGAAAAGAAGAGAGGAAGAAGGAAGGAAAAAAAGAAAAATGGGTGCGGACAATTTTTAAAAAATTAAATATAAAATAATAAAAAATCCAAGTGACATGCACATGTCATTGACACCTCTAGTGTGGTTCCACACGTATATCACTGACATGTTCAACTAACGAATACATTATCACATTTTGGATGGAGACTAACAACAATAATCTCCTAAAAAAAAATTCAGAGATCTAACGAGAAATAATTTTTTTTCCAGGAATCAGTTATGAAATTCAAATATATTTTTAAGATCTTCAACATATTTAAATCGAATAATCAAAAGGAAAATTACAGCTTATTTTTACCACTGTCGAATAGTATATAAATGAGTATTTTGAAACTATAATTAACTTTTTCATAATAAATATCTTTACTTCCCTCTTATGATGGAAACAAGTAAGAATTTGATGTGGATTGTAAGTAACATCATGTTGGTTCCCACTTAAATAAGGCTCTTGTGGTGTATCGTGTTTCATACTCCTCCAGACCATGAACAGAGAACCCAACCTCAGCCTTGGGGACCACCATTCCACTAATTCTAGTAGGGCTTTGAAATGATACTTAGGCTATAAAGATTCTCACCAGGTCTAAAATAAAGAACATCCTAATCTAAAAAAGGTTTTCTAGAAAGTTTTGCTAGTTCAATTAACTAGTGTAAATTCGTGAGTTAACTTAGTAATTAAAATAGATGTTTGTAAATGGTCTACATTAGTGTGTAGTATCTTTGTGATCAAGGTTGTTGGTGTATACCCCCTCCCAATCTCTAGTTTCAAATAAAAACATAATTAACCCCTTACCACAACTTTTTAAAAAATAGACAATGAACAATACGATCTTTTACTTTTAATCATTCAAGTTTAAATCTTGAACTTGGCACAAGAAAATTATTTCTTCTAGTTAAACAATAAGTTTGTTAAGACAATTTTTTTAAAGAGATGACATGTATCTTTTATAAAAACAATTATAATTCAATCAAATATTAGTTATAAAATTTTTCCTCTAATTGTAAGAAATGTTTTTTCAACATTTTTTTCTAACACATCCAAATCATTTTTCTAACACACATTATGGAAAAGAGAAAAAACAAATATTACACACTAAAATTATAAAATAATTTTACACTATTATTTAATAAGTTTGTTGATTTTAAAAAAATTATTTTAAGTTATAACAATAATAATTTATAATTGAATCATAAAGTTATTTTACATCATCAATACATCACTATTAAACTGTATAGAAAGATTAGGTAGATATATTCAAATATAACATTAAGTAAAAAAGTTGTATATTTTGATTTTATTAAAAATAGTAAAGCGAAAAACACATAATAAAACATGTTATTTCTATTTATTCACACGTCAAATGCTAATTTTATTTTTGGACCATATTTCATACTCGCTTAATAATTAAAAATGTTTTTAAAGCAAACAAGAAAATACCAAAATGTTAAAAAAATTATATTAAGAAGAACATTTCGCATAAATTTCGGGATATGCTTTTCACCGACCTTGTTTGGACAATTATATATTCAAATTCAATTTGTCTCTTTCAATCTTGCATCCTCCTCTCTTGTCCCTACTAACCTCATTTATCAAGGTGGCTCTAACGTGACCTTGTCACACTTTAGAGCCAAAGGCAAATTCTCATCTTAATAACCTCTTTCTGTGTGGTCATGCACACAAATGACTTAATCAAAACCTATGCCATTAAAAAGCAGGGAGAAAGGGTGATATTGATCTTGGTCAGCCTCAAAATTGTTATCTGCCACGCGATTGGTTTTATCTGACATTGTCACTGATAAGATTTAGATATTCTTCTTGCAATGATTTAAAAATTGGTGTTTAAATTTTAAAGAATTTATTTGAATTTTGAATATAATTTTTGATCATTTATATAACTTGTTTTTAGTTTTGTTTTAGTAAAGCTTCGTGTACAAGCTTATGAATATAATCTTTAGCTTAATTTCAGTGAACTTCAAAGTCAAACTTATTATTTGTGTAGATACAACTTAAAATTGTTCTAAACTGGGCTTAAGGTCACCTTAACATAGAAATTGTTTCAACTCACCAAACTCTCACATTAAGAAATTCTATCTATTCTAAACTTCTACAAATAAAACCCAATATCATTGTATGAGGTATTATGTGTTTATTATCACTTGTTACTTTCTGGGATTATAACTAACTCAAACACTAGTGTATTTTGTATGTATTCACCCATTTCCCCCCTCAAAATTAGCCTTGTTAGAAAGTTCGGTGTCATTAAGAGACCTTGGAATGCTTATTTCAATTCATGAGAAACTATTAGGTATATTCCAATTCATGAGAAATTATAAAGTGATCGAGGATCACTACCTGTCTATAATTTTAACTAATTTCTACATGATATATATTCAAAATTTTCAATTTACAAGAAAAAAAGTAACAATGCTTCATTATATGTCATGTATAGATTAATCAAGATTATATGGTCTAAGACAACCTGATAATTTCTCTAATTTGAAGAGAACAAAAACCATGCAGCCTAGCATTACCAGTCACCAAATAACAAGATTTTTCAATTTTTTTTTCTTTCTAGTTGAACCATATCACTATAGCTATGTTTGTTTTTTCGTCTTCAATGTCAATCCAACCTTTTTTCGAGACCTCGACCTACGTTTCATGAATTTTAATATTATTTCTCCAAATGCCAGCGGACCAACTTATTTTCCAGACTGCCACGCGACATATTTCGCTACCCATGTCAGCGAACGTTGGCTGATGTGGCGCGTTCTGATCAATGAGACAGTGACCAAGCAGAAGCGGACAAGACACGTATCAGGTGGCCCCTATTTCGCTGGGAAAGGCAGCGAACTAGGTGTTCTATTTCGCTAGAGAGGGTAGCGAAATAGGTGTGTGTGTGACACATGGCTGCACCCCATTAATTCGCTATGCAGGCCAGCGAAATAGGTATCCTATTTTGCTTTGCAGCCCAGCGAATTACAACTCCACCCCCCCTATTTAAGGACACCCCCTTCATTTGTATGCTGTGTGAAATTATTTTTGATTCGCATAGGCTCTTAAATTTTTTTGAATCTCTGCAATGAGTGGTAATGGAAATGGTTTAATCACCATTGTATATTATAATGGGAGGAGGTATGTTGGACCGAATGGTCAAGTGTTCAAAGGAGAAAGCAAAATGTTTCGTATGCCTCCAGGATGCAGGTATCATGATTTGATGAAAATCATATACAATAAGTTGAGATTACAACGGGGTCAATCAGTGTCTCGATTGAGTGCTAGATGTGGATCCGACAACCCGGTGCAGTGGGTTGGTGTGGATATTGTAGATGACGACGATGTAACCTTAGTTACAGACGCCTGCACATCTGATGGAGGAAACCCCAAATTTATAGAATTGTATGCGGAAGTATATTGTGGTGGACAGTCAAGTAGTCAACAATTTGTTGTAAACATTGTGTCCATTGACCTTAACTTAGAGCCGAGGGTGAATTCAGAAGATAGATATATATCCCCATCACCACAACCACCACCACCAACCCAGCCAACCTAGGAAATTGATTCTGAAGATACCGAAATGGCCCTGGCCTACGACCCAGCTTAGCCCACGGACAGTTCTGAGGAAGAGGTTGATGAAGGTGTTGTTCCAGATAGTGACTCATCAGATACGGACGTAGACGGTGATTTCGATCGTGCTTTTGCGATGCCTTCTCCAGGGATTGTCGGAATGCAAAATCATGCTCCGATTCCAGGTATGGATGCATAACTGTGTGTTAGTCATTAGTGTTAAAATATTATGGGTTAAACATAACAATGTGTGCAATGTCTCATTATATAGGAGAGGGCAATGTACCCTTTTGGTCTAACATAAGTCATTACACGAATATTAATTGGGCACACCCAGATGAGGAGCCAGATGACATGGAAGGAGTGCAAGTACCTAACTGGGAGATGGGTCAAGTGCTATATAAGGGGCAAGTGTTTGGGAGCAAGTTCGATGTACAAATGGCAATAAAGCAATATTGTATGGCCGAGCATCGCACAATCGCCGTTGCAAAAAGTGATACGAAAAGACTTATCATGATTTGTGAAAATCATAATGACGGTTGTCCATGGAGGATGAGGGCATACCAAAAGAAGACTTCCACTGAATGAGTTGTAAGCATATGGAACAACCAACACACTTGCGTTAGTCTGAATCTCTCTCAGGATCACAAGTAGCTGGACTCAAATTTCATATGTTCGTTGATCCTAGGTACGTAAATTACGTTATACAATAATCTATATAATTAGCATGGTAAAATTTAGTCACATGTTATTGTCTAATAAATTGCAGAAATAATTAGGGATGGCAAAGTGGGCCAACCCACCAAAAATGGGCCGGGTTGGCCCACCCCACTTAAAAAATGGGCCAGGCCGGATTGGCCTACTTTTGCAAAATGGGTTGAAAGTCCTAGCCCGTCCCACTTTAAAGTGGGTTAGTGGGCCAGCGGGCCAACCCACCAGCCCACTTAAAAAATTAAAAAAAAAAATTTCAGCCTATGGACTTTTATTTTTACTTTTTTATTGGCATCATGTAATTCTAAGATTTTCACAATTGTGGCATGTTCCAACAAGGCAACATACAAGCAAGCTAGATTTGGTGTTAATAGAATAAATCATATCCACATTCCACATATGCATAACCTCTACAAGGATGCTATTTCAAAATTGTGTTGGACATACCTGTTTTAATAGAATTTCTTCTCATCTCTCTCTCCAGGACATCAACACAAAGCCTGTCCTTGTTAGATTCCTTACACTGCACTGTTTTCTCATGAATAACCTACAATCATCAATTTGTTATGACAATGCTTTTAATATAAAATACATGCCTAATAGAAGCAATGCAACCAAGGAATAAAAAAAAAAAGGAGAAAATGATACCTTGAACGGGGTCATTGCTGTTATTCTGCCCAACATTACTGCATTAGCATCATGTAATAAATAACAACAGAACCACAAGATAAAAACAACTTCATGCTTAAAACTCTTTGAAAGATACATCCCAAGAATGCATAAATCGCTAGAACTCTAAAATATCTCTCATGAACTAAGCACGATACACAAGTGAGGGAACAATTAAACAAAACTAGAATCTGAAACATATATGCAATTAAATAACATACACAAGTGGGAGAACAATTACTGATAGTCTGATACTAGATTAATACATTAAAATAAAGTTACCAAAGCAATATCCATACATTAAATTTAAAATTTGCTAAAAACAAGTTAGAAACATTACAACTTCCAAAATGCAAAATAATTAAATTGAAGTAGTTGCATCTAAGCATCTTCAATAATTACAGAATTTGATCCCTTGGAAACACTTGAATCCATATTTAAAGCACAAAAGTCATCCTCGCCATCTTCAGCTACAAATTATAATTCAAAAATAAATAAAAATTAGCTAATGAATAATGATGATTTAAAAGAAAATTAATTGGAAATTTAAATTGTAAAATAATGAAATTAAAGAAACTACCATCATTAGCAAAACCATGCAGCCAACTACGAGTACAAATCAAGGCTTTGACATTTTCTGACAAGAGACGATTTCTATACTTGTTAATGATATGTGATCCAATGCTAAAAGCAGATTCAGAAGCCACTGTAGTAATAGGAATACTCAACACATCACAAGCCATTATGGGTAATTCTGGAAAGCGATTATGATTATCCCCTCCACCATTGCAAAACATCCAACTCTTCATAGTACACAAAATCCAAGTTTGGCTCATCCAGATAAACATCAAGTTGAGACTTTCCTACTTTAGAAGCAAGTTGACTACTATGCATTTTCAATTCCTATTACATTTGACAAGTTGAACACAAAACAAATAAAATAAAATCAATCAAGTATTACAAGGAAAAAAGTAAATACTTACATAATATGATAATAACAATAAGATTAATTAATAAGCATGTACTTACACCAAACATTCTTTGATTTATTCCCTTGAGTTCCTTTGACATGGACGAAGAACTACTTAGGGGTCTTGGTCCAAGATTGTGAATAGAGGCAACATCATTAATATTTCTTGGACTTGAATACCTCTCAAAGAGCATGTATAACTTTCTCCTCACATGTTGAATCTTTTGTTCACAAGTGGATTCATCAGTTGTTGAGTAACAATAACTCAGTGAAGTAAACTTAATACGTGGGTCAAGAACTGCTCCAAACACAAGAATGGTGCTATATTGATCTCAGTATTTGTTAAACTTCATTATCATCCTTTCCCTCATACTCCTGATAACCTCATATTCACTTTGTAAACTCTCACTAAGTACACGCTGAATTTTCCAAACTTGCAAGAAATATAGGTTGGAAGTAGGATAGGAAGTGCCTGAAATCCAATTAGTAGTATCATAAAATGGTAACAAGAACTCACAAATTATTTCACCTATTTTCCACTCATCTACTGAAGGGCACCACTTGTAATTAGGATCTTTTGATTTAAAATTTCCAAATGCCCGTTGATATTTGAGAGCACTACAAAGCATCATATAAGTGGAATTCCATCTAGTGGAAACATCTAGACATAATTGCTTCCCACTACCATGAGACTCAAGACCAAGCTGCTAAATACACTCTTTAAACTTTCTCATCCTACCCTCTGATCCCTTGACATACTTGACACTCTCTCTAATTTTATGTAAGGCATCACTGGCAACTTTTAATCATTCTTGAACAATAAGATTTAAAATATGTGCAGAACAACGAACATGAAAAAACTTTCCATCACATAATAACCAACCACTTGTTCCAATATCATTTTTCAAAATGTCTTGCATATTGGCAGATGCATTATCTAAAGTGAGAGAAAAAATCTTTTGCTCTATTTTCAAATCCTTCAAAAATTGAAAAATCTTTGAAGCCAAGTCAAATCTAGTGTGAGGAGGAGGCATATGACAAAAAATTAAGAATTTTACTATTTAACTTCCAATTAGCATCAACAAAATGAGCAGTTAAACATATGTAACCCTCACTAGTACAAGAGGTCCATAAATCAGAAGTTAAACATATTCTATTTGGAATACTAGCCATAACCTTTTTTAGCTTCTTCTTCTCTTTCTTGTAAATGGTTAGGACATTAGATTTTTAAGTATTCCGAGAAATAGGGTGTGCATCAGGATTCAAATACTTAATCCAACTTCTAATATTTTTATACTCAACAAAGTTAAATGGCAAGTCATGTTCAATGATTGCAGCAGCACACATCTCACGTGACACCATTTGCCCAACATTTGACCAACATCTTCAAATTTAATTCTCTTACACTTTGAGATATTATGATTTAAGTGAGATGTCCCATATGCATTACCCCCAATTTTATACTTTGTTTTACATGCCTTACACTCAGCTCTTTCTATCCCATCATCACCCACTCCTATCTTAGTGAAAAACTTCCAACAATCTGAACTTGTTGCTTTCTTTTTCTTCTTGATTGGTTCATCAGCTTGAGATGATTCAATAGGTACTTCAGAATTTTCAACATGTTCATGCTCATTCACAGTCTCAGACTCCATATTAAAACTCCAGACAACTATCCTAAATCAAACATTAAATGGAAAATAGAAAATCAACCTCAAGACCATGAATAACATACATTATTTTCAGCTACCACTTGCACTTTTGAAACTATCATAAATCAAACATTAAATGAAAAATATATAACAAACAAATTATACTAAAGTGCAAATCAGGAATAACATACTTATATTTTTCTATTCTAAATGGCACAACTTTAATAAAATGATTATACTAAAGTAGTTACAATAATCAAGAACTACTTAATTTCTCAAAGAAGCACTTAATATTCTAACTCTCAAATTAATTTTCTATAGGCCTTGGAAAATGTGGCACACAAATAAATTCGACCCAACAAACTCATTATTATCAATAACAATAATAAAAAATAAAAAAACAAACTTTTTGATAAAACAACACAAGCACGGATGAAACATATTCAGTGAATTTACCAAGGTTTTTCCAAATATCAAACCCAAATTAACAAGTTGAAGAACTTAGCCTTTCAAATATATGTATAAATATCTTTTGAGTATTTAAACATTTTAATCCAGGGTGCCACCAATAGTAAGATGTGATTGCTCAAGAGGTTTCCTATTCCATGCATAATATGGTCATTACGGTGAGGGTAGATAATCTTAAATGTTAGCAAAATTTAAACATTCATATACTAGCGTAGATTCACTAACCCATTTCCCAAAATTAAATGTTAGCAAAAAATTTCTCAGACATTTACACTCTCAGAAAAACACCAGAGTATATTAAAAAATTAAAGAAAGAAAAAGGATAAGATAGTTATCAGAATCTTAAAAGAATAAATTTTATCTTGTTTTTTTTTTTCACCAAAAAATATCAACCCCAAATCTCAAACACAATGACACACACTCATGCTCGGTTTACTTTACTCCTAACAAGTCATGGACTTTTTTTATGGGAACTTGAATAATCAAAGGGAGGATCTGGGTTTGGTTTGTTTAATTATTAGTAGGGGACAACTTGAACCTTTCACTGGTTGTCTGCTTCCATAAAATAGGAATCACAAGAAATATGGAAAACAATAAACTGAATAAAGTATTTCAAGATCCATCCACATAAATAGAAAAGAGATTAAGAGAGACAATTGCAGGCTAATCATCAATGACATCATATGTAAGGTTTTGTCAGCAAAAAAGTTTCAAAATCAAAACTCAGAACTCATCAATTATTATCATATAAGAATCCTACGTGAATTAGGAAGCCCGGTGATTGACTCAAGAGGAAAACACTAACAATTTCATTATTCAAACATCAGCAAATGAACAGGGTACTTCAAATAAAGCAAAAAATTGAAAAAAAATAAATGTGAAATCTAGTAAAACTTTTGATTAAAGACCTTTGCATTAGATAATCAAGATTCAAGAATTCCCCCAAACTCCATTCACCAAGGAATCACCGGAAAATCCCACACCCCTCGCCGAAAAAACTGAACCTTTCAAACGGCTAAGCTCGGAAACAAAAGCAGAGGAGACGGTGAGAAAAAACCTGAGACGGTTACTACAGGAGCCAGGCGGACGCTCGCGACGACCGACGGTCACTGCAGGGGCGCCAGGCGGAAGCTCGCGAGGGTGCAAAGGTGAGTTCTCGTCGTCATGCTGTGTCGGAAGCAACTCTTCTTTCTCGTCTCTCACTCTCGAGTCTTCAAACTCAGCTTCCCTCTCTCGAGTCTCACTTTCCTTTCTCCACACTCCACAGCACAGCTGCGCACAGGTGAGGTGAAGCCGTGAAGGTGACTGGGTGAGGTACTGAGGTGTGAGAACTGAGAAGTGATAGAAGCTGGAAACCCTAAATATTATCTTTCTCTTTTTTTCTGTTTTTATTAGAGGCAGCCAGCAAAGCAAAACAATGACTCACTATCACTGAAGGTGTGAACTCTGAAGTGTGCGTGGACACTAGAGTGTGTGGGGTTTTTTTTTTGTGGGCTATGGCCCGGTGGGCTGACCCGACCCGTTTACTCAATGTGGGCTTCAACATTTAACCCAACCCACATTTTTTTGTGGGTTACACGGGCCGACCCGTCGGGCCTGACCCATTTTGCCAAGCCTAGAAATGATTAGGGAGGACCCTAGTGTTAAAATTGGGTTAATTCAGGAAAGGATTTCAACAACGCTAGGACTTCATATATCATACAGGAAGGCATGGAAGGCAAAGCAAAAGGCTATTGTTAAGGTGTTTGGGGATTGGGATGAATCTTATGCATTCCTGCCAAGGTGGTTGAGTTATATGTTACATTTTGCTCATGGGTCTGCTTATAAGCTGGAAACGATGGACCATATTGTTGATGGCCAACTGGACGGAAGTGGTAGGGTATTCAACAGGGTGTTTTGGACATTTAAGCAGTGTTGCGATGTTTTTAATTACTGCAAGCCCGTTATTAGCATCAACGATACCCACTTGTATGGGAAATATCGGGGAACATTGTTTATTGCAACAACAATTGACGACAACAATTATGTCCTTCCACTTGCATTTGTTGTTGTCTCCGGCGAGAATATTGACTCGATCCAACTCGTCGCATGCGGCCAATAGTCGAACCGCCTCATCGTACACCTGAGTCATGTCAAATGCACCCTGCGCCTGAGACTCTGGTGATGCCATGTGAACAATAGTCTCAACACGATCAGACTGCATTTCAAACAAATTGTTATTCACAAAATAGTGTTAATATTAATATAAACAAATGTAATGATCTAAAAGCATACCACATGTGCACTGAAGGCGGCTCTACGTGTCATCCAGCGACGTGTCACAGTGTAGTACCATTGCATGTACTCACTATTGACAGATAAATACCCATCTCTCCGCATAGGCGCAAGATCTTGCAACACCAGGGCATCTCTGTCCACCCACTGGGCAATAAAAAAAAACCATGACGCTGACTCCAGTCGACATCTGTCTTGCCGGTAATACTAATGGTGAACATCTCACTACAATTAATCGGATCCTTGGGTATATGCTGGTCAAACCCAAATTGCCGCAAGACTCTATCCGGCTGCTGGTACACCACACATTCGTAGCAAATCAGAGGGCAGACAGCCAACCATCGTCTAGCCATGGCAACATCCGGTGGATGAACCATATCAACAAGATCGTATGGCCTCCAACGAATGTCTCTCCTTCGCATCACGTCCATATAATGACGATATCTATGAATGTGGGTAAATCTGGACCGGCGCACCTGATAAACATTAAACCTGCAACACCAAATAATTAGCAACAACATTTACTCACAATAACGGCAAACTAACAATTGCATTACCTGTTTCCATAAATCTCATGGTGAAGCACATGCTGATCTTCCACATGCGGAAGGTCTGGAGAGATCGTTGGGAATCTCGTCCAAGCCCATAACTGCAACAGCAGCGCACATCCACCCAACTCACGGTGTGATGCACGTGTGTCCTTGCACAACTCTCTATATAGACATGCAAGAACAGCCGAACCCCAGCTAAATGATCCTGTGCGCTCGAAGTCATCCAAAAATAGCAGATATCGAGCTGGCACGTAGCTCGAGGCAGTGTCCACAAACAACATCCCGCCTAAAATACGCAGAATCAACACGCGGGTGTATCTCATCCATCCAACCTCTGTGTCAGCATGGACGGCATATACATCGAATTGCTCACGTAAATAATGGAGGCCTAACAAACCTCCATGCAAATCACGACCCGCGTCAGGCTCAACCCCTAAAAGGTCACGAACTATTTCCCGGAAGTTATGGCGCCCATGCCGACCTGAAACAACTTCACCATCTGTCGACAGGCCCAGCAGATGATGTACATCCTCAAGGGTGATGGTCACCTCACCCATGCTCATGTGGAATGTACGTGTCTCAGGGCGCCATCGCTCAATAAGCGCCGAAATAAGGTGATGGTCGATCTGAAATAATTCACCAACCCAGAGTTACATACACATTGCAATACCATCTGAGTTATGTCAAATACACGCAAAGTTTCATATACGATATGTTTACCTCATGATTACGCAGACGCGCAACATGGTAAAAACCCGCCTGTATAAGCCACGGGTGGATATCGTCAGGTATAGCCTGATGATCGTGTGTCGCGGCATGCCTGACATTAATCACACGATCCTGTGCGATCGGATCACCCTGCGCATTCCACACATTCGTCGATATATGTCTATCATGTAACATCAACAGCGTCCGTACAGATGGACCAGGATCAATGACACTCAACAGAGACTCTGTCGCTGGCCGTGGTGGGAAATCTTGATCGTGATCCATTATCATATATTAATTTAAAAAATTAATTACTATGTCTATTACTATTTAAATTATATTGTCAATTAATTTAAAAATAATATGTTAACATTTTCATGTGAATTTCAAACTAAACAAATAATATGGCACTAAATATTAAAAAAGTACATAAAGTAATACAAAATAATCAATTGTAGTAATACTTTATGTTTAATTCATTAATTTACTTAAATAAAAATGTTTAATTATTATATACGTATATGTTCATATTTTCAAGTCAATTTCAAACATTAAATCAATATTAAAGACAAATGGCAATAAAGCAATAATATTTTAAAATTTCATAAATTTCTAGAAAATAATCAATTGTGCAAATATTTTTTACTAATTTATTTAAAAATATATATATTTAATTTTTTAATTTACTTAAATAAATATGTTAATATTTTCATGTAAATTTGAAACATTAAATCAATATTAAAGACTATAATAATACACAAATATACAAATAATATGGCAATAAATATTTAAAAATTACATAACTGCTAGAAAATAATCAATTGAATATAAAACTTCATATTTAAATTTTGTATTCAAATAAATATGTTTAATTCATTTTTTTACTTAAATTAATATGTTTAATTATTATATACGTATATGTAAATATTTTTCATGTTATTTTCAAACATTAAATCAATAATAAAGGCTACATCAATAAACAAATAATATTCTAAATAATATTTAAAAATTACATAAAAGTGATACAAAATAATCATTGTAATAATATTTTTTACTAATTTATTTAAAAATATATATGTTTAATTTTTTATTTGACTTAAATAAATATGTTTATTTATTATATATTTCAAATTATCAATTTAAAAATATAATGTATATACAATTACAAATTAAAAAAAAAACTGCTCATAATTTAATGTATATATCACTAAATCTAATTAAGTAAATCTAATTAAGTTAATCTAAATATATATTATCAATAATTTTTTAAAAACAAAATATCCACAAATTATGGAATAATATAATGTTTATTAACGCTAAAAAAAATTGTCTATCACTTACAATAACCAAACAATCATAAACTCAATGGAACATCTACCCTATAAATTAACAATTATTATTTTAAACTAAAAATCATCTAACTTAATGTTTCAACTACATATCCTCTAACTTAGGGTTTCAACTACATATCCTCTAACCTAAAGTTTCAAATTAAAAAACCTACACCTATATATTATTTAACAACTAAAATATAAATATAAATGTATTAAAACAAAATAAATAAATAAACACAACTTACTTGGACAATGAGAAAGGGGAGAATACACTGTAACAACAAGATTTTAAAAAAAATTTGAATGAGAGGGAATGAGAGGGAAAGAATGGAAGAAGGTTGGCTGAAGGAGGGGGGGTGAGGTATTTATAGTGGGCCAGGTAGACATAATTTGTTGGGCTAGGTAGCGAATTACGTTTGCGTCTGTCACGTGTCATAACGGCCCACTTTTATTGGTAACCAGTGCACCTATTTCGCTGGGTGGCCAAGCAAAATAAGTTGCAGCCACGTGGACTGTCGGTTGGGCAACGCCTATTTTGCTGATCTGAGTAGGGAAATACGTCTACCAACAAGAACGTGTCACATCAGCCAACGTATTTTGCTGACATGGGTAGCGAAATATGTCGCGTGACAGTCTAGAAAATAAGTTGGTCCGCGTGGCATTTGGAAAAATAATATTAAAATTGGCACAAACCAACTTATCATGCATTATCAACACATTTATACATTCTCGGTTCACAAAAGTATGGCTTCCTTTTCATTACTTATCATGCAACATGCAATGTATTAAATTAAGTTTAAGACTAAAAATTTTACATATTTATTTATGATACATAAAAATTGAAGCACCTCTCAGGAAAAAATTGAAGCATAAATTGTGATGTACTAATGTTGAGATTTCGATGATCAGGTGCTCAATCAGCATAATCTTCAATGCTACTCCATAAACCAACTCAGCCTTTTATTGTCCTTGTGTCGTCTTCTAAATCGATTTCTTAATTAACTTTATTATGAGTTTGGAATTAGATGCTACACAGATGACTTAGACTTATTCAATTCCCTTTGATTGCCATTAGGATAGGTTGTGGATTTTAAATAAATACATAGATGAATTACACTTATTTCCTCTTGTGCTTGCGTATATACCCAAATGAATTATCATTAGATATTAATTATTTAAGAGTTAACATTGACTCCTGAAAAGATGAATTGAGTTTTTTTCTCAAAAGTTGCTCATATGGTGTAAAACATAAAAAAATAATGATGTAAATCGTTTACATTGGACAGATATACATCACCAATCAACAAAAAGGAAATTTAATGAAGTAACTGTTGAAGTAGTTGCAGAATTTGAAATTTGAACATATTGAAATATTTTTTGATTAAAATTGCATAAAAAATAGTTTGTAAAGTTTTATCATGAACAAATCATTAATTTGTAAAGGATTATAATCAGCAATCATACTCTTCCTATATTTAAGACAAATCATAATTAACTAGGAAGAGTATTACTTATTGATTATTACAGTTTAAGCTAAATTTAGTAATGGTAGTGATTTTCTCTGGGTTAAAAAGGCTTGACATTAACAACCTTTTAATAAAATATAATTAAAATATAAAATATAAAATTTGTTATAAAGTTTTTCGGTTTGAATTAAAGAAAAAATCAAATTTGGTTAACTAATGTGATAATGTAATTCTCATGACACTTCATAATTAGATTGTACATAATATACACTACAAAGTATCAGCCAAAAAGAAAAAGGTTGTAAAATGCATTCTTTTCACCCTATATAATCGTTTTCTCATGTATTCAGAATCAATTTTAAATGGAATGGATAAGGATGGCAGACTTGATAATAACAAACATAAAGTAGTTTGAGACATGATAAAAAGTAATGTAGACTAAAATATAACTGAGTTGTGGTATAATCTACACACTCAATATAGAAATGTCCATCACATTCACATATCAATAAAGTTTAATACAATTAATTGATGATTACACTTTTAAAATAGGTTGCTTGATTAATTAGGATTAGATTCTTAACAATTAATATATGTGAAGTAATTTTATTAAAGAATACAAAATTAACTTTAATGATATTTATGTTGTACAAATATTTAATCATTAATTAGTTCAAAGAATAAAAAAAAGGAAATATTCGTCGAATGTAACAGGAGAGTCAAAATACATCCATTATTTTAATGTACCAAAAAAAATTATTATGCGTGTTAATATATATATATATGATATGAACCAATATAAGGGTTTATTGTTTTTCTACGGATCGTCCTTGAAAAGGCTTCTTGTTATAACAAAAGAAAAAGACGCACGCC
>CM023958.1:9079252-9137156 GCA_013407115.1 Glycine latifolia
ACTCCTAAAATAGACATCTAGAACTCAAATTATGTTCAAATATTGGAGTAATCTCGACTCTTCACTAATTGGTCTTTAGACTATTCACTCATTTTTGTTGATCCTCGTCAATATATATATATATATTATTTTTCCTGCAAATATACATTATTTTTACTTGCACACTATTCCTAATCCACATCATATGAAAATAATTCACATAATATACTTATAGTTTGTAATAACTCACATAAGTTTGAACTTCTTAACCATTTACATCAAACTGGTACGAAATGTTGGTTGTATTCCCTTTCCAAATTCCGAGATACTCCTACAATGATTCTTCTTTCTGGCACGGTGAGAACTGATGACAAAGATGGTTGTATTACAAAAGTATTCAATGCTCAAATGAGAAAGAATTTTAGCTGTTTTTAATTTAGTCGAAAATGTGCATTTTTCATAAATTACAAAAATAGATAAATCGTATTTAGAAAAACAATTTCAACATGAAGAAATCATATTTAAGAAAATTTAACTTTTCTAATTTTTAATTTTAATTTTTAAAAAATATGGCAACTAAAATTTATCACAAATTACTTCTTGAAAGGCCTTAAAATAAACATGTGTATGCTTCTTATGTGCAAAGTGTTAAGAAGATATTTACAGAAATGTGTGAAGTAATTTTATTGATAATAAAACTCTGTACTTATAGGTTACAAAGTATAACAAATTAGATAACAAACTAATAACTAGATAAGATTATGTCTAACAAACTAACAATTAACCTATATTTAAAATATATAACAAACCAACTAACCTATATTTAAAATATATAACAAACCAATTTAAAATACAAAGATATAGATAAGATTAATCTCATTAATCTCCCGTAACACTCCCCCTCAAGATGGTGTGTGTAAGTTTGAAACACCCATCTTGGCTTTTAAGTGCATGAACTGATCTCTACCAAGAGACTTGGTAAATATATCTGCTATTTGATTCACTGAACTGACTTTCATAGTTTTAATGAGACCAGAAGCAATTTTTTCACGAACAACATGACAATCAATTTCAATGTGTTTAGTGCGTTCATGATAAACCGGATTGGAAGCAATATGAAGAGCAGATTGATTATCACAATACAGAGGAGTTGATCCGGAAATGGGAAGGCCAATGTCTTGCAAAAGATATGAAAGCCAACTGATTTCACAAGTTGCATTTGCCATTGCTCTATACTCAGCTTCAGCGGATGAACGGGAAACCACACTTTGTTTTTTTTGTTTTCCAAGAAACGATGCTAGTACCCAAAAAAATACAATAACCAGTTGTGGACCGTCTAGTTATGGGACAACTAGCCCAGTCTGAATCACAATAAGCACGAAGGGAGAAGTCTGAATTAGATGAAAAAAACAGACCTTGCCCAGGTGTGGCCTTTAGGTAACGAACAAGACGAATAGCAGCATCCATGTGAGATTGGCAAGGAGCATGCATAAACTGACTTAATATATTGACCGAGTGAGTGATATCTGGACGTGTGACTGTAAGATAAATTAAGCGACCCACAAGGCGACGATATGGGGAAGGATCAGATAATGCAGTACCATGTGATGGAGAGAATTTCAAATGTTGCTCCATGGGAAAATCTACTGGTTTTGAACCAGTAAGACCACTATCAGAGATGATGTCAAGAGCATATTGACGTTGAGATAGAAATAAACCCTTTTTAGATGTGGCAACTTCGATACCGAGAAAGTGCTTCAATCGTCCCAAGTCCTTAATTTTGAATTTTTTGTGTAGAAAATCCTTAACCAGAGTAATAAGATGAAGATGTGAACCTGTAATGATGATATCATCGACATAAAGAAGAAGAAACACAGAACTAGAATTGTGATGCAAGCAAAATAGTGAATGGTCAGCATTGCTATGAGTGAAACCAAAATCAAGAAGATATTTACAGAAATGTGTGAAGTAATTTTATTGATAATAAAACTCTGTACTTATAGGTTACAAAGTATAACAAATTAGATAACAAACTAATAACTAGATAAGATTATGTCTAACAAACTAACAATTAACCTATATTTAAAATATATAACAAACCAACTAACCTATATTTAAAATATATAACAAACCAATTTAAAATACAAAGATATAGATAAGATTAATCTCATTAATCTCCCGTAACACAAAGCAATTTGTGATAGTTTTAGAAGCAATTTATAACAATTAAAAATTGTCATATTTTTTTAAAAATAAAAAACTAAAAAAATTAAAATAATCTTTTGAAACACTATTCTTGGTATTAAAATCATCATCTAAAGCACATTTTTGAAAAAATCGTCATATACATTTCTGTGGTTTTTTTTTTAAATCCACTCATTTTAGTAATTTATGAATAAAATTACACCATTTTGATACAAAAGCCAATTTTAGCAAAATAACAATAATTTTCAAAAGGACGTATCCAACAAAGTTGAAAACGTTCTATTTGTAGGAATATTATGGATGAGTTGAAATGGAACATGCATGTCATAAGGCTTTTTTTAAATAAATAAAAAATCACTAGTTTAGGATCATTATGTTATGTAATTACTCCTAGTCGAGATGTAGACCTGTTTTGGGTGTAGCCAATTCACCTTACAATTGAGTTCTTTATTTCTAATTTGGACGTATTTAAGCTTTGTACCTGTGTTATACTTCTATAAAAAAAATAAGGAATCATGTTTGAAACGTGAAAGATATAACTATTAATTTTTTTAAAATTAATTTTGAAACAAAAAAATTACATCCAAAATGTACAACCAAACACATTAAAAGTCAAATGGTCATGAATTGTTATAAATTTATTTTTTATTCCTATATATTTAAAAAAAAAAAACACACACTATAAGTGAGTTATCGGAATTGGGCTTGTTTCAACCGTGCAGAAAAACATTCAAGAAAAAATAGATGTGGATGAGGGAATTACTTCCTACATCCCTTTTCTTCTTCTTGCACCCCACATTAATAATTAAAGGACAAAATTACCCTTAATGTGTGATAGTCAACACCCATTTTCCCTCATCTGCACAACCTTAGCTGTCAACCTCCAACACCACCGCGCTGCATGCAAACACCACCACCATGCACCACACCACCCAAACCCAACAACCATCACGCCCCACCACCTAAATTCAACAAACACCGTGCCTAACTTCCACCCAAACCCAACAACCACTGCAAATGAAAAATAAAATAAATTACAATGAGAAAAGGGAAACCAATTAGGAATGAAGACAACTCACAGGTTATGAAGTACCAACCACCATTAAAGGATATTAACAAAGCACACTCTCACCATCATGTCTTTCCTTCCTTACCAAATCCTATTCCAAAATAGTTTTATTAAAATATAATTTTCATATTTTAGAATAGTTATTTTAGAACTATATTCTGGAATAGGTAATTTGGATCATTTATACACTTCTGAAATAGTTAATTCGTAATAAAGGGAAGATAATATGAGAATTTTAAAATATATGGAGTGCATGAAGCAAAAAATGGGATGCAAGAAGCAATTTCTTGTGTATACTTCAACAGCTCAACTAAAGTTAGCTAGATGTCTTCTATACTCTTCTTTTTTTCCTATTCATTCTAGGGCAGTTGCTTCTTGCACCTCCAATGTTGCTTCCTAAACCTTTTTTAAGCTTTTGGAACATCTAATTCGAAATGTAAAATTACATTCTGAAAAAGGTCTATGTGGAATATAAAAATTTACACTCGAAAAAAGACCTTTCAAAATGTAATTTTACATTCTAAAAATACGTGCAAGAAGAAAATGGGAGGTGCAGGAAGAATAAATTCCCATTTTAGGTGTCATTATTAAAGATGTCACCTCACCGAACTCATTACTAAGCATGTTGCCATACATCCAATCTAGGGTTGGCAAAGTGGGTCAGCCCACCAAAAATGGGTCGGACTGGCCCTAATCCACCAAAAATATGGGTCGGACTGGCCCACTTTTGTAAAGTGGGCTAAAAATGCTAGCCTGCACCACTTTTAAGGTGGGTTGGTGGGCCAACGGGTCGGCCACCTAAAAAATAAAAAATAAATAAGAAAGTTAATTATTTAAAAAAAATTATTAAAAAAATACAAATGTGATAATTTAAAAAAAAATACAAAGTTAAATAGAACTAAACAATTTAAAACTAATGTTAAATGAATGATGTCATGTGATAATTCACAAAATTGCACCACTTGCAAATGAAATTTATGGATGTAAACTATCTAAAGTCTAATATGCTAGCAATGAAAAACTATTTGAAAGTATCATTATCATAAACATTTTGATATTAAAACTTAGAAGTTAATTAGAATACCTTGAGAGTGTAAAAGAGCATAAATTAAAATAACATACCTATTGCCTAGCTTTTAGAAGTAAAAAGATGGTGAAAACTTCAAGACTATTGTAACCTTGATCAACAAAGTCTCCTTGCTACAATGCATTTAGGAAAATATAGAACTCCAAAACAAATATTAAATCATCAAAATTAATAGAAAAAAACACGAGAATTGATGTTGAGGTTGGTGGATATCCAAAGTTCTTATTGCCCTACACATTCATGCCATAAGTTCTGATTAAATACTTTTTCACTACCTTATTCTTTAAGCCCTATATGTTTTCTGCAGAAATGCATAATAACAAAATGGAAACATAATACTTATTCATGCAGTATGAGTCGTACAACGTCGGCCTCAACCAACACTCATGTAAGCTTATCCAAGACCTTTAAGCAACAACACCTTTCAATTACATCTCCACATAAAATGGTAGAGGTTATATGACAAGTTTGAGATATATAGTCTTACAGGACTAGGCTTTTTAGGGTCCAGAAAAATAACCCACAGAATTTGCTCTATTGCCACTTGATCTCTTTGCTCATCAAACTGTAGGAAGAATCATGTGGCATTTACATTTTAGATTTCCATTTGCTTCCAATACTGAATGCATCATCTATTTATGCAAGAAACAAAAGCACTTTGTCCTAAATGTTCAAAGTAACATATTTGAAACACATAAACTTAGCTCATTTGTCACTACAGGAATAAATTTGTGAATTGAAAGACACAACTACAAAAGATGTATTATGAAAATTGATTTTGTGAATAGGTCAAACCTAATACTTTCAATTATGCTACTTTGTACCTCTACCTTTCTTTGTTTCTTTGTTTTAATTTTTTATATTAATAACAAAATCACGCAATGTAATATGGAAAACAAAGGCCAATGGACCTGTCCTATTGGCGAGGTCTCATTATCCCACATCACGCAATGTAATATGGAAAAAAAAAAAGTTATTGCTACTCTGTACCTTGCTAAGAGACTACACAGTAGTGACAGTACCTTGCTAAGCGAACGAGGTGTCGAGGTTTGGAACTGGAACGAGAACGAAGAACTGGAACGACGTCGAGGTCGTGCTCGCGCTGTCGCGGAACGAAGCACGGAAGCACCTGGGAGTGGGAGCACTGGAACATCGAGGTCGTGGTCGCGGTCGTGGAGCCGAAGATGCGGCGCAAACTAGGGAGCACTGGAAGAGTGGAAGAGGTCGTAGTCGCACAACCTCACTCTCTCTGTCTCTCTCATCTCAAACTCACTTTCTCAGCCTCTCTTCTTAGCCACTCAATTTTCAAAATATGTTAAATATCTATTTAATATTTACGCCAGGCTAGCCAGGCCCGGGCTCGATTTTGGCCCACATTTTTGTGGGTCGGGTTTGGCCCGGCCCATTTTTTATCAGTGGGTTGACAATGTCAACCTTGCCCACATTTTTTCGTGGGCTAAACGGGCTGGCCTGTTAGGCCAAGTCCATTTTGCCAACCCTAATCCAATCCTCATTAGAGATATGCAACAGACCTCTATAACCAGTCGCCCCAGGATTGCAAATGCTAACGCAACTTCCATCCACATGAATACTAACCTAGTTCTCAACAGCTTTGATACAAATCACCCAACAATGGTTTCTAGTACCGTCACTCTCTTCCAAATCAGTATCAAAGGCATGATTGGCAACTTCCAATAACACACGAATTCTGGAAATATTTGAAAGGTGACTCACTGTCAAATTCTGGAAAAAAAAGACTTCATTTCTAGCCTTCTAAATTTCCTAGAGCATTAAAAGAAAAATTATCCCCACCTCCTATGTCTTCCCTACACTAACTTAAGCAATCTGCCACTGCTGCATGAGGGGGGAGGGATAACAACATTAAAGAACCTCCAAACCAGGTGAACATTCCCACACTGCCAAAGGATATGAGGCGTGTCTTTAGTAAACATACCACACGTCGGACAAATAGCATGAGGAAGAATATGTCGTCTCCTTATAAATTCCTTCGAAGGAAGCGTTGCATACCCTAGCTTCTAGAGGAAGAACTTAACATTTTCGGGAATAATGCTCTTCCACACCCAGCTCCAAGAGTTAGAGATAATTGGTTAATGATGATGCCGAAGCCACTTATTGCAAGACTTGGAGGAATATTGACTCGAGATATCTCTTGACTACACTAACATATTAGGAATCAAGGGATGATTTTTTTTTGTTGCATATTCTCAATACTCTCTTTAACATCAACAAGGATAACAATTTCAATTTGGTCAAAGTTTCACCCCTCACTGCCATACATATCCCTAACTGTCAGCTATATACATCCTTAATTGTCAGCTTAAGATTATTGTTGTGAACAACATCAACCTTACAAGCCAAAAGAGACCCCTTGTCCAAGGATCAAACCAAAAATTACAATCACTTCTCCCAGTTTGTAAATGAACCCCACTGTAAGGTTTCAAGTGTCCACGTGGCATTTTAATATTAAAAGTATTATTATTACATGGTGGTTATGATAATAATGACCCTACCACAAATCTGGGTTCACGCTCCTTAAACGAGCGTCAACAAGGGACTCAGATTGGTGTGACCGGGTAGGCACTTCGTAAGATAACAGCACCTTTTGAGGCAATGCTAACGAGGGGGAAAACGTTGATGAAGGTATAGGAATCCGGATAAGGAAGAAAAGAGCTACCAGGTAGCGATCTCGGATGAGCTTGTATATTCTTTCCTTTGAGCTACCGAGAAGCGATCTTGGATGAGCTCGTATATTCTTTTCTTCGAACTACCGAGTAGTGATCTCGGTAGAAGGCGGAACCTTGGACTTGTTAAGTGCCAAGGTAGGAACTCGAACGATATCGGATGATGTCAGATAAGGTCAAAACAGAGCGGAACCTTGGGTTTGACGCGGTGTCAAGTTAGACCCGAACAAGGTCGGATAAAGACAGATAAGGTAGGCTCTTGATGGGTAATCTAAACCTCGCAGCGTGTGTGTTAATGACAAGCTATTTTGACAGCTGGTATTATTGGCATGTGATACACTCGTCAGAGCCCTTTATATAGACCTCTTCCCCACGTTTCAACGCCAACACTATCGTCTACTTCCTCTCTCTGTTTTCTCCATACCAAGTGAGAGGAACTTCGTAACCACTCACCTTTATCCAGAACCTTCTTTGCATGCAATTGGAAAGCTGAAAGGAACCATCCCTTAGCTAAGTTACAACCTTTGATCCTTCTGAAAACCCTCCAACGGAGAGATTGTCTTCTTCGAGAACTTTCACAGAGTTCAACTCTAAGGGAAAGAAGGATTTTAAGGATAGTTGAGCTTGAGAGGTTGTCCTATAACCTTCCTGGAAAGTTTAAAAGGGTAAGATACTCACATTCTACCGATTAGTTAAGTTTTTATGCTGAGAAGATTTATGACCCAGAGCTGGAACTGAGCTTGGGTCCTTCTGGAAAAGAATAACTTTCCTTTCATGCAATGGCTGATGACCGTCATGGACGGCTTGCATGCAAAGTTGATAACCGTTTTGTGTCTTGCATGTTTTGCAGAGCTTGATACAGAAGGTAAGGGTGGTCGTGACCACAAGACCGGGAGAGCCAATGTAACACTCCGAGCAGGTAAGCTCTCTGTTCTTGGGAGTTCTTCTCCTTGACGGTGTTCCACCACACTCCAGGGGAGTGGTGGGTAGTGTATGTCATGGTGCATGTATTGAAATTGCGTGTTACTACTTTTGATTGAGAATATGTATATGATTTGCACTGTGATTATATGTTGTGATGTATGAGATTCTCTGGCCAGTAGAATGAACAAATATGGACTTTCCTTAGAGCCAAAGTGATGTGGAACAACTCTAAGTGGTCATATATATGAAAACCCTGAGAGAGCATGCCCATTAAGTTGGATGAACCTCTCTTGGAAGAGCCATATACGTCCACGCAGAACCCTGAGGGAATGTGTCCATTAAGTTGGATGGTCTTCCTCAGGCAACGATATACAGAGTATGTGCCCATTAAGTTAGATGACATTCTCTTGTATATCTGTGTGATTATGTACATGTGATGTATTTTATGAAAGCCGAGATGGCTAGCTTGTGTAATGCCAGTTTTGATGCTTGTTGGATTCAGGGGGAGCTACTTAAAGAATGCAAAGGAACTTTGATTCAAGCATTGGTTTTGAGCTTTCAACATGCAATGGATGCCTTGAAGATAATTTAGTGTGAAATGTGTAAGAGAAAAGCAATTCTGGTGATCCAAGTGCATTGCATTCATTTAATCCATAATTAACTAAATTGGTTTAACAAAAATCACAAGATTTGGTAATTTGACTAAGTTTTTTAAACTGATTCAAAGGTTTTTGGAAAAATGCATGTTACACTGATGTAATCGATTACCTTAAAGTCCGTAATCGATTATTTTGTTCTTAGTCAATTCTGGAAAGCTTTCAAGCACAATATAATCAATTACTCATCGAAATAATCGATTATTTGACCTTCGTTTTCATGTAAACTGTCTTGTTGAAGTTTTTAATTGATTATTAACAAGTATAATCGATTACAAGGCTATATATGAATTTAAGATTGCACTGCCATAATCGATTACCATTTCTCGTAATCGATTACATAGCCTTTAAGAAAAGCAAGTTTTACTGGAATAATCGATTACCAGAATTCGTAATCAATTACGCAATGTTTTGAGAAAATCATGCTGCACTGGCATAATCGATTACCATGATTCGTAATCGATTACATAAGCCTTTAGAAAATACAGTGTTACTGGCATAATCGATTACAGCTCAACATAATCGATTATTTTGCTCGTTGCTCAAACCCAGAATACTCATGAACATTTTAATCAATTACACAAGTGTTTTGATCGATTAAAATGACAATTTAATCGATTAAAGGTAGTTACGAAAATCTGTTATAAATAGAACTATGGCTCAGCTGCTTTTCCAACTTCGTGAAACATTACCATTCGTATTTTTTGAGCTTAAATAGTCTTGTGAGCATTCTTAAGTGTTTTCTAAGGGATAAATTCTTTCTTTCTCCATTGTGCTTTAATCATGAGTGTTTGAGTCATTCTTGGAGCTTGAAACTTTTTCAAGATTAAGGAAAGCTGTGCTATTTGATTTGTAATCATTCAACCTGAGCTGGTAACTTCACTTTACATTGCATTATTGGATCATCAGGTTGTTTCTCTCCTTAATCTGGTTGTAATTATTATTTTGATTTTTCTTTGTGAATTGGCTATTGTAATTGAGTTCTTGCGTGTATCTAGAGTAGGGTTCTCTAGGTGAAAGAACTAAGTAGTGTTCTCAAGTTCTTGTCTCTTAGAATCTAATAGGGTTTTAGATTTATGTACTTTATCTAGGGTTGATAAAGGGAGACATTGTAATTGATTGTAAGAACTGAAAATTGTAATAGTGGAACTCTAACCTAGTATTGGTTGGAAGAAAACTGGATGTAGCTTCTAGTGTTGAAGTGAACCAGTATAAATCTGATTGTGTCTTGCTTCTTTATCCCTTAACTCACTATATTCATTGTGTTCTTGATTAAATTGCTTGACCAATTATATAAGTTTTGATTCATTGAATTCCTTGGGGCTGAGCTACTTGATTGAATAAAGTTTCTTGGTTTTGAAAAGTGATAAAGATCCTAGGAACTCTGATTTTGATTAAAGAAATTTTAATTTACTAATGTTTAACCAATTCACCCCCATCTTGGTTAAGTGTGAGATATTCATATCATTTTTAATGCTATGTATCGTGAAAGTGAACCCGGGGAAGGAGGAGCCTTACAGAACTCGGAGTTTACTGAGATTATTATCTCACCCCGGATCACGGGGCAAGAAGCCCGGGTAGCGAGGCAGTCCAAGGGATTTTGGACGAGAGGTCGAGCCAGGACGGGTTCGGAGTGAACCTAAGTTTATTTTGGAGCATGCTGACTCTGTATTTTGATATGTATATGCTCGTGTTTTGTAACCCAGTCCTGAGGGGAGAACAAACCCGGTGTATAGTTTTACTTTTATGTGTATTCACCATGCATAATGTACAACAATTATTATTATTATTGACGTACGATGACGTTAGTCTCATTAGCTGCTTCCTTAATTAATTTGCGTTAATTAATTGCTGCACTTAATGACCATAATTGAATGTTAACAAGTCGGATGCATACAGGGTGTTACACCCACCTTTAAGCAAAGGATAGGCACGACTAAGAGAGGTCTCAATTTCCTCCCACATATATTTTGAACAAACAAATTGAACCCGTAGCTTATTCTGGTTATGCAAAATATCCCAAATCAGCTTTCCTAGGAAGGACACATTCTAGAAACGGGTAATACGAACACCAAGACCTCCAATTCACTAAATGGACCTTTCTCTCTATATCATCACTCCAGATAAAATACCTCTCCATCATGTCCAAAGAATCACATACTTCTTGAGGTAACCATTGCATGTGCATGGTGACGTAGGAATGGGCGCTTACTCAATCAAGTAGGAAGAGTGCCCTTAATTCCTACTCTGCATCATGTCCAAAGAATCACTCTTCCTACTCAATTAAGTAATTGCCCTTACTAAGCAGCCAAACACCTTTGAATTTTCTCCACCAAGGAATCAAATAAGGATAGTGTCGTGAATCAACCATGCACCATTTGGAATCTTATTCCTCCTCCTACTAGGGACACCTCTTGAAGCAAAGAAGATAGACTTCTCCAGGCTCACTTTAAGGCCAGAACTTGCATAAAACTCATCCAAAATGTTAGCCATAATACGAACCTTGGAGGGTTTAGCCCTAGTGAAAAGAAGAACATTGTTCGCAAAGAACAAGTGGGAGAGTTGAGGCCCATTTCAGCTAATAGTGATAGGCTCCCAAGTTCTATTATCAACAACCTCCTTGATCATATACCCCAACCTTTCCATGCAAAGGACAAAAATACAAGGAGAAAGGGAATCCATTGACGCAAACCTCTCTTGGGGGAGAAAAAACTCATAACGCTTTCCATTCTATAGCAGAAAAAGATATGTTATGCATAATGAGGCTAACAATTCTCTCAGGAAAGCCAAATTCAATCATAACTTTCTTTAGAAAGGCCTAATCCATTCTATCATAAGCCTTCTCCAAATCAAGCTTGAAAACAATATCCCCTTTTCTTCTTCCTGGATTTGGTCATAGAATGAGTCACTTCCTAAAGAATAATAGCATTATTTGTGGTACCTCTTCCATGAATGAATCTACTTTCCATGGGGCTAATCATACTTTTCAAAAAGGATCTTAATCTATTCACCAGGACCTTGGAAATCAGCTTGTAAATCACATTACATAGGCTAATAGAGAGAAAATCCTTCAAGTTCTTGGCATCATAATGCTTAGGAATATGAACAATTAAAATTTCAACAGCTTTCAGATTAAACATGCCTGACTCGAAGACTTTTGTTACAAATTTCCAACCTTCATCACCAATCTCCTCCCAGAACATCTTGTAGAAAATAGGTTGAAAACCATCAGGGTTAGGAGACTTGTGGGATTTCATACTAAATTTATAAACAAAATAAATACACTAAATTTGTAAATTAATAATAGCATGTTTAGGGGAAAATAGTTATAGTAAAAGTATTTGTTAATTAGTTGTTGGTACTAAAATTAAAGGGGTATTTGGAATAATTGTGATTATAATCAAAATCATTTTTTTAATAAGTTTACTAAAAAGTGATTTTAAGATAATTAATTTTGTGATTTTAAGATAATTAATTTTGTGTGGATGCAACTGAATAATAATCAGTAATAAACAAACTAAAGAGGAAAAAATTGTTGAAAAATAATCATAAATTATACATTTTTAGATTAAAAAAACAACTTATGTTCAGGAAAACAAAGTTTTTCTAAATTTCAGCTAGGTTTTCAAACATTTTGATAATTTTCAAATAATTTGTTTTATCATGAAAATAACTTGAATGAGAGATTATAATCTTTTCCAAACATGAAATCGGTCGATCTTCAGTGAAATTGTTAAATGGGTTGCATTTCATTTAAGCCAAACAACTAAAGTTTTTTTGCTAAATATAATTACTTCAACGGTTAAATTTTGCAATAACCTTTTTTAGTTTTAATATTATATAATTTCTAATATAATTATACTTCTACCTCATTTCTAATATATTTTTATTCATATGTTTTTGAGTCTTAAATATTCATTTTTCAATGAATTTTTTTCATATTCATATTTTCATATAAAGGAACTTAATTAGATTCATATTCATAAAATAATTATTTAAACCAATTCTTTTTAAAACAAAACAATTTTGTAAAACAAAAACTATTATTTACGCCGAACATTTAAGTTATAATTAAAATATATAATATTTGTTACGGATAGGCCATTCAAATATTTAAATTATGCAAGATATAACAGAAGATATAATCTCAACCACTGCCATTTATCTAGTTAGATAATCTGAATATCTTAACCAAAGATAATGGGTCTCAATAATATCTTCCCAGGGTCCAGGTATCATCCTATAAATAAAGCATTATTCATGGTGAAAGGTACACAACAATTCTGATTCTCTCTTTTCCATTCACACTGCACACACAGCACACCACTTGTGTTGTTTCCGGCAGTGATCATCTTCCTGGGGGTGCTTTATTTCCATAGGCATCTTCAGAGAGAGAGAGTTTGATCCCATAGCAAATCCCAGCAAACCCCGCTGGGTACATTCTGTTTCTCTTAAACGGAACAATGGCGCCGTCTGTGGGAACGATAAATTTTGAATCCCACCAATTCACAATGGTCAACACCAGAAGCCATCAGATCGCTGGACATGAGGCACCACCACCCCGGAATATGAATCTGGAGAACGTGACAGCAGAAGACGCGGCGTCCCATACCGCTTCCTCTCCAACGATACCACCAGCCCGTATTCCCCCATTGAATGCCGATGTAGAATTAGACAACAATCAGCGTTTTATACACAATGCGTTGAACTCTATTTTATCTCGGTTAGAGAACTTGGATAAACGTTACGAGCTTCAACGATAGGAGGATGCTCGGAATTTGTCCAAACAGCCGGGTAATCCCAATACTGAACGACCAGCGACAACGCACAAAGAGCAACCGAATTCGGCAGAAAGAAGGCATGAAACAAATAACTCGGCACCCACAGCTGAGGCTGGTAATAGAGAACCAGCCAGTCAATCCGAACAAGTCAGACACCATTCACGCAAGGAAGGACCTCGACCCGCTCTGTCAGCCCGAATCCCAGAGCACGCCGTTGTCGACAGATCAGCAAGGGAAATTATACGTCGGCCCAGACGAGAAGACGATACATATCAGAGGAAATACCGTCGAGGTCATCAGAATAACAGCCCATTCATCGACAAGATAGTAGAAGCCCAATTCTTGGAGGACTTCGATAGTTCTTTTTTATCCAAGTACGATGGGAGCCAAGATCCCCGGGTGCATATAGACGAGTTCGATATGCAAATGTGTGTCCGAGGTATTGACGAGCCTATAATTTCTTGGATTTTTGCTACTACTTTGACTGGAGCCGCTCAAGCTTGGTTTCACACATTGCCGCCGCAGTCTATCCGAAATTTTGAAGATTTTGGACAAAAGTTCTTGTTGAATTTTGCAACAAGCAAGAAGCAGCCTAAATCCGAGTTCATATTAGGGAAAATACGCCAGAGGCCCGGAGAAACATTACAGAGCTATATGGACCGATTCAAAGAAGTCGCCTTGCAAGTACAGGGCTTGGAAGAAAAGGTCCATATACATCTCATCTCAGCTGGGCTCAATGGGTCATCCCGTCTCGCCAAATCCATTTATAAAGATCCTGTAAAAACTTTAAATGAGTTTATGATCCGTTCCAAGAAATATTTGGAGTTGGAACAGATGGAAATCGCTAACTCGGCCCCGAGGGAGAATAAGAAACCTACATCGCCGAGGAATCGACGTCATGAGAATGCACAATCCAATCGACAACCATCAAATTTTCTCGCTAACCGACCTCCAAGAAACTTTCAGGACCCGAACCTCAGGTCCAAAAAGTTCGAGTGGAAATTTGACAAGTATGCTCCATTGAACGCTCCACGAGGTCAAATATGGAAGGAAGTTGCATTTACAGAAATGAGGAAAGTCGAACGTCCTCGTCCGATAATGAGAAAGGAAGGGTCGGATTATTCCCGATATTGTGACTTTCACAATGGGCCGGGTCATACGACTGACCAGTGCTGGAAACTTCGTGATGCGATAGAGCAATTTGTTCGCGAAGGTAAACTTCGGCAATATGTTATCCGGACTCAAGGGCACCAAGGAAAAAGGAAAAGTCAGCAGGAGAATAAAGACCGAGATGAAAAGAAAACTAAAAAGGACGAATTCCCAGAACCCGAATTCGAATGTAATGTGATTTCGGGGGGCATGGGCGGTGGAGGCGACACCGCTAGTCAGCGAAAGAAATATCTCAAGGAAGTTATGTCGGTAAGAGATCAACCCAAATTCAAAGAAAGCAACAAGAAATCCGCACCACCGCTAATTTATTTCACTGAAGACGACATGAAAGGAGTAGTGCTCAGGCACGAAGATGGCCTTGTCATAACCGGGACTGTGGCAAATTTCCAAGTTAAGAGAATATTTATCGATAATGGCAGCTCGGCCGACATTCTCAATTTAAGTGCATTCAATGAATTTGAGTAAAGACGATTTAAAGTCGTGTCAAACTATGTTAATCGGTTTTAATGAAGGAGGCACCGGTCTGAAAGGCGCAATTGACCTCCAACTCACGTTGGGAACAAAAGAAGGGTTCAAAACAGGCCGAGTCACATTTACTGTAGGCGAGTTCACCTCTCCATACAACATTATATTAGGCCGGCCAACACTTCATAAATGGGATATATTTATGTCCACCAAGCATCAGAAGATGAAGATGATCGGACATCTGGGCCGAGTTATTACAATCTGTGGTGACCAGAAGGAGTCCAGGCAGTGCTATTTCAATACAATCCGAGAAACTGAAGGTGGCCCATCTTCTCCACCTCGGATTCGACAGGGAGATCCATTAGAACAGCAAACAAGGCAGCAAGCATCCCGCAAGCCGATCAATCTTGTGGAATTGGATATGAGAGATGTAGAAGATTGGAGACCGGAGCCGGTAGACGAACTAGAAGACATTCAGATTTGAGGATCTCCAGAGCAAATTACGAAAATAGGCACACAAAATAATTCAGAAACCAAAGGCAAGCTAATCCAGTGCCTTAGGAAGAATCAAGACGTATTCGCTTGGAAAGCATCCGAGATTCCTGGAATCGACCCCACATTTTGCTGTCATAAATTAGCCATGTACCCCGACTCCAAACCAGTGGCACAGAAAAACAGGAAGCTCGGCCCGGACAGAAGACAGGCATTAGAGAAACATATCAAGGAACTATTAGAGGCTGGGTTCATAAGAGAAATACAATACACCACTTGGCTTTCTAATGTAGTGATGGTGAAGAAGTCCAATGGGAAATGGCGAGTTTATGTTGATTACACAGATTTGAACAAGTTTTGTCCAAAAGATTCTTATCCAATGCCGAGTATTGACCAGCTAGTCGATAATTCCGCCGGATTTCAGTCGTTATCATTTATGGACGCTTACTCCGGATATAATCAGATACCAATGTACCCGGGAGATCGAGAAAAGACAGCATTCCGAGGTACTGAAGCAAATTACTATTACGAGGTGATGCCATTTGGTTTAAAGAATGCAGGAGCTACTTATCAACGAATGATGAATAAGGTCTTCACTGATCAACTCGGACGCAATATCGAAGTATATATCGACGACATGATTGTTAAAACAGGTAAAAACGGAGACCACATCCAAGATCTGGAGGAAACATTTTGCAAGCTAAGACAACACAGTATCCGCTTGAATCCCCTGAAATGTGCTTTTGGGGTAAAAGCCGGGAAATTCTTAGGGTTTATGTTAACACACCGAGGAATAGAGGCAAACCCGGATAAATGCAAAGTCGTACTCGACATGCAATTTCCTACTGATAAACGAGAAATCCAACAATTAACAGGAAGGATGGCGGCCTTAACACGGTTCCTCCCAAAAGCCGCAGAAAAGGCCCTACCATTCTTTAAGTTACTAAAAAAGGAAGCCAAGATAGGATGGAATCAGGCATGCGAAGAGGCATTTCAGGAAATAAAAAGTTGTCTGGCCTCACCCCCAGTTCTCTCGAAGCCGGAGCATGGAGAAACTCTTATCCTGTACCTTGCAGTAGGGGAAGAAGCCATAAGCGCAGTTCTGGCCGAGAAGTGGATAAGTGTCAGTTGCCAATATACTTTGTAAGCCGAGCTCTCAAGAACTCGGAGCTGCGTTACCAGAAGCTCAAAAAAGTGGCTTTCGCTTTACTCACCACGGCTAAGAGACTTCGTCCATATTTCCAAAGCCACACTATAGTGGTAAGAACAAATCAGCTTATCCGACAGGTACTACACAAGCCGGACTTAGCAGGGAGGATGATGAATTGGGCCATTCAGTTATCCGAGTTCGACATCAAATATGAAGCTTGCAATGCAATCAAATCTCAAGCTTTGGCCGACTTCATAGTAGAATTGACCCCGACATTTTCCACCCAGTCAAAGAATAATGTGTGGAAAGTGTATGTTGATGGGTCATCTAATTCTAAAGGAAGCGGAGCCGGGATCATTGTTGAAAATCCCAAGGGAGTGTCACTCGAACAATCACTACAACTCAATTTTCCGACGTCTAATAATCAAGCAGAATATGAAGCACTGATTGCCGGGTTAAACCAGGCCAGAGAACAGGGAGCATTAAAAGTGAATGTCTTCACTGATTCGCAATTGGTTTCAGCTCAGATCGAAGGGCGATATCAAACCAAGGGCCCTCTGTTAGCAAAATATCTTGCTAAAGTCAAAGAAATAATAGCTGAATTCGATGAATTCACCATAGCCCATATTCCAAGAGAAGAAAATACCTGAGCCGACATATTATCGAAACTAGCAAGTACGAAAAAAACAGGTAATCACAGAACAGTCATCCAACAGGAACTCGCCCAACCTGCATGCGTTATGGTGGTTTTAATAGCCGAAGATTGGAGAAGACCAATTATAAATTATTTGGAACAAGGGATAGTCCCGGACGACAAAGTAGAAGCAAAAAGGTTAACCCGGGATGCGTCTATGTACACAATCATTGACGGTGAGCTATATCGACGAGGTCTTCATACCCCGTTATTATTATGCTTAAGCTCTGACCAAGCTGAGTATGTACTTACCGAGATACATGAGGGTATTAATGGCCAGCATATGGGAGCGAAGGCTTTGGCATTAAAAGCCCTTCGTGCCAGATACTTTTGGCCGACGATGCAAGCGGACGCAGCAGAGCATGTAAAGAAATGTGACACCTGTCAAAAACATGCACGGATATTATGGATTCCTCCATCCGAGTTGAAATTAATCACAGCACCATGGCCTTTCTTCAAATGGGGGGGGGGGACCTCTTAGGGCCATTTAAAGCAACGGAAGGCCAAATGAAATGGCTAATACTAGCCATGGATTACTTTACTAAATGGATTGAGGCCGAGCCTCTGGCTACCATCACCTCGGCCCGTGTCCAAAAGTTCTTTGAACGCAGTATTATAGCAAGATTTGGAATTCCGGCAGAAATAGTCACCGATAACGGGACGCAATTCACGGATAAAAAATTCCAGGAAATGATGGTTGGACTCCACATAAAACACCACTTTGCATCAGTAGAGCACCCACAGTCTAATGGTCAGGCGGAAGCAGCAAACAAAGTCATTCTAGACGGATTGAAAAAACGAATGCAAGAGGCCGGCCCGAACTGGGTCGAGCAACTTTATTATGTCTTGTGGGCATACAGAACCACGGCTCAAACATCCACCCGGGAGACTCCATTCAAGATGACTTATGGTTGCGAAGCCATGATACCTATTGAGATCGGCCAACCATCTTGGAGGAGGCAAATATCGAATGTAGACAACAACAAGGCATTAGCTGCCGAGCTAGACTTGATAGAAGAAGTCCAAATTGCAGCACATCACCAGGATCTACACATAAAGAATATCTCAGCTCGGAAATTTAATAAAAGGGTAAGACCAAGATCCTTCGAGGAAGGCGATCTCGTACTACGACGTGCGAACATTGGCAACAAAAATGCCCGAGAGGGGAAATTAGCACCCAATTGGGAAGGACCATATCGGGTCACCCAAAACTTGGGGCAAGGAGCCTACGTTTTAGAAACTTTGGAAGGAAAGGCGATCAAGCGCACATGGAATGCCGACAAGCTAAAAAAATACTATAGTTGAAAAGATCTACGTATCTACTCGCTAATTAGCCCGAGATCGGGGAGTATCGTTGTTATCATATTTCTCAACAATAAGACCGAGGTTATAAATTATTTTCATCGCCAAGATCTATGATCGATTCATGAGCCAGGATCCGAGTGAATCCTTCATAAGAATCGTGATCTATGTATTCATGAGTTTCTCATTGGTTAAATAAGCCGAGGAATACAAACCCGGCATAAAAATTCCATTGATACCACGAATTTTAATATATTCATGTGTTTCTCATTGGATAAATAAGCCGAGGAATACAAACCTGGCATAAAGTTCCCATTGATACCACGAATTTTAATATATTCATGTGTTTCTCATTGGTTAAATAAGCCGAGGGTCATAAATCCGGCATAAATTTTCCATTAATACCGTGAATTTTAATAATCTTCGAAGAATAAATAAAATCCTCTCAAGGATGTTATACATTGTGCACAATCTTTTGAGAGCCTAGTCGTTGTTATGTATTAATTCGGTCCTGATCAAACCGGCGTATTTAATTATGGATAAATCATCGATTATATCGAAAGAATTATATCCTTAAGTTATTACGAAATACATTAGACAGTTGCTAGGACAGGAACTCGGTTCCAAAAACAACATTCGAACAGATGATTCGATTAAAAACACTTGGTCATTGGAACCAAGGTGATATTTGAATAAGCAAGTCAATAATGGCGAAAGCGACATGCATTAAATAAATTGTTCAAAGTACGAAATCCGAAAGTGCAAATCAAAAAAGCAGAAATTAGAAAATTGTTCCAAGTATTACAAAGTAAACTGGCATCCCGGCCCTTCAAGAGTCACCCTAGTCAGCATCCTCGTCAGGTAAGTTGGTCGTACTTGGTTCTTCTTCGCTATCTGAAATAGTTAAAAGCTTATCACCGCCGACATAAGCTTTAAAGTGCATACCTAAGGTGTTCAAATCAAGACCAGGGTTCAGGAAACGAATTTGTTCCAAGGCATTGTTAAAAGAAGCCTCAGTGGACCGACGTAATTGTGACCTAACAAAGATAAGCTCGTCCAGTGCGTCATTTAATTCTTTGGCCTTCTTGGCTTCAAGAGCAATTAATTTATTACACCGGACAAGAGCAGTTTGGACTTTATCATGACAGGAGGTCACTTCAAGTTCCATCTTCACTCGAGAGGCCTCGGCTTCAACCTTGAAGGTCCTAAGCTCGGCTTGAGAAGCTTCAAGGTCAGAGGTCATTTTGGCCAATGACTCTTGAGCTTCCTTTGCAGTAGCTCGGGAGGCCTCCAGATCGGCGCGGATAACCTCTAATTCCGCGACCGATGCCTTTAGTGCAGCCGTCTTCACATTGGCGTGGTCAAGCTTTTGTTGAAGTTGTAAATTTTCCTTTCGAGAAGCTTCAAGGTCAGCATTTACTCGGCAAGCTTTCTTGTTCAAAGTGAACAGATTCTTGACCAAGGTACCACTCTTCAGAGATGCTAACTCGATCATACTCAATTCTTTCATCTCCGCCGCTGTGAAAGGGATCAATTCAGAATATCTTCTCGATGCCCGGGCAACCTTAAAGAATTCTTGCGTGACACTCTTATCCCAAAGAGTTTGGGGTGCTAGCTGAACAAGATCCTCAGAAACACTGGGTAGCGGAATAGAAACGTCGGCAGTCCGAGGTTCTGATACCTCGACAGCAGGGGCTTCAGGAATCACATCTGCCAAAGATGTTTCAAGATCAACAACCGGCATCTCGGGTGCAGGAAGAGTTGGGGCAGAAACGTCTAAGGTAGCCGCTACCTCAGGAACAGCAACCTTGGCTACCTTTGCTTTATCTTTCTCTCCTGTAACCTTCTGTTTCTTACGCGAATGGAAGGCTACGAGGTGGTCGGGCCTCCGGACGGGAGCAGGGTCCATTTCAACAGCTACAAAAATATTTATGCACAGTTAAACAATAGATGATAATTATTCATATAATATTCAAAGGAAATTCAAACTAACCACATTGGATATAATAAGTTATTGAAGGAAGTTTCTTTGATTCTTTAAGAGACATTATACGAGCCGCAGAGGACAAATCTGAATCTGACATCTGGGCCTCGTCGGTTCGGTAAAAAGAAGGAGGAAAATCATAATGGACAGAAGTCCAATAGGGAGGAAATCTCCAGCTAAACGGATCCGAGTTGTGAAGAACAAAGGGGTAATGGCCTGATTCAACAATAACTTTAAAAAACTTGTTTTTAAAGCCCTTGAATGAGTCGGCAAACAAGGAAAAAAGTCGACGGTCAGCATGACCACGGTCATTACGGCCCCGGAAGGAGACCCACCCTTTTCTGTTGGCGGGTTCCTTACCAGATCGGCTAATTTGAACGGTGAAGAAATAAAAGAACAAAGGATGGGTGCACGGTATTTCTAATTCTTGGCATAAAAATTCAAAGGCCTGCATAAACGCCCAACTATTGGGGTGGAGTTGAGAAGGGGCAACGCGTAGGTAATCTAACACTTGCATTTGAAACTCGGTGAGAGGGAACCGAACTCCTAAACGGGTTACTACATCTTTATGAAAGAAAAAGAAATCAAGACCATTCCCCTCACGAGAAGAGCAAATAGGCTCATCCAGATGGGGAGCACAGATTGTAAAACCCTCTTGAATTCCGATAGGAATATTGGCAACATTTTCGGAATCCAAGACCGAGGTAGTACGTAACATCTCATGGGTCACCCAGGGATACTTATTGGTCAGAGTAGGAGGAATAGCTTGAGATTGAGATCCGGCCGAGGATTCCTCAACAACTTCCAAAGGAGATGAGTCCATGATTACCTACGAAAGTAAAAAGGAAAGAGTGGTAATTAGTAAAATACCTGGGAAACTGGTCATAAGAGAACTAATGTTTGATGAAGATTGGACCGACGCAGGGGCATTAGTAGAGATCGGCACCTCGGTCCCTAAATTTGATTTACTAGAAATCAAAGTGTTGGTTCTTTGTAGAGGAGGTTTGGGGATGACAATAGGGTTGTGTCGACAGTTGTCAAGAACAGCATCGGCCTGATGATTATGATCAATGCTAGCGAAATAGAAAAAATCATCAAGACATTTTGAGCAGGGTTCAAATCGAGTTTCAAAGTGTTGTGCAGATACATTATCCTCTTTAGAAACACCTAAAGGAATATTGCTTGAAGATATGAGGGTCTGAGCAGAAGTACTACGCTCAGTTTGGGATAAACTAGATGACAACCCTAATATAGAAGGATTAAGAGGTTTAGGAATATTGGTTCTAGAACTATTAGAACCAAATGGATTTCGCAGAATGGCTTTTTCCTTCTCCTCATCAGGAATAGGGAGACTGAAAAACCAAAATGCAGAACGTGGAGGGACAGTTCTACGGATATGTGCCTCTTCTTCCGCAGAATATTTCATGGAAAAGGAGTATGAGATTAAAGATGCAAAGAAGGGGGAAAAAGAATGAAGAATCAAAAGAAACCACAGACGAAAGAAATATTTGCATACACTAAAATAGCAGATAGAAATAATTGCAAAGAGACGAATGTGAAAGAAGAAAATCAAAAGTACCTGGAATAGAAGGAAGGTTGGTGAAATGTTGAACAGAGCAAGGAAACAGGATGCGCAAAGGAAAGGAGCAGGGCAAGGAAATATATTGCGGAAATGGCAAAGGCGAGAAAGGAGAATGAAGTACTGGAAACAAACGAGTGAAAATGCGTATAAGCCCTAAGAAAAATCGCCAAAAATCAAAAAACGTTTCAAGTATGTGGATATGAAAGAACGTGCAGGGGCAAAAACGTCATTATTGAAGCCAGAAATGATTACAACGTGAAAAGAAATAACTGCATTAAATGATCGAGACATGCGTCATTTATGAAAAAAGAGACGTTTCATTTTTCGATGGTCATAATTAGTTAAGCTGCTACTGAAGAGACAAGAGACAGCTCGTCAGTGATTGGAAACGTCTCAGACAAGTTTTGAAAGATAAGTTATTATCTCGGCAAAGGACAAGCAGAAAGGAACTCATCTCCGCAAGGAATAGCTCGGTAGCAGTTGAGAACGTTTTGTACAAGCTTTTAAAAAGACCGAGTTAATTATCTCGGCTTGGGGCAAACAATATTAACCCGCGTCGGCATAGATTTCCAGACCTATCCATTAATACATCCCGGTCATCCAGAGTGCTAGATAACCGGGATGTGGGGCATCTGTTACGGATAGGCCATTCAAATATTTAATTATGCAAGATATAACAGAAGATATAATCTCAACCACTGCCATTTATCTAGTTAGATAATCTGAATAACTTAACCAAAGATAATGGGTCTCAATAATATCTTCCCAGGGTCCAGGTATCATCCTATAAATAAAACATTATTCATGGTGAAAGGTACACAACAATTCTGATTCTCTCTTTTCCATTCACACTGCACACACAGCACACCACTTGTGTTGTTTCTGGCAGTGATCATCTTCCTGGGGGTGCTTTATCTCCATAGGCATCTTCAGAGAGAGAGAGTTTGATCCCATAGCAAATCCCAGTAAACCCCGCTGGGTATATTCTGTTTCTCTTAAACGGAACAATATTAAAAAAAAACTATTGTTTGTTTGGTTTTATAATATGATAGTTAATTGGGTTACCATGTACATGTATGTACATGTTAGTAGTTTTATTACATGCATCACTTTAAGAAAATTTTAATTTTTGTTTTAATCTTAAAAACTAATTTATTTATTTTAATTAAAAGATATGATTTTTTATTTAAAAAAATTAAAAGATAATATAGTAAGATAATTTCGAGACAAAAGAAAATGAAAGTGATAATTTTTTTATAGTTAAGAAAGATCAAATTAATTTTTAAGATTGAGATAAAAAATTTAAAAAAATTCTAAACTAATATATGTATACAATAAAACTACTTATAAGTGGGGAGGGGCCCACTTTGTGTACAGTCAAACCACACCGCTTGAGAAAAAAAGGAAGGAACCAGCAAACCTCATATCTCTCTCTTTATTATTGTATTCTTTTTCCAAATGAAGTAACGATATTCATTTTGTTTATTTCATTCCAAAAATTAATAATAAAATATTTTTTAATTACATGTTAAATTTAAATAAAATAAGACAACAATTCAACTATTGTCTAAATACATATTCTTTTTAGTTTTAATATGTAAAAAAGCATTTTTTATTTCAAGATAATGTTTGAAAAAAACGTGAATTTTGTCACTGAAATTCGTATTATAGGTTAATTTAATTTTTGATACCATGAAAAAATAATTTTAAAGGGTTAATTTAATAATTATAAGTGAATTTGTTTTCTAAATTTAAGAATGAATTAATACGTAACACCAAAATCATCTTCTAAATTGACAAAATCAAGAATTAAATTATTTTTTTACTATAAAATTAAAAGCCAAAATAATCTAATAATTATTAAACTGTCAGACTAAATCAATATTCAAAATCAAATTTACTAATAATACCCGTTTTAAAAACTAAATTATCTTCTTACTCATAATAATTTACCTAATAAAATTGTTTGAATGAGAAAAGATTAAATGACCGTTTTGATCATTTGTCTTATTTTTTTATTATTTTAGTTTAATCATTTATTTTTATAAAAGTTTATTATAATCTTTTATCTCTTAAAATATTCAAAATGAAAATTTATCTTTTAAAATATTTATTTTAATACTTTATAAATTTAAAATGTTTAAAATGATTCTTTATCTAATTAAATATATTCAAAATGGTTTTTTATCTAATTTTTATTTAAAAGATAAAGTTAAATATATTTAAATAGTTAAAAGATAATTTTAAATCTTTTAAATAAGATAAGACACCGAAGTGAATTTTTAAAAAAAGATTGTTTCATATCTTTTAAAAAATAAAACATCATTTTAAATAAAATAAATAAGATAAATGATAAAAATAACCATTTAGTTATTTAAAAATGCATATTTCATTATGTTTCTTCAATAATAAAAATATATTTCCTTAACTCTTAATTTTTTTTAGAAGCGTCATCTTGAAAACCAATTTTACGTTAACATCTAAATTTGTTGTTATGCTAAAATGAATATTTACTTAGTTTTATTAATAAAAAAAAGTAGAGGCATGTATTTCCTAAAATAATATATTCCCCTTGCCACGAAAGCCACAACAATCTTTTCGATTTATGATAGTATTTTTGGATATATATATATACATATCCAATCAAAAGGTACCATCACACCCACAATCACAATTACACCCAAATCTCTCATCATCTCTTATCTCTCTCTCTCCTCTAAAACAAAACCCTGAGCCTCTCACACGCCCAAACCTTCCTCTCTCATTTTCCCTCCAATTCTCTTCTGGGTTTTACAATTCGGCCAATTGGGTCCCCAAATCTGCAACCTTTTCCTCTGTCTAACGCGAAACGGAAGAGAAACACCCAGATAGAGAAAGAGAAAAAAATAGGAGGGGGAAGAAACAATTTTAGGGTGTGGGGTTAAAACCCGGGGTAGAAGCATTGCAGACATCACGGCTATTCAAGGATTTCGCCACTCTCTTTCTCATGCCCGTTGTGTCCAACGCAAGGGTTGTGTGACGGAGAGCAACCCTTCGCCGCACGGCGGGCGTGGCGCTCTGCCTTCCGAAGGTGGCAGCCCCTCCGACCTCCTCTTCCTCGCCGGCGGTGGTTCTTCCCATTAGCATTCTGAAGTAGTATTAGCCATTAACATTACATCCTACACCTTCAAAAGTTCTCTCTATTAGGGGTTTCTGGTTTCTTTTGTTCTTCTTCTTTGGTAGTTGTTAGGTTTTGGGAGGGCTAAGATGTTGAGCATTAAGAGGGTTCCCACTGTGGTTTCAAATTATCAAAAAGACGAGACAGGGGAGGCTGCTGCCGGAGGTTGTGGTCGTAACTGCCTCAAAAGTTGTTGCATTCAAGGTGTTTTTTTGTTGTTTTTTTTGTTTATGGTTTTGGTTTTTCTGGTTTGAACGTGTGATGTGAGGTTTTAAATATCGATCCGCGATCTCAATTTGGGCTGCAAGATTAATGATTTGTGGTTGCATTTGTCTGCAATATCCTGCAATGTCAGGGATTATTATATCAGAAATGCGATTGGACCGCAATTTATAACCTTGTTTGATGTGTTTGGGATTTGGCTGACTTCTGTTTTGGGGACAGGTGCGAGGCTGCCTTTGTATGCTTTCAAGAAGCTGGGCAAGGTTTGTGGAAAGGAATTGCCTTTGCTTGGATGCAAGGAGCAGCACTCTGTGGCCTTTCTGGACTCGCTTGTTCTTGGAGAGGTAGTTATGAAATTTTGATGGTTTTGTTTGTGTGTGTAGGTGTGTGGCTTGAGTTTTTTAAGGTTTGGTGCTTTAATTTGTGTGTAGGTGTGTCGTTATGTCTTGTCATGTGATTTGAGTTTTTAAGCCTTGATGTTTTAATTTGTTAGGTGTGTCATTATGCTATGTGTTTTGAGTTTTTTAGCATTTGATGTTTTAATTTGTGTGTAGGTTGAGTTTTTGTAAGACTTGATGTTTTAATTTGTGTGAGGTTGGGATATAATGTTAAGTGTTTTATGTTTTTTCTTTAGAGGTTTGGTGTTTTTTCTCCCTTGTGTGTAGCTGTGTCATGATATGTTTTGTAAGTATTTTGAGTTTTGATTGTATAGTGGGAAGATCGCATGCAGAGAGGGCTTTTCCGCTATGACGTTACAGCCTGTGAAACCAAGGTCTGATTTGTGTATCCATTTGGTTTGATTCACTTTCTAGTTGTGTTTTTGTTTGGCTTGTGTTTGCATGGATGTTGTTTGATGTGTTTTGTTTTGAGTTTAGGTGATTCCTGGGGAGTATGGTTTCATTGCTCAGCTGAATGAGGGTCGCCACCTCAAGAAGAGACCAACTGAGTTTTGTGTTGATAAGGTCCTCCAGCCATTTGATGAAAACAAGTTTAACTTCACTAAAGTTGGGCAAGAAGAGGTCCTGTTTCAGCTTGAGGCTAGCAATGATGGGGAGTTTCAATTCTTTCCAAATGCACCTATTGATGTTGAGAATTCTCCTAGTTTTGTTGCCATCAATGTAAGTTTCTTAAAAAAAATTCCTCCAGTCTTTGTCATTGAGGGATAGTAAAATAGGTGTTTATATGATACTTTTATGTGTAACTTTTTTAACAGGTGAGTCCTATTGAATATGGGCATGTGCTGCTGATTCCTCGGATTTTTGAGTGTTTACCTCAAAGGATTGACCATGCAAGCTTCTTGCTTGCACTTCAAATGGCAGTTGAAGCAAGGAATCCATATTTTAGGTTGGGTTACAACAGCTTGGGTGCATTTGCAACCATTAACCATCTCCACTTTCAGGTACTCATTACTGATCAACTCGAGATCACTGCAATGCAATATTCTTCGTGTTGATTTGGCTTGTTTGAATTAGTGTTCTAGCAGTATTCAAATTGACATTTTGTGATTTTGACAAACCTAGGCATATTACTTGGCTCTGCCTTTTCCAATTGAGAAGGCCCCTACTAGGAAAATTGACAAGTTAAGCAGTGGCGTGAAAATATCTAAACTGTTAAACTATCCAGTCAGAGGCCTTGTCTTTGAGGGTGGTCATACACTAGAGGATTTAGCAAATGCTGTTTCAGAAGCCTGCATCTGCCTTCAGCACAACAACATACCTTACAATGTACTTATTTCAGATTGTGGAAGGCAAATATTTCTCTTACCACAGGTAAATTTGGTTTTCCACTCCCCACCCTCCCTAAATTTGAATTCCTTAGTTGCTTAAAATAATTATATTGGCTTAAATATGTTTCTAGTCCCTTAAATATATACCCATTTTATGGATTTAATCCCTATAAAATTTCTTTGTTGGTTTTGGTTCGTATAAAATTTTGTTTACAATGGTTGTTCTCGTGCTGTTCACTGATGACATGCCAACTATTATCTAAATGGACAACAAGCTTATCATCTACTTAAATACTAGGGACTAGAATGAATATCTTCCAATATAAGAGTGATCATTATTAAAAGTTTGTGATTTTATAAGGACTAACCAAATAGCATCAGGGACTAAAATTGTAAAGCAAAATTTTATAGGGTCCAAATAAACAAAAGTTTATAGTGACTAAAATCATCAAACGGATGTATTATAGAGACCTTTAAGCATAAAATGTGTGCTCAAAATTGCAAATGGTCAAACAGTGCTATGCAGAGAAACAAGCCCTTGGAGAAGTGAGTGCTGAGCTTTTGGAGACCCAAGTGAATCCTGCTGTGTGGGAAATTAGTGGGCACATGGTGCTGAAGAGGAAGAAGGACTATGAGGAGGCATCTGAAGCCAATGCTTGGAGGCTTCTTGCTGAGGTTTCCCTCTCTGAAGAAAGGCTCCAAGAAGTCACTGCTCTTGTTTTTCAAGCCATTGCATCATCGGTTGAGATGAATGTCAAGCCTCAACGTCTTGAGGAAGTTGATGCCGTTAGCCCAAACACACAGCATGCCATGGTGGCTGGTTCACATGAATGCCTTGTTCTCCAGTAACAAGGCTATGAACAAATTCGTAGTGATTATCAACTAAATATTGCTTGCTATGTTATGTTTCAGTTCTAATATGTGTAGTACCTTATACTGTTGTCTAGTTACCGGAGTCTGAAGTATTATTTATTATATGCATGTTTTTAAGGACTTGAAAATTTGTGGTTTGTATTTTATTATATGGACTCGCTGTACGGTGCTTGATTGTCCTTCTTGGTCTATGTAAAATACAGTTACTGTTCTTTTGAGCCTTATTCAATGGTTAGTGTTTGTGGTTTGATTAATGTCACATACTTTCATATAGTGAGGCATGGGAAAGTGCAAGTAGCATTTATATAATGGTGCTTGATCTTTTTTATCCCTCTCTGCCTCAATGTCTCTGTTCCAGTATCCCTCTGTCAGAGGCGTATTTTCTTTCATTTCCTAACACTGTTAGCTGATTTAAATGGATTACGTTCCATAGTTGAACTTTGTGTATTTCATTTCACTATTGTATTGTTGTGTTGACAATTAGTGAATGATACTTGAGTTCCATTTTTCTCCATATTGATCTGTTAAATATTATCTGAGCATTACATCTTATCCTCTCAATCATCTCTTGGTTGACTTAAATGCAACTTGGGTGGTGCGTCCAAAGGAAATCCTCTGATGTCTCAGGAATAGATGGAGAAACTTCATGTTCCTTACTTCTCAAATGCAGTTCCTTGTCTCTCACGTTTTTAGAGAAAACAATGTGCAGGTAGCTTAGCAGCCTTCGGTGTGTATAACACAGGTTTTTGTTGGTGGGATCTTCCCCCAACCTTCTTATAGATTTCATTGATGGATCTGTTTTTTGGTGGAACACTTTTTATCATGGGTTTGATCTAGTCCCCGCATGTTTTTGTAATGCAGTTCCAATTTCTTTCTCTAATTTATATATATGGCTTGGCTAAATCAGTCAAGGTGCTAACGTAGATGGGATTTGATCCCCTCCCTTTTTCTCTCCTCTCATTCTAATTTAACATTTATCCATGCCCTTTTTCCCGTATTTTTTTTTTCATCCAAACATACCTTTACTTCACTGAATTTGCTTTCACGTTTCAGTCACCCTTCCTTTGTTTTATTTTAGTTTTATTCAATCCCTTCCTTTCATTATGTCTTTTGGACCTGGTTTTCCGAGAAAAAAAATCAAAAAGTTGTACGATATTTCATGCCAGTGTTCTTCCCTTCTCACTGTTCTTTTCTGTTCTTTTTATACATATACATGGGAAGCTGTTCTAAAACCGAAAAACATTGCCTTTTCCACGTGATCTATCATATGTGAACTAAATTCTTACAGATCACTACTCAATTTTAATGATAGATCAACAAAAAGAAAATCACATTAATCCTAACGCATCTGTTAACACCCCAGATTCTCATCATCCAATTAAGAAAAACATGATGTGCATCCCAAAGACCCTTCTAGAGTTCAGATTTGCCAGCAAGAAAAAATAAACAAAGGTTTATTTTATTGACAATAAAATCAATATAGCATGTTGTTTGCACGAAAATTGCGTAAAAATGTGAAACTACCAACACGGCATTAAGCAGCTTAGGTAACGCCACCGCTACGCCAAACATGGTATGTTTTTATATACACCGTCTTGATTCCAAGTCATTTAGCCACACATTCAAGATGAATGCAATATTGGTACAAACTTTGGCACTTGTGACACTTCTCGAGTTGGTTTTTATCTCAATTGAGGGAAAATCAACACCAAAGACATTGCACCAAAATGGTACTACTAGTGTCCCATCATCACCAATTTCACCATGGGTGAAGAATGTGGTGAAAGCAAGATCATCAGGGTGCCGTGGTAGGTCATGGGTGTGCAACCAAGGAGAATTTCCACCAAGGAGCTTGTGCTGTGGGAACCGTTGTGTGAATGTGACTTCTGATAGGAACAATTGTGGGTTGTGTGGGACTATGTGCCCCTTCAATCGGAAGTGTTGTGGAGGCTTATGCACGAACATCAACTTGAACATTTTCAACTGTGGCAAGTGTGGACATAGATGTCCCTTTGGGACATTGTGCTTGTTTGGTACATGTGGGTATGCATAGGGACATGCTTCTTTGATTCCTTCTTAACTAAGTCACCAAAGCAACCGCAACCACCGAGCATTCAATTTAGTGGCACCCCAGTTTCTCATCATCCACATGAAAGTGCAGGAACAAATTTATTTGATTGTTAATCTTGATTTATTTGAGTCCAATTTTTGTAATAGTGTCATTCTTAATGTTATTATAAAAACATTGTTGTTTGGCCATATTTGATCTATGGGAGCAAATTATGAGGCCGATTCTTTACTATTTTGTTATGTATGAGAAATTGTTGTGTAGACATACACCTAATATCTTATTTTTACACACAATTAATAAATTCTTTTGACAAGTGTTAAAATATAAAGAAAAAAATGTTCTTAATTTATTAACTTTTAGTTTTCTTTAATAAATATTTGATCTTATAAAGATATGTTACATTTATGGAAATAAAATAAAATACTTAACCAAGTAACTAAACCATAAATTTTATAAATATATTTTCTATGTATTTTTAATAATTTTTTAATATATTTAGAATATATAAATAATTTTTTCGCTGCAGATAGATAAATAATTTAAATAGATTAGTATTTATATATTTTAAAATCTATTTATATATTCATTTCAAATACATATAAAATATATTTATAAATCATATAATATAAAATATATTAAAAAACATAAAATTTATTAATAACATTTTATTCGTTATTAATGAAATTATTAAAATTATTCAACAGGATATTTCTCCAAAGCTTGTTCTTACCTTCCCACTTTCCGTGTGTTTGGCTCACACTCACAGCCACAATCAGTAGCGATAAATTTTACTGTTGAGTTCTGTACCCTTTTGCCGATGCCATCGAATGCTCTACTCTCTCTTCACTCTCCGCCGCCACCGTCACCGTCACCACCTTTGTTCTTCTCTCTCTCACATCCCCACCACCCAAAACCACAACATTAACCTTCTCAAACCCCACTTATTGGAGCTCTCACTCGCGATCCCCGAAACAACTCGCACGTGCTGGAGGCTCCCCGCGCTGGGACCCTCGCACGTGCTGCAACTCCTGCTGGCTCTCCAGTCCAACAGCGTCACTGTCGAAAAGGTTCGATCTTTGTGGGAAATTTTCAAATGGGGTGCTCACAAAAACGTGGCTTTGAATTCCAAGCACCCTTCACAGTCCCGTGAAACCATGGCCTCGCTTCTCGTGCAAGTGGGGTTGTTTGAAGAAGCTGAGGACTTGCTCTTTGCGTTGGAAAGTAATGAGATTTTTTATGATCTCGTTAAAGGGTATGTTGCTGCGAGAGATTGGGAAAAGGGTGTTTTTGTGTATGATGTCATGAAGGGTCGAGGAAAGGTTCCTTCGAAGGATTGTTATGGTGTTTTGATTGATCTCTTGGTGAAGGTGAAGAGGACGGGTCTTGCATCTAGGGTGGCTTTTGATTTGGTGGATTTGGGAGTACCGTTGAGTGGTGATGAAGTGAAGGCGTTGGAGAAGGTTATGGTGCTGCTTTGCGTTGATGGGAAGATTCAGGAAGCAAGGAACATGGTGAAGAAGGTGTTGGTTCTTAATTCTGAGGTCAGTAGTTTGGTTTTTGATGAGATTGCGTATGGATATTGTGAGAAGAGGGACTTTAAAGATTTGCTTAGTTTCTTTGTTGAGGTGAAGTGTGCCCCTAGTGTGATGGCTGCTAATAGAGTTGTGAATTTGTTGTGTAGCAGTTATGGCATTGAAAGGGCCGGGTTGTTTCTGCAAGACCTAGAGAGTTTAGGTTTTAGTCCTGATGAAGTAACCTATGGGATATTGATTGGTTGGAGTTGTCGCAAAGGGAAGATGAGAAATGCGTTGAGTTGTTTGTCAGTTATGCTATCGAAAAGCTTTTTGCCACGTGTGTATACTTATAATGCTCTTATAAGTGGGTTGTTTAAGTTAGGTATGTTGGATAATGCACGGGACATTGTTGATGAGATGATTGAGAGGGGGATACTGCCTGATATTTCGACTTTCAGAGTCCTTATTGCGGGCTATTGTAAGTCTAGGCGGTTTGATGAAGTGAAAAGTTTGATTCATGAGATGGAGAACCGTGGATTGATTAAGCTTGCTTTGATGGAGAATCCGATTTCCAAGGCTTTTCTGATTTTGGGCTTGGACCCATTGTGTGTGAAGTTGAAACGGGACAATGATGGGGGACTTTCGAAAACAGAGTTCTTTGATGAGGTTGGAAATGGACTTTATTTGGATACAGATGTTGATGAGTATGAGAAACACATTACTTTGGATCTTGAAGAATCCATGGTACCCAACTTCAATTCATTTGTAAGGAAGGAATGTAGCAATGGTAACCTGAAAAATGCATTGATTTTGGTTGAAGAAATGCTTTGTTGGGGACAAGAATTGCTATTTCCTGAATTTTCAAATTTAGTGAGACAACTTTGTTCATCTCGGTCACAGATCAAGTCAATGACCAAGCTTTTGGAGCAAACGCCAAAGTCTGCCCATAAACTCGACCCAGAAACTCTCAATTTGGTTGTACAGGCATACAGCAAGAAAGGCTTGCTTTCCAAAGCAAAAATTATACTAGATGGAATGCTTCAAAACAAATTTCATGTCAAGAATGAGACATATACTGCCATATTAATGCCTTTATGTAAGAAAGGAAACATGAAGGACTTTAGTTATTATTGGGATGTTGCTTGTAGAAATAAATGGTTACCAGGTTTGGAAGACTTTAAATGTCTTCTAGTCCATATCTGCCATTGGAAAATGCTTAAGGAAGCATCACAATTTCTTGAAATCATGCTTTTATCATACCCTTATCTAAAGTCAGATATATGTCATGTATTTCTAGAAGTACTTTCTAGTACAGGTCTTACCGACACTGCACTTGTAGTTTTAAAACAACTGCAACCTTGTTTCAACTTGGATCATACTGATTATAATCATCTTATAAGGGGCTTATGCAACGAGGGAAAATTTTCTCTAGCCTTTACACTATTGGATGATATGCTAGATAGATGTTTGGCACCTTGTTTGGATGTTTCAGTCTTGTTAATCCCTCAATTGTGCAAGGCTCATAGATATGACAAAGCTATTGCATTAAAAGATATCATTTTGAAAGAGCAGCCTTCATTTTCTCATGCTGCAGATTGTGCAATGATATGTGGATTTTGCAATACGGGGAGCATGGGGAAAGCTGACACTCTGTTCCTTCATATGTTGTCTAAAGGGTTAACTCCAGATGATGAACTGTGTAACATAATTATTCAGGGCCATTGCCAAGCTAATGACTTGAGAAAAGTGGGGGAGCTACTTGGTGTTGCAATAAGAAAAGATTGGGAGCTATCCCTCACAAGTTACAAGAATTTAGTACGATTGGTTTGTAGGGAAGGTAGAGTCCAGTTCGCACTGAGCTTAAAGAACCTTATGCTTGCACAATGTCCACTTGATGGGCTAATCATATATAACATTCTTATGTTCTATCTTTTGAAAGATGGAAACAGTTTGGATGTTAATAAGATACTAACTGAAATGGAAGAGAAGAAAGTTGTACTTGATGAAGTTGGTCATAATTTTCTTGTATATGGTTTCTTGCAATGTAGAGATTTATCTAGTTCTCTGCATTATCTAACTACCATGACTTCAAAGGGACTTAAACCAAGTAACCGCAGCTTGAGGAAGGTAATAAGCAAGCTGTGTGATGCTGGGAATCTGAAAGAAGCCCTGGAGTTGAGTCAAGAAATGAGATTAAGAGGCTGGATGCATGATTCTTCCATTCAAACATCTATTGTTGAAAGCCTTCTTCTGTGTGGTAATATACAAGGAGCAGAAACCTTTTTGGACAGGATGGGAGAGGAATCTCTAACTCCTGATAATATCAATTATGATTACCTTATCAAGTGTTTTTGCCAGCATGGAAGATTGAACAAGGCAGTTCATCTTATGAACACAATGCTGAAGAAGCATAACATTCCAGTTTCCACCAGTTATGATTTTCTCATTCATGGATTCTGTGCACAAAATAAACTGGACATAGCTTTGAATTTTTATTCTGAGATGTTGAGTTGGAATCTCAAACCAAGAATTGATACAGTGGAAATGCTTCTTCATAGATTCTGCCAAGATGGGAAGACAGAGCTAGCAGAACAATTCCTTGTGGACATGAGTCATGGAGGTGAAACTCCAACCAGAAAAATGTATTGCACTGTAATTAAGAGTTATCACATGGAAAAGAATCTTAGGAAGGCATCAGAGCTCTTGCAAACCATGCAGGAAAATGGCTATCAGCCTGACTTTGAAACACATTGGTCTCTCATAAGCAACTTAAACAGTGCCAAACCAAAGGACACTGATAATGCGAGCAAGGGATTTTTATCAAGACTTCTTTCTAAAAGTGGCTTTCTTCAAAAGAAATGATTCAAAGAAATAGCCCTTCTGTTGTCAAAGGGGTATTTGTTGGTTGTATTTGTAAGTACACTGTACATTGGACTTCATTTTTTGGGAAATGATTTTGGACAACAATATTTATCAACAATCTAGAGGATCTGTTAATCACTTTGAGTGTAATAATCCAGTTATAAAATGACTTTATCCTCGTTCTATATTTGGATTGGGGACTTCATGTAAACATCAAATAGTTTTGGAATAAAATACACACATCCTTAGTTTCTTTGCAGTATGTATTAATTCTATAGTTCCTCCTGGAAAAATAACATAAAATCTTCGTACCAATATACCATGTTCAGCATTCAGCTGCTGTTGTTTTTTTAATTCTTTTTGTCTGTGGGAGAGATAATACAACAAAAACAGACTAACTACTCAAACAGTAAACACTCCCAAGGGGGGAAAATATTCCTCTATTTATTGGAATTTTCCCCCAAGATAGAAACACAATGAACTTGTGGGTCTCATATGATTACTAGAATTTTCCAATAGGAGAGATATAAACACAATGAATTTGTGGGCTTTATATCTCTCTTCCTGAAAAATTCCAATAACCGGAGAGAATCACAACCCCCCATCAGGTCTACAAACAGCACACTGTGAAGAGCATGTGGCCAGTATGTCCTAGTTTGCATGGGAATATCAGAAGCAGCTCCTCTCCTGGTTCGCTAAGGCTTTGTTTGGGAGTGGGATTTTAGAGGGGAAGGAAGGGAAGGGAAAGATTTGGGTAGTAACATCTCCTTGTTTAGGAGTTTTAATTTTTGAGAAAAAGAATTTGAGGATTTTTAAAACTCTTCTGAATTCCTTCTAAGTCTAAAAATTGTTGTTCCCCTATTTGGGGGTTTTTAGAAGGAAAAGTAATAAAATTACTATCCTACCCCAGCCAGTGTTAATAAAATTACTATCCTACTCCAGCCAGTGTTATTTAATTGAATTTAACTTTTTTGAGACAAAATTCCTCATGTCCCAAATAATTCAAATATAATGTGACATAGAGAATTTTAGAGTAAGAAAAATAATTTTAAATGTGAAAATTATATAATTTTTTTAAATTTAAAATTAAGTTTTATTTGTAAAATATAGAGTGTATTAATTTTTTATAATTTTAATTCAAATATAGTGTGATGTAGAGAATTTTAGAGTAAGAAAAATAATTTTTAGAGAGAAAATAATTTTAAATGGAGAATTAATTTTAAATGTGAAAATTATATAATTTTTTTAATTTAAAATTAAGTTTTATTTGTAAAATATAGAGTGTATTAATTTTTGAAATAAGGACAAAATTGTAAAAGTATCTTATTAACTCTCCATTTCTCTCTTTTAATATATTTTTAACTCCAAAATAAGGAGGAATGAACTTTCATCATTTTCTTCCCTTTCCTTCTCCTCCCTTCCCCTTAAATCTCTTTCTTTTCCTTCTCCTCCTAACTCCCAAACAAAGCCTAAGTTTATCAAACTGGTGTTCAAAACACACTCATAATATTGCCTTAGGCTTTGTTTGAGACTTAGGAGGGGAAGGGAAGGAAAGAGATTCAAGGGGAAGGGAGGGGAAGGGAAGGGAGGAAAATGAGAGAAGTTTATTCCTCCTTGTTTGGAAGTTAAAAATATATTAAGAGAGAGAAATTGAGAGTTAATATAATATTTTTATATTTTTGCCCTTCTTTCAAAAAGTTAAATTCAATTAAATAACACTTGCTAGGATAGGATAGTAATTTTATTAATACTGATTGGGGTAGGATAGTAATTTTATTACTTTACCTTCTAAAAATCTCCCAAATAGGAGAAACAATAATTTTTAGACTTTTAAGAATTTTAGAGTAGTTTTAAAAATCCTCAAATCCTTTTCCTAAAAAATTAAAACTCCCAAACAAGGAGATGTTCCTACACAAACCTTCCCCTTCCCTTCCGTCCCCTCTAAAATTCCTCTCCCAAACAAAGCCTTAGTCGTGGGTGTATATTATTTTTTATGCTTTGATGCCCATGAAACAAGCCTTTTGAAATTTTGTAATCACTAGTACTTTCAATGTACTGTTGAAAAAAATATATATGAACATATGCCTTGTTACATGTGTATCTTCACACAAGATGTTTTTATAGTTTGAGAAGTAGCTACTCTCTTTGTTTTTATTAAGTAGTAATATAGCTGTGGAAAAAAAAAAAGAAACTTTGACAAATAGTCAATAGTCATGAGAGATACTTCCAAGAGACAGTACTAGGGCTAGGGCATTTGAAACTGCATCAGGTCAAGTAATTTGTTCACTATCTACGTTTAAGGCAAAAGCTACTTCCAATAGCTTTATAGCATGCTTGGATCAGATTTTTATTTTCCTAGAATTACTTCCAAAGCAACAAATAGTAATTTTTTTACTTTTTTAATGTTTCACCATAATTTTGGATTTTTGAATTAATTATTGGTAGCTGTCTAAACATGTTATTAGACTTTCACGTTTTTAACATAAGTTTTGAGCTTTGAACGTGAACTAAAACATACATGTTTGTTTGAGCGAAACACATTAATATTGAACATAATCGTTAAGAAATTATAGACTGAAGACTTAACATCGGAGTGAAATGTTTATGTTCAATGTATTATTAAGATATCATGAACTTGCGATTAGAAGTACTCTGCATCTTACTTAAATAATAAATAAAAAATCATTTAATTCCAACAAACTTTAGCATATTTAATAGATAATTTGGTTTCTTAAATATGTTACTATGGATTTGATTCCTAATTATGTATATGACAGAGATTTTATTAAAAAATATAATATTAGTTAACAATAAACTTGATGTAAACAATAAAAAAAGAACCATTTAATTACCATAGTTGACATAACTTTTTTTTTAAACATCTGATCAACAGTACATCTTTACATTTATGTGTACAAAGTAAAAAGTTTCTGAAATGTGTAAAAGAAAGTTTTTGGCATTCAAATTAATTCATCTTATGTTTAAATACATTAACATAATTAAAATTCAATGGTTTTATGAGAAAAATATGCACAATTATCTAATTACAATTCATCATATGATAAATTTGTTAAATTTGAAAATAATTATCTTAAATTTTAAAGTAATTAAAATAATAATTTGTAATTGAATAATAATATATAATTATTTTATATTATTAGTATATAAATATTAAAGACTTTATTTTATTTATTTATTTAAAGTAAGCAAACGTCACTTGTGATTGACAACCTGCTAGGAAATATCAGCCGTCAGATGTGGGATTCTTTGAATCGTGTGGCTGTTATTTCTGAAGGCAACTTGCTAGGAAAGTAACAATTGAAAATTTAAAAATAAGAAGAATAAAATATGTTTTTTTATTATAAATATTAAAATATTTAAAATTTATTCTTGTAAAATTTTAAGTATATTTTTCATTTTTCTAAATATAAATGTATGATATTTTGACTTGAAATTAGATTCGTAATATTTAATTATATTCACACATAAAATTCAATTTCAAATTAAAATATCATACATTTATATTTAAAAAAACAAAATATATACTTAAAATTTCAAAAAGAGATATTCAAACATTTTAAAATTTATGGAAAAAAATATATTTTAATCCAATAAAAAGATTTGTCCTATGGGGTACTTTTGGTATGAAAAGTTAACAATACCCGAGCTAGTTTTGACTCTCTTAATTGGAATGGTTTTAATGAGGAGTTTTCATTTGGACGGAGTCTAGCATACGCAACCAAAACATGTTGCGTATGCTGCGTGAGTAACCTGCATCGTTGGATCGATTAATTTTTATTTAATTTTACTTTTTTTCTTTTCTTTTTTTGGTACATTTCCCAAATTACCCTTTTCTTCATCGCACTGCACCTCCCAGCGGCATCAACACATCACACCGCACCACACATCCGTCAACGTCGTGATAGCCCCAATGCCATCATCATCCTCCCTTCACTCTTTGACCCAGCTCCGGGATTCGCGGTGGCGCAACCCTCAATCACTGGTCTGACTATTCCTTGAAGCTTTTCTCTTCTCAGTTTCTTTCATGCTTTCAAATATCAATCAAATGAAGATGTTGTGACAGAGGGAAATGATAGCAGTAACTAACCTTAGCAAGCTCAGTAAGCGCTAGTTCTCAAATCCTAAAGTCTGTTTGTAACCACCAACAATACCTACTCCCCATAATAGTGCTTTTTCCACCACCAGAGAAGTGCTTGCAGAACCTCTCTGTTTCTCCAGGGGCTCAAAATAACAAGTTTCTACCTGCAAAAGTATTGAAAAAATAAGTGGCTTGATTCTCAAGAGAGTAACAGGCAAAAATCGCAAAAGGAAACCAATTTTGATTATCGGGATAAGAGGTGAGGTGAAGACATTAGAAGCATTTATCACAATGAGTGTCAAAAATGGAAAACCCAGAAAGATGACTAGTGCAGAAAGTTCATTAATATTATATAGCACATACAATTTGCAATAACTAAAGGGGGACAATGTTCAATTTCAGGCCACAAAAATTATGCATAAAATAGATCCAGAACCTCCAACCTTCCCTGAAATGAGATGGAGATTCAGTCACGGAACGTGGAGAAAGGGAGATGGAGAGGGATTCCGACGAAGAAGAGATCATGGAAGGCTTCGAACAAAAGAGGGAAGAAGAAGATGATGCAGGGAGGGCTTCGAACGTGCTGGTGCCGTGCTGGTGGACGGTGGCAAAGGGCAACGACGGCGACGGGAATGCGGAGAGAGAAAAAAGAGAAAAAAGAAAAGGGTAGAAAGGGAAAATGAGGCAAAGAAAAAGAAAAAAGAAAAAGAAAAATTAAAAAATAATAATCGTTTGATGAAAATTAAAATCGATCCAATGGTCACGCTTTCTTTCGTAGGTTACGCAACATGTTTTGGTTGCGTATGCTAGACTTCGTCTTTCATTTGAGGCAAGGTGTTCTCCTCTGTTGGGTGCTTTTCCGTTTCTTCACTCAGTTCACTGTTTTCATATATGTGAGTAATAATTTCGTGTGTGATTATGCTTTTCCATTTCTTCACTGTTTCACAGCGGAACTAAAATCTATTGATAAAAATAATTATATTAACTTAAAATATAATTAACAGTTAATATATTTCTGTAAATTATATTTATTCTTTAACGAAGAATCAAATTATATTAATATAATTTTGACAATTATTATATTATTTTTATAATTTAATATAAAATGTGATTTTCATTGATCAAACAATTGAATTATATCTATATATTATAAAGATTATCTGTCAAATTTTGTTAAAAATCGAATAATAATAAAAAAATAATCAAATGATCCATATTTTAATATATTTTGAAATATTTATATTATGTAAATTTTTATTTATATGAACAAGGTATTAAATGCTTTTTAATTAATATGAATTTTTGCATACATGATCTATTTAAAAGAAACTTTTCATCCAATAATAATGTTTAAAAAAATATTATTTAATTGAATGTTATAAAATAATATAATAATTGTTAAAGTTATACCAGTATAATTTTGATTTATATTTATTATATAATCTTTCATATATTCTTTTGGTGTGTTTCCTTAAAAAATATTATACATATATTTCATTTAATATGGCACACTTCTATCTATAATTTATAATATATATAAGGACATGGTTTGTTTACATTATATGTAAGTTCTAAAGATTTATAACACATTTACATATTTGATATATGTTAATAGTATAGTTTATAATATTTTAATAAATATGGTAATTTTAATATATTTAATAATTAATTAATTAATTATATTTGATTAATAAATTATATCATTTGATTGATTTGATTTTCAAATTAATTATTTATCAAAATTTTTAACAGTAATATATTTTTACAATTTTTTTGTGCAATAAAATATATTTTATTTGTCTTTATTTATTATTTTCGTAACAACAATTTATTTCTTACTAGTTAAAAAAATACACTTATTAGAAAATAAAAATTAAATGTATAATATAGTTATGATTTAAATTTATTTATAAATTTATTATTCTGTATTCTTTATTTTATTGTAAAAACATTATGTAGCATTTTTTAACCTATATTAACGATGAAAAATGTATATCATAACTCATAAGTAGAAAAAAAATGATTTTAATGTCTATGTAATAGTGTAAAATAGTTTTATATCATCATTCAATTATAAATTATTGTTTGAATTACTTTAAGATAATTATTTTAAAAATTAATAAATTTATCACATACAATAAATTGTAATTGAATGTTTATGTAAAACTTATACATAATTATTTTTTCTCAAAAATAATATTGACTTTGTTACATAAAACATTTGTAGAAAACATTATTTTGTTAATAGTTTTTATAATATTTTTTAAAATCAATTAAATGATCTAATTAATTAATAATCATAAAATATATTAAAGTTATCATATTTATTAAAATATTATAAATCATATGATTAACCTATATTTTCGGTGTAGATTTAGTGTAAGTCTTTTAGTCTTACATTTGGTGTCAACGGTCCTATTCTTTTTAAATATTATTTAAACTTATTTTTTTATGATTTTATAAAAATATCAGTGCAATTTATAAGTTACTTATTTGCTATTTTTAAAAACCTAAATTTCATGAATGCGTTGGTTATTTTTTTTTATATCATTTCATCCATTTGAAAGATTTTAGAGTAAATTACACTTGCACATATGTGTTTTGCTCAAATTTTACCTGATACTCCTCCAATTTTTTACATTATTCTTACCCCCTCTATTAACACCGTTAACTAACGTCAATTGAAATATGTGAGCAGACAAATTTGTCCTTACATTTTAATTGTAAAACCCAAATTATCCATTCGCAATTAGTTTCAGAATTTAAGATTCACATTCTATTCCTCATCACCATTCGTGAGTACTGTTCATCTTCCTCTTGTTGGCGAGTTTTTCTTCAGCGTCTAGGGGATGCGAGTTCCTCTTTCTCTCACGACGTTCACGTTCCATTCCTCTTCACCATTTGCGAGTTCTTCATTGTTCTTGTTCCAGTTCGCGAATTCTCCATTGTTCTACTTCTAGTTCGCGACGTTCATGAGCGCCTTCGTTTGTCTCCCTCTTCGACGTTCACGAACACTCTGTTTCTCTTCCTGTTTCACGATTTCTGTTCACACTAGGGTTATGCTTGTAAGTGACCACTAGACCTTGTATATAAGTTACTTTTTAAGATTATTTATTTAATTTTGATTATTTATTGTTACCTATTTCTGAATGGGGTTTCAATGGGGACCAGTTTGAGACTACTTATGATTTTTAAAATCATTTGTTTATTATTTTTTATTAAAATATTGTTGATGTTTGAGACAATAGGAAACACAATGGATGAACTGAGAATCATTTGTTTATTATTGTTGATTAAAATAGTGTTGATATTTGGAACCACAAAAAACATAATGGATGAACTAAAAATCATTTGTTTATTATTGTTGATTAAAATAGTGTTGATGTTTGGGACCACAAGAACTCAATGGATGAACTGGAATACATAGAATACATGATTGTGTGAACAACATGACTAATGATTTAGACTTGTCACCATGTCACCCTTTTATTTTATGATTTTGTTCTACTGCTAGTAGTAAAATTCTCCCCCTCAAGACTGATTATGATGTACTGAAAATACTTGTTGAGAATCAAAAGTCAGTTCATATATATGTTAGTAGAACAAAGGATGAGAAGAAGAATGTTAATATTGCGTACCAACAAAGTGGGTCAATGTCCAACAAAAAGTTGAGTTTACGTCCAATTATACAAAAAACAAAAAAGAAGCAAGAGTATTAAAATATTTTCAGGTTGAGAGGAAGAATATAAGAGTATTTTAGACATAAATTTTCATTAAAAGTCATGTGACCAGCATGTGCCTAATTTCTGTTAGATTATTAAATGGTGTTTAGGAAATGAAAGAGTTTAGGTGTAATGTGAGCTAAACAATTAAAAGATTTTTTTAGGATAAAAAAGTGAGAGATATCAAATGAAATTTAAATAAAACACAGGAAGTACGAGTGTAATTTACTCCAGATTTTAACATTAGTCTCATATGTCTGTCAAAAAAAAAACATTTGTCTCATATTTCTTTCTAAAAGCGACGCAGAGTGTGTGTGGATTCAATGTGTTAATCTCAACCATTCATGCACATTCCAACGATCGAAATTAGTGCTAAAGAGAGCTGGAGAGGCACTTGGGTTGCAGAGAATCTAGACACTCCTTCCATCGGTCAGCCATCTGCCACGAACAGAATAATGACGTATGCCACTTGGTATATTTGAAGGAGAAATATCTATTTGATCATTTTAATCTCTAAAACATAAAAAATTTAATTTAATTTTTAAATATAAAAATGTAATAAATTAATTTTTTCAGATAATTTAATAATAAATTAATTTTTCAACATCAACATCAAAACACCTTTAATCCAAATTAATTAAGATTGGATGTAGATGAACTCAATGATAAATATAAGAATGTTGAAAAAAATATAAGATAAAAAAAAAGAAGGAGAAAGAAGGAAGATGAGATGAAAATGAATCATCTAAAACATAGAGATAACAACGAGTTTAACCCTCCATCAATCTTATAGTTTTTCTCCATTCTATTATAAGACACATGTGTGCTTACATGCATGACCTATCCCAAACCAAGAAAATGGAGAAGAATTGGCATCAGGTGTTGCGAACCGAAATATTTTTATGAGATGAACCATTATGATATTTCATTGGATGTATCTTTCATAACGACATGTTACATCGAGACTTTAGTGTAGCAAAAAATGGACTAGGATTCTTTCCACAAGACAAGGTGCTACATCGGTTCCGATATGTAATGATAAATGGGTTAGGGTCCTTGTCTCAAGACAAAGTGTCAAGTCTCCACTCGGATTTGGTAACAAATAAGTTAGGGTCTCGACACGCAGATGAACAAGTGTGGCGGACAAACACCACCCATAAATTAAAGATGCAATTAAGAAACTGATACATATAAACTTAACATATAAACTAAAGGATTTAACACATGTTTTTACTAGAAGGAAAATTAATATTATTTGTTTGCAAAAATAAATTGATTTTTAAATTTTATAATTTAATATCAAATTAATTGTTTAAAAAATTAATTAAAGACAAAACAATCTCACAAAAGAAAATCAATGTATCATACTTTTACTTTTAGATATTTGATAATTAAATTTAATTTTTTCATTGACTTTCTCATGGTGTCAAGTACCAAAATAAATATTTACACTTATTTCAATTTTAAAATTTACAACTCCTCCAACTTAAAAAGCCGGTTGCCAATACTAAAGGTGTCCCTCTGATCAAACTCATCACATTTGACGGCTGATATTGGAACATAAGATTGAGACACCAAAACGACGCCGTAATCATAAACATAACTTTGGATACACAACAGTGTGTTGTGCTTGTGATTCTGCGTTCGAAGAGAATCAGCACAGCAACAACAATGGAGGCGCCGCCATTTGCTTCTTCTGCTTCCTCTTCCTCTCTATTTTCTCTTCGCAGCAAGCCACTCTCATCCCCGACAACCACCCATTTCGGCAACACCAAACAATTGAAGAATTTCTCGGTTCGTGCCTCCTCTTCTAGGGATTCTGGTTCGTTCTCTCTAGTTTCTGAAGATACCCTCTTGCAAAAATCTCCACTTTTTGTTTTGTTATTTTACTTTTTCGTTCTGGGTCTTGGTCTTTTGCACCAGAACCTCTCATTTTTCTCTTGTTTTTCAGTTGTTACTTTGCTTGATTACGGTGCTGGCAATGTTCGGAGTGTCAGGAATGCAATCAGATTCCTCGGGTTTGACATCAAAGATGTGAGCTTTTTGCATCATTGCATAATGGGGTTGTTTTTCTTTTCTTTTGGTGTCTGGTTTTGAATCTGAAGCAATTTTTTTTACTAGGTGCAAACTCCGCAAGATATTCTGAATGCAAGTCGGTTAGTTTTTCCTGGGGTTGGAGCATTTGCTGCTGCCATGGACGTGTTAAGCAAAACTGGGTATTTTTTTTTTTTTAGTTTGTTTAGTTTTCAAATATTTTTCTTTGATGATGTGGTAGTAGCAGTGGTAGTTCTATGCTTGTGGTATGGTATTTCTGCTGGCTTAAAGTAGTAGTGTATTGAAGAAGGGTAACACAGGATAAAACATGGTGTTGTTTTCGACAGTGTACAGTAAAAATGGGTTGAATCAAGACTCTGTTATGTATCGGGGTTTACGACAGTGTAGTAATTACTAAGTAAGATGGGGGTTAAAATTTTGGGGATGATTAAGCTGGAAGGGATTGGTGGCTGTTTTAGCTTTTGATATAATGTTAAAATAAACTCATTTTGTGCGTCTGAGGTGCTTTTAAATTGTGTAATTTCTTGTTGTCTCTTTAGTTCCGCTGATTTTATCTGTTCAGATTTTAAACTAGGCATTGTCATGCATACATTTGAAGTTCTTTTGAGGCAATTTTTAGTTTTGATCTTTGAATGGTCGCACTCTGAATTTTAGCTTTAGTGAGTCAAATGTTTTATTTTGTTTATTGTTTCAGTATCAAGTTTCAAGTGATATCATACTTTTTGCAGAATGGATGAAGCACTATGTTCATATATTGAAAAGGATCGTCCATTTTTGGGCATTTGTCTTGGACTTCAACTACTTTTTGAATCTAGTGAGGAGAATGGACCAGGTTAGTTATAAGCCATCTTTAGTTTTTGACTTTTTGTTATCGTTACACCTACAACTTTGAACATTTTTTTAATATTATAGCATAAATGAATGCCAAGCTTTGCATCCATGTAGATGTGAAATTAAATTAAACGTTAGTAATCTATTATTCTATATTATATATGCTTCAATTGAAAAAAGATATATTGTATGAATGTGTAACTATGATTCACTTTTCATCCCAGATTTGAATGATTTTTCGATTAGCTCAATGCTAATGAGAGGAGAACCTTTTGCCTTTATATCTCATTTTTATTGTGTACTGTGATGTAAGATTTTCTTATGAGTTGAGATGGTTGAAATAGTGCTTCAATGCATGATTTTTACAGCTGATAGAGTGCTAGTTTATGAGTTGAGATGCTTGAGATATGAAGAGAGGCTATGGAATCAATGTCTTTTTTTTACTGGTTAAAATAAGAGTAAGACAAAGTTTATGGAATGCAGGTCTAGTTAGGCAGAAGTTAGCATGGTTTGGAGGTTAAATTATAATGGACAACTATATGGTCAATGATGCTCTATGGTGATTCAGTAATGAAAGTTGGGCAATGAAGTGCTAGCTAGAGCAAAAAAAAAGTTTACTTCAGTAGTGAGTGAATGGATTACCAAGAAAATATAAGGTTATGAATCCAATAGTCTGTCTGATTAAAATGGGTAGAGGAAGAGTGGAAGACCAAAGAAAAATTGGGGAAAATCATTAACAAAAAGCCCTGCTCTAAATGGTTTTAATCAAATTTTTTTTTTTGATAGGGTCCAATAGCATTGATTGATCCATTTAGCTAACCCCATTTACTGGGATAATGTTAGTTTGGTGGTACTGTTGTAAATTCATTTTCTTCAGGGTGTGTTTGGGAGTGAGGCTTTGAACGGAAGGGGAAGCAAGGTTTTTTTTTTTAATTAAGATAGTTATATATAATATTTATAAAAAAAATTAGGACATGAAGTTTTTTGGAATTGCTAATCTATCATTTTATTTTAGAAAACTGTCAACTCAGACAATATTTATTAGAAATAAAAATTTTACCCTTCGCTTCCTTTTCCTCCAAATCTCAGCTCCCAAACATACCCTAAAACACTTATATTTGGAGATATTGGTATTTGTGCATTTCAAAATTTGTATTTCTTTAGTGTTTAATTAATGCTATACTTCTGCAATTGGTATGTTTATTTAGTAGTATGTTGAAATATTTCCTGACTTAATATATATACCCATAAAAATTGTTTGGCTATGAATTTGCTTGGACAATGTACATCATCCTTAGATATTTTTGTTTTATCATGGCTGTTGATTTCTTAACATGGATAACTGGGTAATAAAGAATCTATTGAGACTTGAGAGTTCAGTGAACTGAGTCATTTGTTAGAATCTGTAGCCCTGGTAATTTTTGGCATGCTTTTTAAACATACAGAGAGAGTGTGGGAGACAATGTTCTCTGATTTAACAGAAAGCTTAATTTCCTGACCACTACAAGAGCAAATTATTATTTTATTCACACTTCTAATAAAGTATTGAATGGAAAAATATGCTTGTGAATCAGTAAAAGGTCTTGGCTTAATACCTGGAACTGTTGGGCGATTTGACTCATCAAATGGTTTTAGAGTACCGCATATTGGCTGGAATGCTTTACAAATCACGAAGGACTCGGGAATTTTGGATGATGTTGGAAATCACCATATCTATTTTGTGCACTCTTATCGTGCCATGCCTGTATGTTTCCACTTTTCTTTGAAATCTCCTTGTTGCCTTGTCTGTCACATTCTTACTCTATATATTCATGAAAGTGTTTAAGTAATCTGACTTTTTTCATTTTCTCAGTCAGTTGACAACAATGAGTGGATATCCTCCACCTGTGACTATGGTGACAAATTTATAGCATCTATTAGAAGAGGAAATGTGCATGCAGTTCAATTCCATCCAGAGAAGAGTGGAGGCAAGTTTTATCTTCCTTTCCAATCTTTAGTTCTATTCTTCATTAGCTTTTAATTGGACTCTGTTCATGCAAAAGAAATAAATTTTCTAAGTCAATATTATTGTAATTTAAAGTAATATATTTACATGCAATTTTTTACAATCCCTGCTCCCTTAGAGGAAGAATTGAAGGATGATCTTAGTTCCCAATTGAAATGAAAAAAAATGAAAAAGAAATATGAAACTATTTAATTCCATTCAATTTGGGAATTTTCCTTCTGTCTTTGATATCTTTCATAGGATTTGCACTTCAAATCTTTAATGGCTTCTGGTAGAATACTTTTATGAAATCTGAACTGCTGCAAATTTCACTCTTCTTTTGGGGCTAATACAGTACTTTTGGGATGATTAATTTTTATAGGTAAAACAAAATGCTATTTTTTTTTCTTTCTTGGGCTGGCATATTCTTGTTCTGATTCCTGAAAATAACATTATCAGATGTTGGTCTCTCTATTTTGGGAAGATTCTTGAATCCAAAGTCAAACATGGGAAAGGTGGTCTTCATATCTTTCCATGCAATTCTTCTGTATAACAGTTATAATAAATTTTTTGTTGACATTTGATAACTAACCATTTGTAATATTTACTTGAAGACAGAAGCCTGGGGAAGGCAAAGCTTCAAAACTTGCAAAAAGGGTAATAGTCATGGAAATCCTCTTGTGCTTTAAATTAATTAATGTGTTCTTTGCCTCTAGGGTGCATTCATTATTTTGATTTCCTAACAAAACATTGTTTATTAAGGTGATTGCTTGTCTTGATGTGAGAACAAATGATAAGGGGGACCTTATTGTAACCAAAGGAGACCAGTATGATGTAAGAGAACATACAAAAGAGAATGAGGTATCAGCAATAGTACTAATTTTTTAATTATATTTATGGTTTTTGAGTTTACTCAAAATTCAACTAGAGTATATGCCAAGACACTCTGTACAATATAATCTACTTGTATGTGTAGTAGATTGTTAAACAAGAACCATCTAGACTTGAGTTTTTGCTGTCGCCTCATTAATTTTTAGTGTTAAAGAGTAAACCTATAAGCATATATTATCTTATGAAGCTATTTTTGCTGATAAAAAAAAAAAAATCTTATGAAGCTATTTTAATTGTTAGGTAAGAAATCTTGGCAAGCCAGTTGATCTTGCTGGACAGTACTATAAAGATGGAGCTGATGAGGTATGCTTTTGACAATTTTGTTCTTTTTTATGAAACATGCTCTTTACAACTAAAATTAAAGATTGGGATTGGGTGCAGGTCAGCTTTCTAAATATTACTGGATTTCGCGACTTCCCTCTTGGTGATTTACCGATGCTGCAGGTTTGTGAAATGTGCTAAAGTGGAAGTTTTTGAGTTGGTGCTAGATTGTATTTGTCCATTATCTGCTGTGGTTTCAATGTTTCAAGCTCCCCATGGTTCATAGGTATTACGATACACATCAGAAAATGTTTTTGTACCGTTAACAGTTGGGGGAGGAATTAGAGATTTCACAGATTCAACTGGGAGGTATTATTACTGATCATTATGGAGATTATGCTATTGACTTTCTTGCATTTTTTTCCCTCTATCGAAATTATTCAGTCTTATAGTTTTATCGATTGTGTTCCCTCAGAATTTTCAAATCTTTTTGATCTGATCAATTATATTCTCAGGTACTATTCTAGTTTGGAAGTTGCTTCTGAATACTTTAGGTCTGGGGCTGATAAGATTTCCATTGGAAGTGATGCAGTTTATGCTGCAGAAGAATATTTAAAAACTGGAGTATTGAACTCAACCCATAGCTTGTTTCTAGTTACATGAACGAATATATGTGTCACTTCTGATGTTTCTATGGCTGTTACGTTTAGGTAAAGACTGGGAAGACCAGCTTGGAGCAGATATCAAGAGTTTATGGTAATCAGGTAAGCTAAAAGCTGATAGTCGTGTCTGCCCTAAACATACATGTAACAATAATTTTTTCCCCATTTATAAAATAACTTATCTAAATTATTACCACGTTCGTTCAAAATAATTTATTATGTTGCTGATCAAGTTTTATTACAAATATTAGCAGCGTTAATATTAATAACGATGAATTATTGATAGGTGGGATATTAAACTTTTTGGCTTGTTACATCTAGTTTGTCCTAAATTATACTGGAATTTTAATACATTGAATATAATATGTGATTAATATGTCTAGTGAGTTCTACTCTGCAGTCTGGATGTTACGAATTATCTTATTTTTTAACCTGTGTTTATTTAGAATAAGAAAAATATTAAACTTTTGAAAATCATGTTTAACTTGTAAGATAGGAAAGAGTAAATTTTAAATATTTTATACCCCACATTTTTTCATTTAAAATGAACAATGATAATGTATTTGATACAACTAACTGTCTTAGGCATAACCACATCACACCACAAAAATTAGGTTGTGTTGTACTCCACTTGGCAATCAGCTTTATTGAGATGTAGCTAATGGGTAGCTTGGATTGATTGTTGGGTTAAGCACTTCTGTTTATCTTAAAAAACTGTGGTACATGCTCTTATCTTATGTTTAGGAGATAGTAAATTGTTAAATAATTCACTAAATTTAAATTGGACCTTGGCAAAACCATTATACTCTAGTATTATATTAAAAAAATTTGGTTTAAGTTTCCATTTATAATAGATTATATTAATCCAAAGTGAATGAGGACTGGTCAATTATTTACCAGTTATAGTTGCTGACTTGCTGTTATGCTTTTATAATTGGTTTCATCTGGCATCTAAATTCCCTATCACTCTTTCCTTTGCACCAACTGCAATTTGTTCCGTCATCACTATATGGTGGCAGGAAAAAAATGAATTTGAAGCATTTGTGCATGTGAATAATGATGAAAGAGTGAATACAAATGCAAGTGTTGGATGTCTGTATCTTCTTTTCAGATTCTTGTAGAGGCAGGGCATATATTTTGACATTTGTTAATCTTTCTTCTTCAGGGAGATGTTAAAGAACCTCTTTCCTGAAGTGATATGTAAATGATTGGCATTATTCTTTAACAGTGGTTCATCAGTATGTGTGTGTTGCATGTATTGGAATCAATTGTCTACATTCCAAATAATTTTCAATTTGCAGGCAGTGGTTGTTAGTATCGATCCCCGTAGAGTTTATGTAAAGGATCCTAATGATGTGCAATTGAAGACCATAAGGGTTTCAAGTCCAGGTGAAGAGCTTGCTTTTTTCTTTTTCTTTATTTTATATTTTATGGCTCTGAATTATCTAAGTTCTTACTCTAATAAGAGTCTAATTAATAAAGAGGCAGATCTAGCCTCTTTTAAGGTGGTCCTAAAGAATTATGCCTAGTAATTGTTTGAATTTGAAGTAGGGGCTTCTTATGTTTGTACTCTGTCATATTGGGCTGTATACAGTACCCTATTATGGTATTGGGGGTGGAGGGTGGGGGAGGAAATGTGCTCAAGTATGCAGTAGGGTAATTAGTTTCTAATTCGATTTCTAGTTAAAATAAATAAGTCCTGATAGAAATTTTACAATGTAAAACAGAGAAGATGCTCTTTTATGTGAAATATATTAAATTTAAAAATATTCAAAACCATTTTATGTCGGTTTCAGGTCCAAATGGAGAAGAATATGCATGGTACCAATGTACAGTAAGTTTATTTTCTTTCTTTGCTTAATTTTGTTATCATGTCCGTTGAACTAGATCTCTTAACCTAGTTTTCCTTTCATTTAAACATTCTACCATCACCATCAAATAGTATATAGTACTAGAGTGACAACTTTTAGAGAGGCTAAAAAAGGCATAACCAGTGTGCAGAGCCTTTTAGATTGGTCATGGGTATATGCATAACTAATGTGACCTTGCACTCTTGACTCTTATAATTGTCTAGAGTTGTCAACTCTAAGTTAAAGTCATTGGTATATAAGATGCCCTCTACTTGTATGTAATTAGTGCTGCTGGTTATATTTGCAATACTAGAAGGGAATTACAATCATCTAGCCTTCAATTTTTTAGTCATTGGTTGTCATGAGATTTTAACTCATGGATCTCTTGGAATTTCTTTTGAAGGGAAAGAATGAAGATAGTTAGTTAGTCATTTGACTACTTCCTGAAGTATTTTTTCTTATTACTTATGTTTATTGTAAGGTTAATGGGGGACGAGAAGGCCGGCCAATTGGTGCTTATGAACTAGCAAAAGCAGTTGAAATGCTTGGCGCTGGTGAAATACTACTTAATTGCATCGATTGTGATGGTAAATAAAATTCTGTATACTTTAACTATATTTCACTATATTTTTTCTTCATTAAGAGCAGTTTGTTTTTTCTTTGAACACTTGGTTTTTAACTAAGCCAAATGACATTGTGTAATTCATGTAATTGACCTCACCTAGTGTGATAAGGCTTTTGTTGTTTGTTTGTAACTGCAGTTTTTTTTTAATTAGCTTTAAAAATTGTTCATTATTTTCAGAACTTTGACTGTTGTCAAGACCATTTTCATCATCAACGAATTTTATAAAATAAACATGACTTTCTTATTTGCAATATTGACACCAAAGGTGGATAAAAATGACTTCCTCTTTTCTTGAACTTTTTTCACAAGTGTCATGATTCATTACTAGTCCAGTCCTCCCAATTGAGGGGTAGTAAAATAAGATATATGTATGGCCTCTATTCTGAGTCATTCATAAGGCTGTTTTAGCTTCAGTTTGTGAAGATTAGGACTTTACTGGCTATTGCTGCATCAAAGAAGTGGTCCCTATACCAGTTAGATGTTCAAAATGCCTTCCTACACGGAGAAAACATTGCATTAGTAGGATCCACCCCATGTGATCCGTCATTCAGTGCAATAAGAGGGCCCATAGCAATGAATGTTTAAATAAGATTCACTTCGTTCTGTACGGGATAAGGAGCGAAAAGCGCAGCATGGCAATCGGAGACAAGTCAAGTTCAGTAAGAAATTGGATAGATAGATTCATGAGTAGTGTAATCATAAAACCCCACGGAGCGGTATGAGACATGCAATGGATATTGTTCGGGGTAGGACTATTTGAGGGGCAAGGCAAGGGAAGGCTAGAGCTGTCTTGTTGCATTCATGAGTTTTTTCTTGTTCTTTGTTATGTCTAAATTTACCTATTTTTGTATGATCTCTTATTCTCCTATTTGTACTTTCCCTCCTTTTCCTCAGAATAATGTTTTTCTATTTGAAAAAATGAAAGATTTTTGGAGTAATTTGATTGTATATTAAATAATATAAAATGTTTCCTTTATTCTAATTTCTTTTTACTTTTGTAATGTTTCAGGTCAAGGGAAAGGATTTGATGTAGATTTAATTAAGTTGATATCAGATGCTGTAAGTATCCCTGTTATCGCAAGTAGCGGTGCTGGTGCTCCTGAACACTTCTCTGAGGTGTTCTATAAAACAAATGCATCAGCAGCACTTGCTGCTGGCATTTTTCACAGGAAAGAGGTATTCCTTCTGTTTTGTTAATTTCTTAATGCTGATGGGAATGATTTTGATTTGTTAATTATGTTCTGTTACGGATCAATTACTGCATTGATCCATTCTCATTCATCATTCATCATCATCATCTGTGTATTTGGAAAAGTCTTGAAACAAAAACTTCTATGATATGGATTTTTTAGAGGAGCTTTGAGAAGATACTGTTTCTTTTCTAGAAAGTACTAAAACTATTTTTTAGATTCTACTTTTTTAATAGCTTGTCTAATTATCTGAAATTTTTTTAGACAATTTTCGGTCTTAAAAGAGTCCTTTGTCTTAAAAAATACCACAACCAAATATGGGGTCATTTGGTTTGAGAAAATGTTTTTTTTATTTTCAATTTTTGCTTTCACTTTGAATTACAAAAGTGCTATTTTATTTACACTTTGTGTTGTTGATTTTAAAAGTGTGTACAGTAAACATTAAAAAAACTTTATTTTCTTCTGTTTTCACTATTTTCTATACAATTTTTTTGTAAATGGAAACAAAGTGAAAATAAGGTGACATTTCAAAAAATGAACACAAAACGTTTCCTAAACCAAACGGATATTTCTGGAGTAATCAATTGCAGATTTAGAATGTAGTTACGCTGATTTTGATTGATGTAATGATGTTATTCTGGCAGTGAAATTGAGTTTTCTGTTAATTGCAGGTGCCTATTCAGTCGGTAAAAGAGCATTTGTTGAAGGAAGGCATAGAAGTCCGAATCTGATCATATGCATTTAGTGGTAAAAAATTTTAGATGCACTTTCATAATAAGCAAACATGGTAGGTTATCACTTTTTGTGTACCCTAACATCATAACTCAATGTCAAAATTTTGGATCATGAAAAGATTTTCACAACGAGACCCTTCCTTTGAAATCTTTTTACGGAAATATATTTACCATGTGTAGCACCATTCTCTGACCATTTGTTATTACAGATTTGTTTCATGTGTCACCTGTATGGTATAGTGCGTGATGTTTCTCGTGTTTGATATTTGATTATACATATATTTAAGATGACGTGACACTATTGAAAGATATTTTTAAGGATAAATGTCCAATTTTGTTCCTGAAAATTATAAAATTATTATACGTTCTGATGTCACATATATACGATTCTGGCCAATCTATACAAATGCAGCCAAAGATTTTCAATTTATGAAGAGTTAATAAAACTCTGGTGTCACGTATAGATTAGTTAATACTATGCAAACGTAGTAATTCTATACTATACCTATTCAGCAAAAGGACAAGTTGATGCAGTTTTTGGGTACTTGTGGTATTATTTTCCAATCAAAATTATAATTTATTTCAAATAATCAAAATAATAAAAGTTTGCATTAAAGATCAATGTAGATTATCAAACTAAAACTCTAATTCTGAGATCAATATAAAAAAAATGAAATTGTATCTAAGTTTTATCCATTGTGAAATTCTACCAATAAATTAGCAAAATAATTACACCCATTGGCAAAGAAACAGCTTAGAAAAGTTTTACAAGACGCTCAGAATCCCACTTGTCTCTTTGAGTTGGTATAATTAGATTTACTTTAGAAGACGAATTCTATCGTAGGTCTCCCAAGTTGAGAAAAATTTATTTTACTGTTAGATCTATTAATATGTATATGAAGGGTTCAGATTTTTTTTTTTTGACAAGGTGGCTGAGCACTTCAAACGCCATGCATGGATCAGTGTCTCAGTCCTACACAGAAAAAACGAGAATCATCCACAAAATCTTCTACAATGGATCGGAAGTTATCCCAAACATCTTCATAATTATTATTGCTAACATATATTCATTTGTTTTTCAATAATAGATATTTTAACAAGTTACATTTTCAGCACACACAATTAAATCATGTAATAATATCTTTATGTTATGCATGTAAAAATTTATACAAAATTAATATTCACATATATTTAATCTTATACCCAACACTTACTTATATATCAAATATATAAAACTTTTATTTTAAATTTTAACTTTAACGTAACTTTAAAACTAATAAAAGTTATGCAACATATATTTATTTATTTGTTTTTTAATAGTAGGTATTTTAACAAGTTACGGTGCGTACACACAATTAAATCAACATCTATATGATTATGCATGTAAAAATTTATACAAAATTAATATTCACACACATATTCTTACACTCAACTATACTTACATACTAAATATATAAAACTTTTATTTTAAATTTTAACTTTCGAGTAACTTTAAAATTAGATTAAATTACACTTGCACCCATGTGTTGTTTTCAAATTACATATGATACTTCTCCTTTATTGTAGCATACAAAAAATATCTTAATTGTTTAGCCTACATTACAAACAGACCTCCTCTATCTGTTTAATAATTTAACAGAAAATGGACATATGTTGGTCACCACATGACTTCTAATGAATATTTATGTCTAAAATAACATCATCTTCTTTCTCAAAATTACATCTTGGGTTTTACATACTCCCCTCTTCTTCAACAAACCTTCTTCCCTTATCACCACTATCTCCTTCTCCTCCTTCTCTCTCTCCTACGACAACATCATCTCTTCATCCTCATTGTCGTCCTCGCCCACCAACACGGCGTCTGGGCACACCCACTCCTGTTGGAGCAACCACCACCACCACCATAGCTAATGCTTCCATTGTAGCCACTACCACCATCGTAGTTGCCGTCACCAAAGTCATATCCACCTCCACCACCTCCTTGTCCCTTGTCGTAGCTTCGACCATCATCACCACTGCGTCTGATTCCCTAGACATTGTCGTCATTGGGTAAAAGTAATGTATAAAAAGAGAAGGGTATCAGGTGCAATTTGAGAAAAATACAGGGGTTGCGAGTGTAATTTACTCTAACGGGTAATTTCATCAGCTCAGATATTTCAATTGACGTTAGTAACAAAAGGGAATAAAAGTAATGTATAAAAAAGAGAGGTATCCGATACAATTTGAGAAAAACACAGGGGATGCAATTGTAATTTACTCTTAAAGCTAAAAAAAGTTATGCCAAACATCTTCATATTATTGCTAACATATATTCATTTGTTTTTTAATAATACATATTTTATCAAGTCATGTTTTCAGTGTACACACTGATAACATCTTTATGATTATGCATGTAAAAACTTATAGAAATTTAACATTCACATATATTTATTCTTACACACAATATTTACTTTATATATATATATATATATATATATATATATATATATAAAACAGTAGAAAGACAACTCAAAAAGAAATTTTAAAAAATAAATATATGAATTTTGGTTGAAAATGACAAAAACATCATATAGGTATCAATCATCTAAGTCTGTAAAGGTGTATAAGAGCTTTTGTTTTCTTCTGTTGATTGTTTAACATAAATTGATTTTTCTTGTTGATTATAGTAAAAGAAGAAATCCCCATACTCCATAGTCTTGGAAAACACACAACTAGCTACCTTTTCTTCCTTGAAGACTATAAAAATAACTCAAATTTTGAGATTGACTTCTTGAATATGACATTTGAATGTGTCCAAGTCTAACCACTAAATTTATAGTAGGTGGAGAATTGAGGAAAATGATAGAGTCCAAGAGTATAGTAATGAGATATATAAATTTGATTCACTTTAAGAGTCACTTTGAAAGTTTTGGTGATTAAAGTAACACATTTAATACTAAATTTATTTTCTCTCCCAGTACTTTTTTGGGTTTAATTTATTATTAAAGTAATAATTTTGCTTTATTAAACTAGAGGTACTTTTTTTTTTGCTTTTATCATAATTAGATATCATTTATTAAAATATGGTAATAATTTCACTTGTAAATAATAAATACTTTCATTAATTTATTTTTCAAAATAAAAATGAATTACTCATCTGATCTGTTGACTAGTATTATTGAAAACACAGATTAATTGACATACCAAATTGTGTTTTGTCTAAATTTGTAAATTTCTATGTATATGTAGATGTATTCCTAAATTTAAATTTATGTTAAATGCACATCTAAGAAGATGTTTTTTTATACTATTTTTGAAGAAATAATTTGAGTCATTTAAAATGTGGGGGGTTCATATTTAAAAGTTTCAACAATACACAACAATTTTCGCTAATAATAACAAGTTCAGTATCAATATTTAAAAAAATATTTTAAAATAAATGGGACTTTAGTTTCATACCTAATCAAACAACTTATTCTATATTTCTTTTTTTCCAAATTTATTTTTCAAATCCATTTTTACTTTTGTTGACTTTTTTCTCCAAATTAGAAAGATATGATAATTATATTAATTAATTTAATAATATGAATAATAATAATAATAATTATTATTATTATAAGGCAATTTTTTAATACTTAATTTAAATAAAAAAAACTCCCTTGACCAAAAAATTATCTTTTTGAAAAGTCAACTCCCTTTATCATCCTTCACCAATGATAGAAAGATACCTTTTAATTAACAAATTTTTATCTTTAATTAATAAAAATAATGTTTTCTCTCATAATTATCCTCAAATGAATATATAAGGTGAAAGTTTTATTTTAATTACTAGACATTTTAAAAAGACATATGACAAGTAAATATATGTTATGCTTTTATAACCTAAGGCAAGGTAGGCTCAAATCTAGCAAAATCTAACATATTTCCACTTCTACTTGCATTTAACCATTAACCCCAATAAAAAATCACTTTTGGGATCTTCGAAAAATAAATAAGTCATTATTTTTTTAGCGCTATACAAAATGATGTTATAATATATATATATATATATATATATATATATATATATATATAATCAATGGTAAAGTTATTAAATTACTTTCTTTCAATATTTAACATTTTTCCTTTTTTCTTCTTTTCAATATGAACCCCTTACACTTTAAATGGCTCAAATTATTTTCAAAAGTAGTAGAAAAAAATATTCTTAGGTGTGCATTTAACATAAATTTAATTTTACGAATATATATATATAGAGAGAGAGAGAGAGAGAAATTTAAAAATTGAGACAAAGCAAAATTTGGTAGGTTAATTAATCTTTGCTTTCAATAATTCAAATCAAATCAGATAAGCAATA